>JACGWO010000010.1:6917192-7517192 GCA_034509735.1 Sesamum alatum
TGCTTGATTCTTGTTTTGTGTTATGATAATGCATCTTGTCTGTATATATGTTGTCTTTATGTGTTGGGTAAAAAAATTGAGGATGGTTGTTTGTTTAATGCCCTGTTGGTCCCCCCCCCATGTGCGAATGTGACTTTTGTTGTCTTCATGTGAATATATAAAATGTATTGGAACCCTACGTGTGTGGGTAACTACTCTTTTGTTTAATGGCTTGGTTTGTTTTGTGGATATTACTGTTTGTGCTTATGTTGCTTTTGTATGGATTTTCTTGTATACAGACCCTGAGGTCAAAGCATAACTGTAGGGTCTTCTACGGTGGTGAACTTAAGGAACTTGCCAGTAGCTACTTGCATTGGTGGCAAACTAAAAAAGTTTGACTATGTAAATGCCAACACATATGAGCTTGCAGACTTTGGGCCTGTTTGCTGAAAAATGTGGTATAGTTTGGTGAAGGAATAAGATACTACATGATAAAAATTATGGCTTTAAGTTGTTGTTTGATGATTCTGATATTTTAGAACAGACTTTGGATCATTTGGGAAGTAGGGAGTTTACTATTTATATTGAGTATAAGCCTCCACAACCTGAGGAGATTGCTGTGGAATGTGATGAAATAGACAAGCATGGTAAGAAAAACAAGAAGAGAAAGGGTAAGGGAAAGAGTAGGGTTTCTGAATCTGATGATGACTTTGAGTATTTAGGGGTTGAAACAGTCGATGAAACTGATACAGGGATGGGGGATGTGGGGGGGGGGGGGGAAACTGAAGTGATGAAGAGTTTGTAGACCATGGATATGACATGGAGAATGACAGTGGTGATGATGATGTATTGTTTGAGCAATATGTGGATGAAGCTTCAGGTGAGATTGTGAGTGATTCAGAAACAAACTCTGAATCAGATGGCAGTGATATGGTAGTTAGTGAAGATGATATGAATGAATATAGGGTGTCAGATGATGAGGGAACTGGTCATACTCATGTTGTCTTTAATCCAGTAGAGATGTATGACCCCACACTGGAGCTGGGGATGATTTTCAGTTCGAAGAAAGAGTTCAAAAAAAGCTGTCCAGTCACATGCAATAAAAAAATAAGAGAAGTGTGAGATTCACTAGGAATGATTCATTTAGAGTAATGCAGTGTGTACTGGGGAAGGGTGTGAGTGGACAATACATGCAAACAAACTAAAGAACGAACAAACCTTCCAGATTAATCTGTTCAAGGCTGAACACACTTGCCCACAAGTGTTCAATGTGAGAAATGTAAGTACTAGGTGGTTAAGTGAAAGATTTCTACAAGACTTCAAGTCTGATCCAAAAAGAAGTGTGAAAGGGTGGAGGGTTGACATAATGAACGAGCTTCGGTGCCATGTTTCCAGAGACCAGGCATATAGAGCAAAAAGGCAGGCTCTAAAAAAGTTGGAAGGCAGTCCTGAGCATCAATTCACCAAGTTGTGGGACTACGCAGAAGAGTTGAGAAGAACAAATCCAGGGTCCACAGTCATTTTGGGTATAAATGATGAAAATGGTGAGAATAGATTTGAGAAAATGTATGTGTGCTTCAGTGCTATGAAACAGGGTTTTATGAGAGGGTGTAGGCCCATCATAGGTGTGGATGGGTGCCATTTGAAGGGGCCACATGGGGGGATATTGCTAACTGCAGTGGGAGTAGACCCAAACAATAGTTTATACCCAAATTGCCTATGCAGTGGTCCAGAGGGAAGCTAGAGATACTTGGGAATGGTTTTTGACTGTCTTAAAGCAGGATTTGAACATCCAGAGGGACAATGAATTCACTTTTATGTCTGATAAGCAGAAAGGGCTCATACAAGCTTTTTGTATCTGTTTTCCCTAACTCAACACACAGATTTTGTGTTAGACATCTACACAACAACTTCAAGACAGCAGGGTTTAGAGGTTCTAGCATTCAAGAATGCTTTGTGGAGGGCAGCCAGAGCAAGTACAGTTGGTGAATTCAAGCTCAGAATGGAAGAAATGAGACAGTTGGACCAAGCTGCATATGACTGGTTTAGTGACAAGCCAGCACAGGAGTGGAGTAAGTCACATTTCACAGATTTACCAAAATGTGATATGCTACTTAATAATTCTTGTGAGAGCTTTAATGCTAATATAATGGATGCTAGAGACAAACTATCCTTACTATGCTAGAATGGATTAGGGAGGATCTCATGAAGAGACTGCAAGAAAATAGAGATCGAGCATCAAGGAAATGGAAAGGTGCATTGTGTCCAAAGATTAAGAAAATTGTGCAGAAACATGTAGATAAAATTGGGGACTGCATACCTATTAAAGCAAATGACAGACATTACCAGATTTCGTGTTATGATGGCAGTCAGTTTTCAGTTGATTTGGAAATGAGAACCTGCACCTGTAGAATATGGCAGCTATCAGGATTACCTTGTAAGCATGCTTGTTCAGCAATTTTTCATCAGAACTTAATGCCCGAAGACATGGTGCATCCCTATTACAGTGTAGAAACATACAAGCAAGTGTATGAACCTGCAATTATGCCAATATCTGGGGAAATGCTGTGGACCGAGACACTGTTTATCCCACCTCGACCTCCAAACTTCGGAAGGGGACCTGGAAGACCTGCGGGTGCTAGGAGAAGAGAGCCTGATGAACCATCTACAAAGACCAAAAAGGAAGAAGTAAAAAGCAGGTGAAGGCAGTTAAGCTGAAGAGACAACACACTAGTCACCATTGCAGAATTTGTGGTGAGGCGGGTCACAATGCAAAGGGTTGTGCATTGTGGAAAGACATGCAACAACCAGGTCTTGAAGACCTGGCAGTAGATGGTATCTCTTCTCATCAGGCTGCAACACATATCAGAAAGGTTAGTCAACTAGTCTTCTTCTATATTTCTGTTATTTTTCTATCTTTTTATACTACTAACATATCTATTTATTGCAATCTTTCTAGGGACAGAAAGGACCTGCATCTACAACCAAGCCAGGCCCAGAAAACACTCTACTTATGTGGACCCAAACAGAGTATAATATAAATAACAATAAACTGTTTTTAATATGTATTGTTTGTATTTGTGACTGTTTTAAAACTATTGCATTTTGTGTTTAGGTGAACATGACAGGTTCAAGCACTGAGGCAAGTGTGGATCCACCAATTTTACCTCCTGTCATTCCCCAAGAAGTAGCCAATCAGCCTGAGGAAATTTCCCAGAACATAAGCCAATCAATGCTAACTGAACCAGGACCTTCAATGACTCAACCAACTCTGTCAGGGCCATCAATGTATGAGCAGTTGCAGATGGCCCACAACAACCATGCTCTTCAACCATCTGTGACATTACAACCAAGGCTGAACATCAGGGCACCTCCCCCAATGACTGGTACGGGGTTCATGCCCTGTTTCTCAAGCAGACCATCATTTCCAGTTCAAAAGACCATAATTAAGGAGCATGGGCACAAATATGTGAGTCTGTCAAATTGGCCAAGCACTCAATCTAAGGAGCAGGGGAAGAAGTAGTTGTTCAATGAATGTACCTATTTGTGGTTTTTTGTGGAACATGTTTGAAAGTGAATGTAGCTTTTTGTAAAACATTTGCTACTTTGATGGAATTCTAGTTGGTTTTTGTGGAATCCGAATATAGATGGTGCAATTTGGATGTAGACATAACACTTGGTTTTTGTGAAATCTGAATATAGATGGTGCTATTTGACTGTGATTATTTGATTGTTCTCTTAGATCTTTTGGCCCCTGTTTTAGGCCTATTTTTCTGGATGTTATATTGCACAGGCAACAACACAATGAACACCAACAACACCACATCAATTAATTAGAAGATTGGTCATTTGTATTGAAACACAACAACACAATGAACACCAACACTTATACAACTGATCCTACTCCAATACAAGAGATGAAACTGTTCTAGTACAATTACATATGCACTGTTCTAGTACAATTACAAACAAGAAAACTCTTCAACCTTGAACCATCTTCATCCTCAAGCCATTGTAGCAAACTTCATGGCTCCTTGACCCAAAGCTCCACCAAATGCAGAAAAAGCAAACAACCATAATGGAAAAAACCATCTTCAACAACCTCTTATTTCTGCATTTTAGTTTTAGAATCTCAGCCTCCAGCTCATTCTTCTTCCTCAACAAACCGGGAATTATTGCCGTGACCTTCTACAAATTGGAGGATCTCCCACTCAAAAAATCGACACCCACCCCTCTTTTACAACAAGATAAACTACAAAATATTAACACCTCAAACCCAAATCTTCCATTGGCGAGATGGAACAAAGGAAAAAATGTCACAGAAAACTTACATTATAGTCTCGCAAGAATGGAATCTTCGGGGCCGGGATTCATCTCTGTCAACGAGTCCGCAGCACAGATATCCTCCACAATAACATTCCATTGAACCGGTTACAGTCGACATCTTCAATTCCTCTACCAATTGCGATTTCAATTCAGAATTAGAAGGTGGGGGTTTGTTTTCTACACAAAAGAATTAGGGTTCTTCGTCTGAAAATTGGGGCCAATTATAGAGACCCAGTGTTGTTTATTTTCCCTCCAAAAGAAGCTGACGTGGCTTGGGCGTTGAGTTGGCACGGTGATGTGGATTAGTCACACACGTGGCCTTTGCCACTTAATGTTTGTCCCAATTTTTTTTCCACGCTGGCACGGGTCATCGGAAAGGGCAGAAAGCCCCAATTTTTTGGTTGTCACGTGAGGGGCATGTGAGGATTTCCGGCCAAATTAGGGCATAATGGACTAAAATTGCCATATTTCATAAAATACTGTACTAAATTGCTATTTTAAAAAGCGCCTGGACTAGGAATGCCACGCCCCTAACATAATGGACCAAAATTGCATTTTTCCCAAAAAAATTATAGTGCAAATAAACCTGTTGAAAATCTCATATTGTTCCTGAAAAAAAGGATATAAACATATGTGAGAGAAGTTCACAACGACAACGTAACTCAAACTCGCCACCCAAACCTCTTCCTCTTCTATATTTATACATCAAACTCACGCCGTCATCTTTCAGAAAAAAACACAACACAGCAGAGACAAAATCAAAGGGTCAGCCAGACATGGATAAAAAAGAGTTATCAGAAATGCTAGACTGTGGGGAAGTGGTATGTGAAATGATCATTCTCATCTTTCTGACGATGGCCTGCTCATTTCGGCGTGGATGGTGGTGGTCGGGCTGAGGATGAGAGCAATCTGCGACAGAGTAACTATGGATATGTTGATGGTGCTATTCGCCTTGGTCGGGTTCGCAGCGTATTTTTTAGTGGTCGCCGATTGGCTAAGTGGCTGGGCTGTTTGAAGCCGCACGATGCCAAGAACTCGGGTTTGGAGGAACCTCTCGTTCGAGCTCAGTCAGAGAATGTCCATGAGGTTTAGGTTAGGGTTAATTATCCGTATGTAGTTTGAGTAGTATAGCCGTTGCTATTGTGATTGTGATATTCGTAGGTTTTTCTTTTCTTTTTTTTTTTTTTAAAAATGAAAGTAATGGTTAGAGATTCGCCAAAATTTAATTTCTTTTTACTATATAATTTTTTTTATTTTTGGTTTAATTAGTTCTTGTATACATAAATGTTTTACTTTGATTAATTTTAGTTAGGCTTAATTGTATTGATTGTCTCATATATTAAGAAGTGGCAAAACAAGGACTTTATATAAAGGACTTTATATAAATAGTATTCCAAAATTAAATTTTTTATTGCTATTGCAGGACTCCGACTACCGAAATTTCAAAAGTGATTTGAAGATTTATTACATGGACAACAATTAGGGTTTTTTTTTTTTTTGGGGGGGGGGGGTTGCTAACATGGAATTGTAATAGGGGGTTTTTGCTGATATGAAATAAAGACACAACAAAAAAATAAAATACATAAAATAAAAAAGAAATGAACATTTTATGAATAATTGTATATTATTAAATAATAAATTATAATAAACAAAAAACTCACCCCAGCCCTCATTCCCCTGTCCCTCCTCAATCCACCCCTTGCCGCCGCCCCTAGAAAGGAGCGACTGTGAGGCTGACCAACACCGGCGCAACATACAACGTATGATTTATGTTAATGGTTGATTAGGCGACCACCGTCACCTGTTGCAGCTATGCTCTGGGTGCGACGTCGTTTGCACCCACTGCCGGGGCAAGCGTTGCAGCCCTAATTTTTAATGGGGGGCCGGGGCCTGGGATGGATTTGGGGGTGGTGTTAGAATTGGTGACCGTCAAGCCAATTGTTGGCTTTTCATTGTCTGTCATTCTAAACGATCTTTTTCAATAAAATGTTAATATTAAGAATTGTTCTTAATTTGGTCATCTTCATCTTATGCTTAATACAATATTTGTATGCATTTGGTTGAAGCCCTTAGATCATGGTGCTACGGGGTTGCTTCGCGCATATGATGGCAACCATGAAACCAACCTCTATGCTTTGATCTAAAATGTTCCAAGTCGATGAATCGGTCGAGACGGGGCATCGACCATGATTCCTTAGAGACTTGCACTAAGTGATGTGTTCATATAATGATTGTTGTGTTTCATAGACAATGACGTAAGACGTCTATCCACTTTAGTGGGTGCTTGATAAGGAGTTATCAAGTTCACTGAATTTGGCCCGTAGGAGATGTCATATGGAAGCCTTGTGGGGCATGATCAATATGACTTGATTCTCCTTTGTTACGATAGTGCATTAAGTGGTCCTTTGACATGCGGTTCCACACTAACTTTGTGCATAGGACGGCTATGACTTGATCATATCTGACGCAGCTACGGTTTATTCTATAGTTGTTAAAAAGTCATGTTTTAGACATAGTCAGAGCATGCATGAAGGTTGGTGAGTTCCAAGATAGGATCATCTCTCATCATGAGATGATGAAGAATCTCCTATGTTCTCTACATTGTGTTCTCCAAAATCCGTGCCACGGTAGTTGATCAAATAGGAAAGGAGTTTCCTATGTTGATAAATAAGTAGCACAAAATGAAGAGTTGTATACATAGATATCGAAATCCAAGATGGGAACCAATTGCAATTCCGTGCCCTAGACTTCGATCGGAGATTAGCTTGATTGGAAGGACTGTATTTGCATAGAACTCGTAACTTATAGGTTCACGTAGATTCACTTGTTCTCTAGTGCCATGGACTACTGCTAGGTTTGCCACCCCATGGTAACGGGTACCCTCCAATTAAGGATTTAATTAAGGATGATTAATTATGATATGATCTAATTAATCTAATACAAATAACATTTTGCCAATTAAATTGTATATGTGATACAAGCCCAAGTCTAGCTGAGTAGTGAACCTAAAGGGTCACACACAAATTTATGATGGAATTTTTAGAAATAATTAATTGGATTAATTATGGAGAAGATGAAGAAGCAAGTTGAACTTGTCTTCTTGAAGAAGCAAAGTTTCAATTTGTCTTCTTGTGAAGATGCAAAGTTAGATTTGTCTTCTTAAAGATGAAGAAGCAAAGTTGGATTTGTCTTCTTGAAAACGAAGAAGCAAAGTTAAATTTGTCTTCTTGAAGATGAAGAAGCAAAATCGAACTTGGCACGAGATGAAGAAGCAAAGTCGAACTTATCTTCCTAATATGACAAAACAAGTTTTGTCAATTTATAAAAAGAAGAATCAAACTTGTCTTCTCTTTGCAAGATGAAGAAGGCAAAGTTGAACTTCTCTTCTTAATTTGAAACAAAAACAAGTTTGTCATTTTGTAAGAAGAAGAATCAAACTTGTCTTCCTCTTTGCAAGAAGAAGAAGACAAGTTGAACTTGATTTTCAATGGAAGGTCTATAAATAGGAGACCTTTGCCATTCACAAGAAGGCTTGAGAATCCTTGACAATGATTTTGCAATTTCATTGCTACCTTTGCTCCTTTTGCTCTCTGCTCTCGTTCAACTCTTTGACGAGAAAATGAGTTTCTTGTCTTCTCCGTTGATCAATCATTGATCTACTAAAATCCTCTAATGCCTACTAGCATAGGATTATTGGAGATTCCATCATAGGTGGTGTGGACTATCTTTAAAGGGAAGACTTACGTGTTCCTAACAGGAACCGTGAACAATGACCGAAACGATTTCACTGTACCGAAGGACTAGTAGCCATTTTTCGTCGACTGCTTAGATGGGGATCGTTCTCTAGAACATTCACGTCATCTACATCAATCGACGAACACCAAGGTTGGTATCCTAAACAATTAAATTGACTCCTTTATGCATAAGATCAGTGTCGTAGGAGCAACGAGACGGGCAATTTGATCGCGAAGTACAATATTGTATTGTAATTCAAACTCTAATTTTCGCTGCATTTAACGTCTCGAGATCTTTACGAAACTAACAGGGTAGGGGTGGGGGTGGGAGCAACTAGTCCTTGTTTCGATGATCAGAGTACTGTAATATAAAAAATAAAAAATAAAAAATTGGGGTATTATTTCCTTTAGCGGAAATATCACTTTTTTCGTCCTGTAACTTAGAGCTTCCCACTTTTGATCCATTGATTACGGGATATATTCTCACTTTTGGTCCCGTAATCAAAAAGTAGCACTTTGGGTCCCATGCCACCTTTCCCGTTAAATTTTTTAACGGAAAATACCACGTGCATAGCACGTGGCCATTAGGGCCTTTACACTTTTGGTCCCATATGTTATGAGATTCTCACTTTTGGTCTCATATGTTATGAAATTTTTACTTTTTGTCTCATAACTTTCAAAAAATAACACTTTTGGTCCCATGCATTTAACGACCACGTGGCACTTTCCGTTAAATATCTAACGGAAAGTGTCATGGGATAAAAAATGCTACTTTTTGAAAAAGTTACAGGACCAAAAGTGAGAATCCCGTATTCAATGGACCAAAGTGGAAAGGCCCTAAGTTATGGGATGAAAAATGTTATTCCCCCAACCCTTTATATATGGTCCTTGTTTTGCCATCCTCCTATATACGGGGTAGTAAATGCAATTTAGCCTTTTAGTTAGCATAGTTAAGTTGTTATTGGGATCAAATGATGTCTTGTTATGGTTGACATAATTAGTACGGACTAAATGCATATTGAGTCCCGTAATTTAGATTATTTAGCATTTTCATTCTTTAACTTTCTAGGTTAACATTTTGGTCATGTATCTTTTAATTTTTGTGCTTTCAGTTCTTTTGTTCACCAGAATTCACTCTCACCGGCGAGAAGAGTGAACTCCAACGAAGAAAAGGACTAAATCGTGAAGATTAAAAAGATACAGAACCAAAATGTTATTCTAGAAAGTTAAAGGACAAAAATACTTTAGAAATGGATCAATGAGAACAAAACCCCCAATTTAAAATGTCACATGAGAGACACATGCATTTTTCCGGTGAGAAAGGTGAATTGATCTGGCAAAAAAAAGAAGAAGAAAGAACTAAAATCACGAAAATGAATAAATGCAGGACTATAATGCTATCCTAAAAAATTAAAGAATGAAAACGTCAAATAACCTAAATTATGGAACAAAATACATTTAAACCTAATTAATACCTTATTAATTATTTTGAAAAAGAAGCGTCTAATCCTCTTTTCTTTGAAATCGGAGGAACCGCTCTGTTCAACCTTAGTTAGAAAGTTTAGTTATAAGGTTTACAAGTACGTAGTTTGAACAGTAGTTGATATTTTGATATTTATAGGGTTTTTTTTTTTTTTTTTTTTTTTGTTTTATAAGTTTTATGAAATCAATAGTTTAGGGATTTGAAAATCAATTTCTCTTTACGATATAAGTTTCTGGAGTTGAGTATTTTAAGTTCTTGCTAAAATGGTTGAAATAGGGGTAAATTCAAGCTACATTTATAGAAGTTGAGAACGTCACAAACACTCTGAACTTTAAAGGGAAAGAAAATGTCAAACATACCTTTACATTTTGGAAATATATATATATATATATATATATATCCTCTCTACCGTGCTCTGGTTTTATTTGTGCATTTTTATGTTTTAATTTGTATATTGTCTTTTTCCTCATTTATTAATTATAAAAACTCAAATATTTAGTTATTTACTTAAATTTATTTTCTCTTCAGCCCACACTTATGATTTTTATCAATTTTAGATCAGGTCCATATATATATGTGAAAAATACATATGACCTATGTGCAATATATGTGCAAATCTCGAAATACAAGGCTTAATTGCATAAAATCGTCCCGTGTTTTAAAAATTTCGCTAAAAAATTCCTTTGTGTTTTAAAGATAGGCGAAAAACTCTTCTTATTTTGTTAAACTTAGCTTACTTGCCCCTCTCTGTTAAGTTGATTTAACGGCGTTAACTTTTTCTTCATATGACTGTCATATCCTTTTTTATTATATATTATTCTCTTAATTTATTGCAGTGAATTTTTTTTATTATATACTGATCGTCAGATCGAATCAACTAATCGCAACTGTTAGATCTTAAACAAAATTATATTTATAATCTTATATATAAATAATTAGAAATTATAAAAAAAATTATTATTTTATATATAAAAAAAAACCCTGCTCCCCATTCCCCTGCTACCCCCTACCCCACCCCCATCGTCTACCCTCCTTCCCGCCCCCACCGTCTACCCCCTTCCCACCCTGCGTCGCCCAGGCAAAAACAAAGCGGGTGATGGCGATGGCAATGCCGTCACCCCTGTAGATAGGGGCAACACCACCCCCGTAGATGGTGGGTTTTGTGCTGAATTTATTAAAATATAAGGGGATTTTTTCCCTATTTTCAAAACACAGGGGGATTTTTAAAACGATTTCAAAAAAAAATACAGAGGAGAAATTGGAGTTTAGCCAAATACAAATCTTGAAATACATAGAACATATTGTACGTCCACTTCTAATTGATTTGAAAAAAGCAAAATTGTAATTTTAGTTTGTCTGTTAGGGAATGGTGATTGTCGTCATGTAAGTAACACCACTAATTTTAGTCTTATAATTTATGATTTTGTGACAATTTTAGTCTTTTTAGCTGAAATCAACTGAAAATTGCCGAGCAATTACGAATTTTAGGAATATTGAGGGTTCTTTTGCCAATTGGACGACACTTTTGGATGGGGCAACTTATGTTGCATTAGGTATATGTAGCCTCTCTTTTTCTTTCTTTCTTTCCTTTTTTTTTTTTTTTTTTTGAGAAAAGAGTGAAAAATTATTACGTAAAATCAAACAAATGTTCAGCTAGGCGAAAGCCCAAACTAAAAACACAAAGCAAGACCAACATAAACTACCATGCTCTAGGTTCAAGTATTAACTATGCGCAAGAAGTCTAGGCACAGCGTCACGGAAAACTTGGTAGAGATGATGGGCCTGAGTAACCAGATCAACGTGTTGGTAGAAATGTTCGAACAACAACCGATTTCTCGCACACTTCACTAGCTAGCAAATGATTATAAGTAGTGCAAAACTTCCCCTACTCAGTTGCCGATGCGTTAGCCTCAGCCAACCCTCAGCCCCTTCTTCATAATTCGATAGTATAGCCCAAGCCTGATTAGCCAGAGCTCAGACTTGTTTGGAAAACGGAAACGGGCCCGTTTGTCAAAATGCCAAATTAGCCAATCCTCTTCGCTCTGGTCCCAAATTGGAAAAACCAAGATACATTCGACCTCTGAAGGCGGAAATATTAACCTTACGAGGCTCACATCCCAAGCCCCGGCCCCTTCAACCATGAGGATTCTAATCGTAGCACCCGTTGTCTACTGAGGAGACCCTGCGAGCAGTTTAAACATCTTACGCCGGAACAACCAACCATCCTCCATAATGCGGACCTTAGTACCAAATCCCATGCACCACCCTGAGCTGCCCACGATCAGGTCACGTGGTTTCAATCGTCGAGCTCCATGCATACGAGGCGTGTGGCTAACCTGTAAATCAAGCAGGTCCGAATCGGGTAAGTATTTCTGTTTCAGGACATGGTTGAGTAAAGCAATCAGGTCAGGTCATGATCCTCTAAAGTTGCTTTGCTAACATTGCCTGATTGAAGGCTCTGAGACTCCGAAAGTCAAGGCCGCCTCGTCCTTACGAATGCACAAGCGCTCCCACGCAACCCAAATGAATCTTCCTCGGTTCACCATTGGTTCCAAATAAGTCAGCCACATGCTTTCGATCTCCTGAGTCAGCGAGTTCGGCAGACGGAAAATGCCCATAACATACGTGGGAATGGCTTGTATACTGCCTTGAGCAGTAGGAGTGTACGCAGTGGAGGTTGGGTTAATTTAGGTAATTTTCAGCCCAACCGATGTTTGCGGTTTTTGAAAATTTAGCCCAAGCCCAGCCCGACAATCATCAAATCGCACTTTTGCGGTCTAATTGAGTGGGGGCGGGTTGGTGCGTTTTTGCGGTCTTTAGTATAAAATCAATTACCTATCCAATAATAAAAAGAAAAAAAATAAAGTTCAACTATTCTAAATACATAAAATTTGTAATTTCAAGATATATATTTTAAAGTCACAAATAAAATTCTACATACTAAATAAATTAATAACATTCATTATGTATTCTCTCTCAAGTTTCAAATAACATTTTACAAAATAAAAGTCACAAGACATTGAAGAGTTTGAACTTCGAAGACTCTTTGTTTTCCTCTCTTATCTATTTTTATTTCTTAAGTTTTGATTATTAGAAAAAGTATCTATTTATATAATAATTTATTATTATTATTATTATTATTATTATTATTATTATTATTATAAAATGATAATAAATTATTATATCATACATACATGTTATAACTAATTTACCGCAAAGGAAGTGGAGAAAATATTTTTTGAGTTTAATAATAAAAGAAGATTTTTAGTTTTTAATGAAAGAAATGAGATAATTTGAGAAATTAAATAAAGATTAACACTATAAATTGGAAATATAATGATAGTTTACATATTTTTATTAATCAATTATTTATCAAATTTAAATCACTAAAAACATGTGTATACTAACTTAATTTATTTGTAGGAATATATAACGTTATGTTCTTTTGTTATTTTTTTTTTTTTTTTGTATAGTTTAGTTGGAACACAATAAGCAGAAATGTAAAGATTTGAGATATTATATTATTTAACATAAAATAAGATATTAGACGAATAAAATCATATTACAACAATATGATGATGTAGCTATTTTAAGTTTTTGCATTTATTATTTGTATAAAAAAATATAAAAAAGTATCTATAACCAAGAATAAGTTGAACAATTGATTTCATTTATATATGTATTATTTAACATATATTATCAATACCAATAAAGATATCGTAATTGTTATTATTATCTTGAATATTAATTTATGCACTATCAAACTTCTATATATATATATATATTTATAAAGAATATAGTTTTTTTTTTCAATTATCACTATTATTGCGGTCGAGCGCGGTCTATGCGGTCCACATAAGTATGAAACCAAACTCGATTGCTAATTGAGGTCTTTTTTTTTATTAGCCCAAGACCAAACCCAACCCACCCTTAGCACGCTAATTGCGGTGCGGTTTGGTTGGGCGGTCGTTGGGCGGCCCGCGGTTTGATTGAACACCCCTATTGAGCAGCACTGTATGCCCAGCTTGAGATAAGAACTTCACCCGCCAATTCTGCATTTTGTTTCAGGTTCGATGCATAATGTGATCAAAAACCGTAGCTTGGATCGCCCGACCACAGTTGGAGGCCTAAGTATTTTTCGTGTTTTCCACCACCGCAATGCCAAGTATTTGCGTTAGCGCTCTGCAAGCCTCGAGGTCAGTATTCTTGCTAAAGATTGCGTTGATTTCTGTTAATTAATGGCCAAGCCGAGCCTTCGAATAGCGACAGAGAAGACCGCGGATTCACACTAGCGCCTCCTTGGTGGCTTAGGAAAAGATCAGCGTATCATCAACGAATAGCTGGTGGGATACCCATTGTTCATTCCGGCTAACCGCCACCCCTTGTAGGGCTCCTCTTGTCTCCTGGCGCTGCACAAGATGGCCAAACACCTCTACACAAATTAAGAAAGATTGGGGGAGAGTGGGTCTCCTTGCTGCAGACCCTCCTCGGACGAATAAAGTCAAAGTTGGAACTATTAAGCATAAAGGAAAATATTACAGTCGAGACACAAGCCATAATAACAGCTACCACATTCTCATGAAAACCTAATCTAAGCAATGCTCTCTCAAGAAAAATCCACCCCACTCGGTCGTAGACCTGACTGATGTCGAGCTTCAAAGCAATGTGTCCTCCTTGCCTAACATTTATGGGCTAGGAAGTGATTTAACTCGTATGCTAGGAGTACGTTATCAGTGATGAGTCGACCCGGAATGAAGGCCGACTGTGATTCAAAAATAATACAATGCAATAAGGGTTTCAATCGATTGGCAATACCATTATAAGCTATTTTGTAACTAACATTACAAAGGTTAATAGGGTAAAAAATGGTTTACTATCTCGGGTATCGCATTTTTGGGATTGAGGACGATGTAGGTCGAATTGAAATAGGGTGGCGCTTGTTTATGATGGAAAAATTTTTAGAACACAAGCTGCCACATCTTTACTGGCAACAGGCCAAAAACATCGAGAGAAGGCAAAAATCTTAGTGATAACCCACACCACCATAATTAAACATTCTCAAACCATAACCAACCATGCACATGTCCAAGACTTCCCATACAGGGCAAAAATATTTTTTTAGAGGGTGTTTGGCTAAACTTTTTTAAAAATATCTTATAAGCTCCTACATCTTATAGGGATGGGATCCTCTATTCCAACCCCATGTTTCATCTCCTACTACATGTGTAGATGGAAGCCATGTGGATAAAAAATTGACAAGTCAAAGATGCTGACAAGATATAGTGGGCAAGAGAGAGAAATATGTAAGTTTGACCGGATGGGCAAGAGAGAGAAAATTGTGAACTTATCCAAATAATTTAAAAAATATAAAAAAAAAGAAAAAACAAAAGAGTACTACATGATTTTTTTTCCCACGTTTCAACCATGGGATCCTGGCAAATTGATTGAAAACCAAGCAAAATCAAGAACAACCAAACAATTTAAAAAACTTTTATATTTATTGAGAGAAGCACACAAATATTATTGAAATTCAATCTTCGAATCATGCGACAATAAGTAAATGTGAATAAACGTGATGTTACTAATTAAAACCACTACTACTCGGTTTTTACATAATAATAATAATAATAATAATAATACTAATAATAATAATAATAATAATAATAATAATAATAGTAGTAGTAGTAGTAGTAGTACTATTAGTAGTAGTAGTAGTAATAATAATAATAATAATAATAATTAAAAAAAGTATATGATCGTGGTGCTCATATCGACTTAATTCATGTTGTCCCTCATTTGTTGATTTATCCAAGGGAGGCTTCCCACATTCTTGTGACTTCATTACTTGTTGTTGCCATGTAAAGTACGATAAATAAATTAGAATTGTACACAATATTTATCAAATAGTAATAAAACTTCTCAAATTATATATGTTACCTGTAGTAATTCTGTTAAACTTATATGATTTGGGTGATCTATTCTTGAACCATAATTATTGAAATTGAGTTGATAATGAAAACTTGGATCGAATGCCTAGAAGACAAAATTACACAAATGTAAGATTATAGTAACAAGAAAAATATTATGTTAGAAAAATATTATGGTTAAAAGAAAAGTAATATGCTTTGTCAAGCATACCTGTGCAAATGGAAATGGTTCCATATGTGACAATGAAGACCCTTCAGTAGGATGAGTTATATATTGATTAGAACTACCCATTTGAGCTACCTGATTTATAAGAATAGCCTGAATAAGTATCAAAATTATACTCATTTTTTTATTTAATGGTTTTAAGCATGGGGAGAAAATACTAAATATAATAATGGACAAGTTTTATGAATATAATAAATAAATGTAATGCATTAAAAAAAAAATATTATACCTGCTCATTATTCCCTGTACTGGCATGTGCAGTTGGACTATTTGATGAAAGATATTAATATTATGCTTTTGCCTCTTCCTCCGTATGCTCTTCTCTAATCCACTCTTCGGCCTTTTTCCAGATTTCACAGGGTTTTTTCTTTTATTTTTTCCACCCTTTTATCAAAATATCACTAGAGGCAATATTAACATCATCAAATGCATTTCCAGGGTTAAGCGATGCACCGACACTTCGTTGCTCATCCACTCTCGATACAAGAGCTTTCTTCCCAGTAGATTTGGATCCAATGTTCGGGTTGACTGCTATCATATTCTCTAGTTTTTACCTCAACTTCTTCAATCATTTTGAGAATACCAGTTCTTGCAAGTTTAAATGTCTCATCAGTTAAAGCAGCCCGGGTTACTAGCTGACTATATAAGCTACACAATTCTTTGTAGTGGACTCCAATCATTTTTTTTCGTCATTTGCGTTGACACATTTAGAAGCAGATATGCTATCCCCCAAAGGTTGTGCTTCAACAACGCTCTTTTTGGCTTTCTTCGTCCATCTTTTCTTAATGTACAGCTCAGGAACTTTGACAATATTTCTTGAAGAAAGCACTTTGAGAGCATGTGAACATAAAATTCTTGCAAACTCAAACTTCTTACAACTACAAGAAATATTACCGTGAGAAGAGTCGTACATGACTGTGTGCTGATGATGCTTTTTGAAAGGAGTAATCTTATACTCAGACGTTTCTCCAATCTCGCCACACAACTCTATTTGAGAATCATACGCTTTCCGCAATTCATCCTGAAATAACTCAAAGACTTCATGTGTATAAACACTGGCTGCATGCTTTAGAATTTCAACTGGAAAAGAAGCTACAGGTGTGCTGTGACAAGTTCTCAAATCCGCTTTCAACTCTTGATAACGGCGTTCATCAATCAATCTATCGAAGTGGTGAAAAAATTGTAACAAATTATGCTTGTAGCTCACATCTTTTAAGAACACTATTCATGCTTTCACTACGCTAAGTGGTGGTCATGTCTGCACAAAATGATTGTCGCCCATAGACTAGTGCCCATTTTCCTCTAAGTTTGAACATCCTCTCCAACCACTCATTAGTTTTAAGATCATATTTGTCCAACATCTCGTCCCATGCACATAGAAATTCGTCTTCCTCCTCAAAATCATAGATACAAGAACTAAAATCCTTGGAGAAACTTGTAAAGCGTGCAAATACACTACTCAAATGAATAGCTGCATTTTGCTAGATATGCCAAATGCACAAGCGATGGCATGTGTTAGGCCATGTTATTGCCAACACTTTTGCCATTGCTGCATCTTGATCTGTAAGGATGGTTTTAGGTTGTTTTTCAGACATTGCTCTAGCAAAAGTATCAAACAACCAAGCAAATGTGGACGCAGTCTCATCGTATAACAATGCTGCACCAAAGACAATTGTTTGCTTATGGTGGTTTACACCAACAAAAAGAGCAAACGGTCGACCCTCTTTATTTTTCCAATAAGTTGTATCAAAAGAAACTACGTCACCAAAGTGAGAGTAGTCGACCATCATTTGTGCATCAACCCAAATTATATTAGCTATTAGGTCATCTTCATCGACTTGAGTAGCATAAAAGAAATTGGGATCAACCAACTGCTTTTGCTGCAAGTATTCAAGTACACCTCCAGTATCACATATCTTCATTTCCATGGTTCTTTTCGAACGCAGATAGTTTTTATAATCTTCAAAAATAAATCCAATATTTTCACGTCCACCCACTTGTTTCGACATTAAGTAATAGCCCGCCCTTGGTGCTATTCCCGAGCTACTTATATCATCAGCTTGTAGTGCTTGTACATCAGTTATACGTCTGTGGGACCTCAAAAAATGAGTTTTACTTGGGCTAACAAGATCATGACCGTTATGATTAGCAATAAAATTGACAACTTTATACTTCCCAGTATAACGACCATTAATCATCATCATTGCACAACAACCAGTTCTTGTTTCTGGACGGTGAGATTTAACACTCGTTTCTCTTTTATCTTTCGCCCTGTGACCTTGGCAAGCACAACAAAATGTCCTATCAATAATCCTCCCACTGACATCTTTATGAATAGTGTGCCTTCTAATACCAAATCCAACAAGCCTTGCATATTCATTGTAAAAGTTATAAGCTTCTTCTTCACTGTCAAACTCCATACCAATTTTCGGAATTTTCTCTTCTGAAATGGTTGAATGACATTTATTTACTAACTTTTCTCCACCATTAACCTCATGAAATACAACTTTCTTTTCCTTATCCTCCTCATTAGAGTAAAAATCTAACTTACGGCATGGGCTAAGATCCACACAAATATTGGACTCCATATCCTATAAAGTAGAGACAAAATATAAATAAATTTGAATGAATATAATGTCTAAGTTTAAAAATTCATTAACTAGTAATGTTAATTTATATAATTCATTAGTCTACATAATTAATTCTACATAACAATTAAAAATCAAAATAAGAGTATTAAACATGAAATATATTTGCTCAATGCTAATTATTTCTAAATCAAAATTCAATTAAGTTGACAAACCCATAAAATTAATTACTATACTTCAGTAATTAAATGCAAGAGTTGGTGTACAAGATACAGTTGAAATATAAAATAAAGGCGCAAATAAGAAATAAAAGTTACAATACAACCGATTAAAATCAATTATTTGCCTACAGCTTTAGTAACGGCCAAATAAATTACTAATAAGAAATAAAAGTTACTTATAAAAGAGAGATCTAATAGTAAAAATTGGCCTAACCTACAACTTTGATCAAATGCATTAATAACAAAAAATAGAAAAAACTTAGAGCACGGATATCCAACCAAAACAATAAAAAGATGATATTTATTATGTTGAACACGGTAAAATCGACAAATCGATCCAAATGGAATTACAGAGAAGAGAGATACTCACTGAATATCGCTTCTTTTTTTCTTAATTGTAACTCTAGATATGTCGCTGGCCAAAGAGGTTATGGACAATTCAACGAACGTTTAGAATGTTTCTAAATCTCGTTGGAATTCAACAACAAAGAACTTGAAAATACTCAATGTTTTTCTTTTTCCCGTTTGCAATTGGGTTTTGCAAAATCTTAGTATCCAAAAGTTCCTTGTTATTTATAAATAGATGTGATAAATTTGGATTAATAGGAATTTATAAAGAAGAGGTTGAAGATTAATAGAAGTAGGAAAAGTGAGGATCCCATGGTTGAGACGTGGGTTAAAAAATCAATTTGTTTTTATCTCAAGTTGAAAAGTGAAGATTAATAGAACTTGAAAAGTGAAGATTAATAGTAGGAAAAGAGGTTTTCAATCAATTTGCCAGGATCCCATGGTTGAAACGTGGGAAAAAAAATCATGTAGTACTCTTTTGTTTTTTCTTATTTTTTTATATTTTTTTAAATTATTTGGATAAGTTCACAATTTTCTCTCTCTTGCCCATCCGGTCAAACTTACATATTTCTCTCTCTTGCCCACTATATCTTGTCAGCATCTTTGACTTGTCAATTTTATCCACATGGCTTCCATCTACACATGTAGTAGGAGTTGAAACATGGGGTTGGAATAGAGGATCTCATCCCCATCTTATAAGATGTTTTAGGAGTTTATAAGATGTTAGATTTTATTTTAAAAATAAGCTTCTAAAGTGTTTGAGTAAAATAAGATGTTAAAGCTTATAAGATGTTTTCACATCTTATAAGATGTTAGGGTGTTTGGCATAATAAAGCCTTTAATTGGTTAAATGACCGAAAAGGACATGATACTATTAGAATCAAATAAATTGTTATTTTTGTTGACATATTTTGTTTTTAAATAATTTTAAAATAATTTCATAAATAGTACACATTAGTTTAACTTCAAATAAAAATTTATTAAATAATATTTTTTAAAAAACTAAGAAAATAATTATAATTATTACCTAATGTTTTGAATAAAAATAATATATATGTACATTAATGTTAGCCGAATATTGACATTGATGTATAATTGATATTCTCTTTGTTAACAAAATGACTATTTTCTATTCGTATAATTTTTAATGTCGTTAATTTATATTTGTTCAGTAAATATAATATCAGTAGCATGTTTTTTTGTTTCATAAATAATAATTTATTAAGTATTGAAACAATTTCTTATTTTCAATTGAAAGAAAAATTAAATACCAATAAAATGTTTTAAAAATCTTAAGAGAGAGAAAGTGTATTTGTGTGTGTGAGGGTGTGTGTGTGTAGTGATGGCAACGGGGGGTCTGGTACGGGTCCGCCCGGACCCGAGACCCGCCCTGCTTACAAAATTCTAGCCCATACCCCGCCCCGCCATGTTCAAACCCCCCGCCACCCCACCCCGTCCCGACCCCGCCCGTCCTGACCCGACCCCGAAAGAAAGAGAAAGAAAGATAAATAATATTAAAGTAAATATATTAAGTTTTTAATATTAATTTTAATAAAGTAAATATATTAGTTATATATAAACTTAGTTTTTTAATATTAATTTTAATAAAGTATATATATTAGTTAAAGTAAATTTAGTTTTTAATATTATAAATATAAACTACTAATTAGTTAATTTAGTTTAGTAGTAATATGATTAGTTACATATACTAAAAAATAAAAAAAATCATATTGAACAATTTAATATTGTAAAAAATATCCATTTTCTGCGATAGTGCAATTGAAATACATAAAAATATTTATAGTTGAGATTGATATGTTCACAATATGCAATAAATTTGTATATTTATAAATGTTAGTATTACATTGATGTAACTATCATCTTATATTATTGAACAACATGGGTTAATCGGACCGTTAAAATTCAGATCAAACCGTTAGATATGATCAAACTTACAGAAAAATACATTTGGTAAAGTTTTAGACTTATTGGGTATACGGATGTTGAGATATCGTACTCGTAACAAAAGAGTAATCATTTAAGACGGTGTATCGTTGAATCAGACCATGTGATTTTAAATCGTACCGTCTAATATGATTTAATGGACACATACTTATATATATTAAAATTTAGTATGAATCGGGTGGTTGGATTTTAAGATATTGTAATTGTTAATTAAAATTTTTGATGTAATTATATAATATAATATATATCTAAAATGAATTGTATAAAGACAAATAATATGTTTATCTAAATTATTATCTTCTCTTCAAGTAATATCATTTTACAATTTACAATGAATTATATTATACAAAGAATACATTAAACTAATATTTTATTTTTTAATAAATAATATCAATTTAGATTTAAAATAATCATTAAATTTCTTATCAACTAAATTTTTATTTTTTTTATTTCTTATATAGAGTTGGGTACATGCAAAACTTATTTGGATTTATATATAATATTATAATTTTTTTATTTATAATATATATTAGAAATATATAATAAAATCGGGGCGGTGTCGGGGCGGGGTCGAGGCGGGCCTGGGGCGGGGTCAACGGGGCGGGGTGGAAACAGGACCCGTACCCGCCCCGGACCCGGCCGGGATAGTTTCTTTTGGCCCCAAACCCGCCCCGGCCCCGAAGAATCGGGTCCCAGACCCGCCCCATACGGGGCGGGTTCGGGGCGGGTTTCCCGGGTCCCGGTTGAAATTGCCATCTCTATGTGTGTGGTGATGAGAGAGAGAGACAGACAGAGTGTGTGTGTGTGTGTGTGTGAGAGAGAGAGAGAGAGAGAGATAGAGAATGTGTGAATGAGGGAATTTTTGTCTAATTACACATTAATCTTATAGAGCTTATAAGATCTTAAAAAAAAGTTAGAGGAGGTTAACCATTTTCTAAAGAGTTTATCAGATCCAAAATAACTTATTTTGAGATCTTATAAGCTCTTTTAAGAAAAATTTGCCAAACAAATTTTTTAGAGCTTATAAGCTCTCAAACATCTTATAAGATGTTTTGAGGAGCTTATAAGCTTAGCCAAACACCCTCTTAGTCCCATAAGACTAAGCCAGTATGTTTTTTGATACCACAACTATGGAAAGTGTTGCTTTTAATCTCATAAGACTTAAAATCACACTTTTTTAATCCCAAAAAGTCATGTACGATGCACGTGGTTGTTAATTGTCATTAACTCCATTAACGCCTGGGAGGGAAAAATGCATGTGAACCACCAAAAAAGGAAGAAAACTATGGCCAAAATTGAGTTGACTCGTGTTTGAAAATATGTTAATAAATCTCGACCACAAAACTATAAGAAAAAAAAAATCTTTTAGAAAAAAGATAAAAATATTACTGAAATTTTATTTTAATATAAATAATAAAATAGTTTTCAAATTATAATTATTTTTATTTTAGATAATATGTAGGATCTTTTTATGATATTTTTTAAACTAAATTATTGTTAAATTTTAAAATATGAAATAAATTATTTTTTAAAATTTTTAAATTGTAATTATTTTGTATTTGAGATAAATTTTAGCAAATATTTATTATATTTTAAATTAATTATTAGTTGATATGAAAAAATATTTCATAAACTTTTTGACCACAAACTATAAGAAATAAATTTTATTTTTCAAAAATACAAATGTTAGAGAAATTTTATTTTAATATAAATAATAAAATTCTTTTTAAGTTATAACTATTTGAATTGGAGAAAAATTGTAGTATCTTTTTATTACTTTTTGAAAATTGAATTGCTATTTGGTCTTAAAATATTTTAATAAACTTTGACCACAAACTATAAGATATAAAATTTATTTTTAAAAAAATAAAATTATTAGAGATATTTTTTTATTATAAATAAGAAAAAAAAATTTAAATTATAATTTTTATATTTCATATAAATTCAAGAATCTTTTAAATATTTCTTAAATTAAATTATTATTTGGTCTAAAAATATTTAATAAACATTATCATTTGATCCAGATATATTTTGATATAATTAGTTTTCTTTATTTATAATAAAAATATTCAAGAAGTTTTTATTAAAACTTTAAATTAGTTTAGTATAAATTATTATTAATATCAAAGTAATATCTTCCTAGTGTTTTTATTTTTGAAAAAATAAAATTTATTTCTTATTGTTTGTGGTTAAAGTTTTATTAAAGTATTTTCAGATCAAATAATAGTTTAATTTTTATAAAACTAAAAAGATGCTAGAATTTATCTCAAATACAAATAATTATAATTTTAAAATTAATTCATAGTATTTATATAAAAATAAAAGTTATGTAATACTTTTATTTTTTGAAAAATAAATTTTATTTCTTATAGTTAACTTTTGGTCAAATATTAAAATATTTTTAGAGAAAATAATAATTCAGTTTTAGAAAATAATAATAAGATCCTAGAGATTATCTGAAATACAAATAAGTAAAATATTAGAATTATTTTATTATTTATATTAAAATAAAATTTCACTAATTTTTATTTCTTAAAAGATAAATTTTATTTCTTATAGTTTGTGATCAAAGTTTATTAAAATATTTTCAAACACGAGTCAACTCTAATTATGATCAATTTTCCCTCCATTTTTGGTGGTTCACATGCATTTTTCCTTCCCAAAAAGGGGGAGTTACCGGAGTTAACGGCAATTAACATCCATGTGCACCGTACATGACTTTTTGGGACTAAAAAATGTGTGATTTTGAATCTTATGGGACTAAAAAAGCGACACTTGGCATAGATGTGGTACAAAAAAAAAAATAAAAAAAATATTCCCTAATCTTATGTGACTAAAAAAGTGTCTTCCCTTCCCCTACACCACCTTTAATTCCTCAGGGGCCCCACTCATCTAATTTCCTAATCTCATCCGCCCCATAGCCAACCCTTTTCTCACCCACCCAAACCACACAATTTATCATGGCATAATCACACATTTAGTTCATATTATAAGAGCCCGTATTGATATCGAGCTCCATCTTACAATCTTAATTTATGAGATGAGGTAGGATACACTATCACATTAATTAGTTTAAGCTAAGATTAAAAAATTTCTTCCTTAAATGCCCTTCCACTTAAAGTTAACATAATTTTCGTAATCCCTATATTCACTCATTATTAAGATGGTTGATTGTTTTTATTTCACGAAAATAACTTTTTTCAAACGAAAATAACTTTTTTCAACGAAAATAAGATGTAAATCACCTGTTTCTGTTTTGCTTTCCATACTTGTGAAATACATACATGTTTAAAGAATGTATTGCAAGTTATAATAATTTAATAATAAATATAATAAAAGAATTTACTTTCATTCGTTTTGAAAATTTTAAAAAATATTTCAGTTTTGATTAGTTATTAAGTTTGAAATAGCAAAATTTTTGCCATTTTTTATAATTTCTTTGAAAAATTAAACATTCATTCTCTTTTTTTTTTTTAATTGAATGTTTATTTTGAATTTCTGTTTCATATTAATGTAGAAAAAAAATAATTCCACAAGAATTATTATTTTAAAATTTGTATTTCATAAACATTAAGAGGTTTATGTTCTTTTGTAATTATTCAGAAGCTATAATGTTAAATAAGAATAACTTAAAACATGATACCCTTAGTAGTCGTTTTACAATTAATTATACTTTGTAACCATTTGAACCAAACTCTATATTATATTATCATATCAGTTTATCACACATACAATACGTCAAATCAAAACACTAATATAATGGACGGTAAAATTAGTTATCGTTCCATCTCACTCAATCCATCATTGCTAATCCTATCCCACGAACCAAAAAACTAAACCATTGGATCTTGAGGGGGTTGGATAGCTATGGGCTCGTTTGGTTCGTGTGATAGGATTAAGCGTGATTGGATAGGGTGAGATGTGAAATTGAATAACAGTTAATCTCATCTTACATTATATGTTGTTTGGTTTCAGGTATTGTATGTAGGATATCCACGTGATAATATAGTATGGTGTTTGGTTGAAGGAATTATAAAATAGGGTAAACTACAGCCACCTTCCCTAAGTTTTGGCATAATTACAAATGCCCTCTCGTTGTTTGAAAAACTACAAATACCCCCCTGAGGTTTGTAATTTTTAACCAAAGACCTGAAATTGACCATTTTGCCCTTGAATTTTTTATTAAAATTGTACAAAAATCAAGCGAGGCAAATTGTATTATTATTCCTTTGTGTAAAAATCTTAAAAAACCTCTCCTACGCATTATAGTCCAAAAAAATTTTAAAAAAAATAAATAAAAAATAATTCAGTGCATAAGGGCATTTTGGTTAGTTCAACCATAAAAAACAGATGAAAATAGGTTATTTTTTAGATAGTTACAAACTCAGGGGGTATTTGGAATTTTTCAAAGAACAAGGGGTATTTGTAATTGTGTCAAACCTCGGAGGAGGTAATTGTAATTTACCCTATAAAATATGATTAAATGTTAAAGATTGGGTATCCTCTTTTAAGTTATTTACATTTTTATATTTATACCTTGTGAATGATTACAAAAAAATACTATAAATGTTTATTGAAATAACAATTGCGTCAAATAAAATCAATTTGTGGAATATTTATTTTATTATTTTTTTATATTTATATGAAATAGAAGTTCAAAATACGCATTCAATTTAGTAATTAATTAAAACTCAAATATTTTTCAAAAGTCAAAAAATAAGAAGTAATATTTTTTATTATATTTTATTATTTAATTATTATAATTGAAATACAGTTTTTAAAATCATGCATGTGATTATCAAGTAACAGAGAATACAGAGTTAAAAAAAAAAAGGGGGGGGGGGGGGGGAAGGGTAAATGAGGAATAAACTTTTTAATACTTGTTTATCATAATTTGTGGGATTGTGTATCCCACCTCATAGGTGGTATCCATTATCCCATAAATTTTGATAAATACGACCGGGCCCGGTATTTGATAACCGAGCTCTAAAAATGCTCACCAAACGTGTGATTAGGCATAATAAATAATTTTATTATGCCTAAGCACACGAACCAAATAGGGCCTATGGGTATTATTTAATGCTTGCTTAGTCGCTTAGCAAATATAAGTGAGTCATCTGCATAGAACAAATGTGATACTTTCGGTGCTCCTCTAGCCACGGACACACCTTTTATCTTGCCCCTTTCCTCCGCTAGTTGAATAAGCCTGCTAAGAACCTCAACACATAAAATAAACAAATATGGTGAAGGCAGGCGCTCAGCAGTAAACCACGTCCTGGTTTCAAGAATCCAAATTGATCACCATGCATGATAAATGCGAAGGATACTGACGTGACACAGCACGATCAATGAAACAATTCTTGTGTAGAAACCTAATTCGGGCAAAGCCTTCTCAAGGAAACACCATTTTACTCCATCGTAACTTTTACTTATAAACCATCCCCACTCTTATGCTTAAGATAATAATCGATCTCAAATGCAACTCACATATTGTCAGAAATCAAACGACCACAAATGAAAGCAGAATGGGTACTAGACATGATTTGACTCAAGGATGGTTTCATCTATTCACAATAGCCTTGGACACAATTTTATAGATCACATTACACAAGTTGATAGGTCTAAATTGGGTAATTGACTCTGGCTTCTTTGTTTAGGAATTAAAACAATGTGAGTGGTTAAGCTTGTGTGGTATATAGTTCATGTGCATTGAGCAAGTTAAGGACACTTTTAATGACAGCTTTATCTATAACGTGGCAAAACTTATGAAAGAATATTGCGGTAAGCCATCGGGACCAAGCGGTTTAAAAGGGTACATGCAAAAGGTTGATGATGTTACCTCTTGATAAAATGGTTAGAGAAGTACCCTAGTCCATGTCTGAAGAGACTCTCGTTTTGATTCCACTCATCAGCTCATTTGTTCCAAGGGCTCAATGGATATGAAGATATTTCAAAAATGGTCGATAATGATTCTTTGAACCTCCTCACTTTTTTCTCGCCACTATCTCGAAGCCTCGTAATTTTATTGTTTTTTATTATGTTCGTGGATCGAGCACGAAAGCAGGTCTATTTATATTTTGTTTATAAAAAAATAATTACATTTGTATCGCTAAGCGGTACACATTGCAAATGTGACCGGCTAACGACGGTGCATTTTTTTATTTTTAAAATTGTCGGTCGCTACTCTAAGCTCGCGACTGCCGTCATTAATTTGTATTTTAATTTATTAATTAAATCTTATTTTATTATTTCGAGCTAAAAATTATAATTAATTATTACAATACAATAATGTAATTACAATTTTAAATTTTTTTGGCAATAACTAATAAGCTTGAAATTTACATAAAAAATATAATTACAAAATTTAATAATGTACGCCTATCCCACAATTACGTCTTTGACGTTGTCGCCTAGGTCGTCGTATTTCCGGACTTGCTGGTTCATTATGTTCTTGATCATCATAATCGGCATAAATTTGAAACCGACTTGATGATGTTGTAGAGCTCGACTCTATTGGATTCACGATATGCACTCCATGATGGAAATTGGATAGGTGAAAAACATTATGTACTAGTGCATATGTTTGATTGATGCCAAGACCAATGTCAAGTTCAATATTCGTGTAATGACCTTCTGTATGTACTGAAACCAATTATCTTCTTGAGGCGGTTCAGGCACGTAGCAGTCTTCAGTAAAAAATTGAGATGTATGCATTGTAGATGGCCCAACTATGTCAACCTCAGGTGTATCTCTTTCTATTGTGCGAGTTGATCTCCTGCTACGACTTCGTGTTTGTTTGTGGGGTGTGAACGGAACATCAATCTTGTGGCAATAGATTTTGAGGGGCCATATCTTTTCTCACTCGTTGATTTGTTGTAATTTGAACAACATTTTGATATATGGCCAAATACAGCGTCATTGCTTGACGATATGCCTCTAGTTGATCGGGTGTAGTTTCACAACTTATTCGAAAGCGTTTCCATCTGGTCAAGCTTAAAGTGAATCGAATATATTATAAGTGTGTAATTTTAAACGCGTGGAAAGCAAAACTATGATTAGAAAAGAAGTATATTTATGAGATAATGTACCACCATTTACCACAATGTTGCCTGTCCAGGTTGGTACCCGCTTCCAACTAGCCTTTGAGCAGATGACGATATGAAACGACGTGTAATGTCATCATACCATTAGATATAGGGGGGGTCGAAGCACAATGGTCCTCATTTCGTATCTGTCATCAAACGATATATTCGACGTGTCGCTGATACCAATATGTTTCCACACATGATGAACGAGAGATACGATGTAGTTCCATGTCGCGATCATTTTGCACTTCTGGAATATTTTGCCTCATTCCGAATAGGCGAAGAACTTGTTCGAGACGGTGCATCTCCGCAATTGCATAGAAGATCAGAGGAAATGATGATGTCCACATTTGTGGGTTGCATTCTTGTGGCAACTCTCCAATGCATTGCAAGCTCATACCATACGGCTGCCAGCAAAACTGGAAATATAGAAAATGTTGTAAATTTGAGTTTAATTAATGATAGTATAAATGAGTAAATTTTTTAAATACCTGATCATGCGACATGCAATCCAATACTTCTCTCATAGCTCGAATGGTGCGATGCACTGTTGATATAAATCTAGCTTTGCCGTTCCAATAGGAACCATATGGTGGCAATGAGAGGACATGGTTTTCGTCAATAACATAGTGCTCCATCTTAAACATAATATTTTGTCACAATGGGTCTCATGGACTGATACAAGACCATCCCAAATTTTATTAACAGTACATGCGTGATTAATAATAATATTTGAGGATGTTGTACAAATGTACAGACATAAATATAATAACTCAATCTTACTTGTAGCAATGCTCATGATCAATTGCAAAATTACTCAATACGACATGCATGTCGCGAGTATTTTGTTCTAGAGAGCACCCCAAAAAATGGAAAATCGTATGTAACATAGCACCCTAGGTACTCGTAAATAGCTTAGATCATATTTACTTACGCACATTCATTAATCGAATTTATTTTTATAATATATTTTTTTTTTCCTTTTGCAGAAATGTGGTGTAGGTGGTACCTCCAAGGAATAGATAAAGCTAAGTTTGGATGTTGGGTGATCACAAAATATGGAGGTGACCACATGTGTGTTATATCCTAATTGTCTCTCGAGCATTGCAATTAGATAGAGATTTTGTTGCGTCCTTGTTATTGGGACAAGTTAAATGCGACCCTGCATATGGAATAAAGAATGTTATTTAAATTGTGAAGGACCAATTAGGTTTCAACATATCATAAGCGAAGTGATGGTACATTTTGAAGATGGCCCGTGAGACTGTCTATGGGACGTGGGAGAGCTTTGTTTGAAAACTCCCTAGTTATCTTGGCGCACTTCAGAAATGGAATGATGGAACAATTGTTGAATGAGAGCACAAATCATTCCAGCGCTCAACTGGTGCGTATGTGATAAAATATGTGTTTTGGGCTTCAAACCATGCATCAAAGGGTTCCAATATTGTGGCAAACTCATAAGTGTAGATGGAATCCATGTATAGACGAAGTACAAGCACAAAATATTGATTGCAGCTGCGGTGGATGCGAATCAATAGGTATTGCCCCTTGCATTTGCTATTGTTGACGTTTTAAAAAAAATCATATCTATATTGGAAATGGTTGCTTCAGATGCTGGCCAGACACATCATCAGGGAGTGTCGGGAATCTGTCTTATATCTGACCCCAATTTTGGCCTCTTATCCGCAATAAAAGACATTCTTGACTTTTGTTCCTCCTCACGGTGTGCATAGATATTGCTTGATACATGTGTGTTCAAACTTCACCAATCAGTTTAAGAACAATCAATTGAAGGATTTTTGCTGCGAGAGCGAGCTCAAAACATCAAATTAGGAAATTGAATCGCACCATGGACAAGATTAAGAGTATTAAACTAGAAGCACACCACTGACTGGAGCAAATTGATAAGGAAAAGTGGACAGCTTCTCATGATGGTGGATAGCAATGCGGTATTCTGACACCAACATGTCAGAAATGCATCATGGGGTTGTAAAAGGAGCACGCCGCTTTCCTATGACTGCAATTGTGAAAAGGATTTATAACCGCTCAGTCCATTATTTTCATGAGAGGATGACAAAAGTACTACAATGATAAGTAACAACCAACCGTGGACGGACTATACATATAAATTGTTCCAACGGTGGTCCACTAGATCTGTCGAGCATGTGGTCATGACATTCGATCAAATTGAAGAGACTGCCTCTGTGGTTACAAGACACTATTATGGACAAGGGTGTAACACTCACGTTATAAACATTGCAAGGTATGCGCTGCATATAGGCTTAACGCTGCATCAATGGTTAAATAATATTATGCTTTAATGTCTTACCGAATGACATATTCTAATTCTTTCCAACCGATAATGGAGGAAGATTATTGGGATATTCCAAATTTTCGATTGGTCCACGACGATACTCTTCGTACATCAACTCGTCCGGGTCGACGCCTAAAAGTACCTGCATACCTAATGAAATGGATTAGGCACAAGCTCGTGCAAGGCAACAAATTCGCAGTCAATCACAACAAAATTAATTTCCTTCGAGTCAAAGTAATGTCCAAATGCAGGGTCGTAGACCGCAAAATAATGTACCAATACTGAATACACATTTTTATATAATTTTTTGGTGTATTATTTCTAATTCCAAATTTTTATAAATTATAATTTTTTTTAAATTATCATAAAGTAAATTTTTTATTTTATATTTAAATTATTATAATTACGAATTATAATAATAATAATAATAATAATAATAATAATAATAATAATAATAATATAATAATGGTTTGCTACCTCAGGTAGCGACCACGGGTCGCAAGCTGGAGTAGCGACCGGTCACATTTTCTAAAACGTGTGCTGCTTCGACGGTACACATATAATTATTTTTTTATATATAATAATAATATAAATTGAGCCCATGGAAGCATGCAGTGTTCCGATCCCCTTCGGTTAACCAGTTGAGTTTTCCTCTTTGGTTCCATAACAGTTCCTCCTCCTCTGCCACCATCCCTTCGAGCTACGTCATAACACACCGTTCTTTTTTTTAACTAGTAGTAATTTCACCTTTTTGAAGCTTTTGGATTTTCTCTTCGAACTCCCTCATTTTTGCTTTCTATTTAAAAGCTTTTTTGTGCTCCAGTTCAGTAGTCTAATCTGACATTCTTTGATCATTTCTAAGGTCACATCAAATCTCCACAATTTTGTGCCTAACTGTGACAATTTTCTTGACAACCTTCTAGGAGTCGTCAAATCGTAACCAAAACGCTTCGAACCAAAACTGTTTCTTCCTCTATTTTTTGTGTGCAGTTCGGAGCTCGAGCTAGATGTAAGGCGGGGTGTGTGATCATAATAACTCTTTTGGTAGATGTTCGATGGACGTGCACAGGAACTTCTGTTTTCAACAGTATTACATAGAGCTCGATCAAGTTATCTTTAGATAGGGGAAAAATGCAAGCAACCCCCCTATGATATTTACAAATGAGCAAATTACCCCTATGAAAATAAAATAGCAATTTACCTTCCTGTGTTTTTTAAACTGAATCAATTTACCTCAACGTGTGATGCGGCTTGCGGCTTGATTGGTGCCCCGTTGTGCGAGGTATTGTCCACTGTGTTTGGCTCTGTATAAGCCCCACAGTTTTGTCCTGAAAAGGCGCCTCGCGAGGGGAAAAAGGGGAATTGGGCTAAGACCTCCTCTCTTGTGAGGTGTCTTTTCAGGACAAAACCGTGAGGCTCATACAAAGCCAAAGTGGACAATACCTCACGCAACGGGACACCGATCAAGTCGCAAACCGCATCACTTTTTGGCGTCATCTGTGGGAACGAGGCCATATGCTCATCCCAAGCCCCTCGTCTGGGGCTAATGATGTAGCAAGCGTCCCACATCGATTGCAGACGAGGAGTTTGAGTGGCTTATAAGCCCCAATGCCTCCTCTCCCTAGCGAGGCGCCTTTCAAAACAAAACCGTAAGGCTCATACAGAGCCAAAAACGGACAATACCTCGCGCAACAGGGCACCGATCAAATTATTATTTGACGTGTTTTTTAAAATGGAGCAATTATTATTTCAAAGAACATGAGGAGATAAATTATTATTTTATTTTTCATAGGAGGGTAATTTGCTCATTTGCAAAATCATATGGAGGTAAATTGCATTAACCCTTTTAGATAGTAAACAACGCCACCCTTTTATTTGACCAAGTGCCCAAGAAGCCCAACTCAAAAAGAAACCAGATTTCTCGATGACTTTTCTGATATCACGTGCCTACCAATGATGAAGTCACCATGGCTCTCTTGATCATGTACAAATAAAATTGCGTTAAAATCCCCTGTACACATCCACGGTTGATGATTTTGTCGTTCAAGTCTGCACTGTAAGTCCCACAATTTCTTTCGGAATTGAAAAATTTGGCTCACCATAAAATCCAGTAAAATCCCAATTCGTTATATCATCATCATTATCAATTGCCACATCTATATGATACTTGGATTTGCTGAAGTAGTGAGACCTTTTGTTCCTTATTCCATAAAAGCGTTAATCCGCCACTTTTTCCCATCGGATCAACAGAGACACCAAACATATTGAATTTCCTCTTAACATATTCAATTTTATTGGCCTTACTCTTCGTTTCAGATTCTGATGCATCTTATTCATCCACCAATGTGCGTTTAAGTGGTAGGTCATCAAGTGGATGGATAAGAGAAAAGGATTTTGGGAGTTTTCCTCTTGGGTTGTAAAACCGTCTGTTGTGTTTGGTTTCATTTTCTCTTTATTTTCGAGACGGTGAGAAAACAAAACCAAACATAACATCACCCAAAACAACTTTACTGTGTGTTCTAGATAATTGCACATTATCCCATATATACATATATCCACCTACAAATAAATAAATATTACTATATACATTTATAAAAATATAAAAAAGAGACATGATTTGCCAATAAACAGTATTTTTTGTCTCCTGATATACAACACAATGCATACAAATAAAACAAATATTACTATATATATATACACAGATAAAAATATATAAAAGATACATGATTTGACAATGAACAGTGTTTTTGTCTCCCAATATACAACACAATACATACAATATATTTTTTACGCTATTTAAAATTAACTCCAAAATCAAACTCGAACATATACCCCATCTCTAACACACACTTATTTATCTATATTTTCTCTCTCTATCTCCACAAAATAAAACAAAACATTTCAAAAATAAAATCAAACACAATGGTCATTATTTTGTGAGGAGGTTTGTGTGATTGGCCCAATTTAGCTTGGTGTGCATAATTGATTATAAAATAGGCTTATTGCATTTTTGTCACGTATCTTTAGGGGGTTGGCAATTTGGTCCTCTAACTTTGGGTATGGCAATTTTTGTCCTGTATTTTTCGAATGTTCGCAGTTTTGGTCCTTTAGGCCATTTTATGACCATTTTGCCCTTTTAATGAAAAAAACTCCATAGTCCAGCACATGCTCTTAGTAAGACCCAACATGCTTCCGAAAGAAAATTAAGCCTCTATAAATTCATACCTGGTTTGATTGCCTTGCCACCGAGTATTCCAAGTCCTCATTTTACGGCTCTTTACCAACCACACTACGCAGTAGATAGTTCACAGGTCTTGGCTCCTTCAGCACAAACAACACAACCCTATTTCATTTCCTGCCTTAGGCGTACAAGTATTCCAAAATAGAGACTTGATAGAATTTTGGATAAACAAATTGAATAGAAGTCTTTACTTTATTGAAGAAATACTTGGAATATTACATAAATATTTTATTCCTCTATCGGAGGAGAAAACTATTTAGCCTCTCATGAATAAGAGGACTTGACTCGTTGGGAATAACCCTATACACTGGAAGTTCTAACACTTAGAGAATTTAAAGACACTTTTATTTTTTTTGAAGATTTAGAGAAGTTTTCTGATGTCCTCTATCTGCTTCCTAACTCTCTATTTATAATAGCCTGCAGACTTCAAACCCGGACTTCATTCTTGCTTTGGATGTCGTTACTGCGTTCGTCACCTCTTTTGTCTTTCTACTTTCCAGCTGTGGTCATTATGGCTTGTCCGCCATGTGTTTTCCAGCTGGTGCTTCCTGTCCTATCTGACTGTTGGCTTTTTGTCATCTTCTGCTGACAGTCTTTTCCTTGTTTTTTACATTTTGAGATTTTTTACCTCTTTGTAAACTCCTTTCTTTTATCCTTTTCTGGTTCGGTTCGGGTTCATTTTGGGTTACCAGAATCTTTCCCCAACATGGGATTTTCTTGTTTTTTCACAGCAAAGGGCATACATAGTTATGCCATTGCCCAACGTGCATCATGTTGTCGGCCTTCTTTCTTGTGGCCTCTGTTGTTGGTAGCTTGTTTTCCCAAATAAGCATTCGTTTCTTTTCAAACAAGCTCTCCGCAAACTCTATGCTTTTTCCCGTCATGGAATTCAACAGGAATGATCCATTTAATTTATTGGAGAATATTTTAAACGGATACTTGACTTTATCCATCTCTGTGAGACAGACCCAATAACCCCAAGCTCTTCTGGTGGATATGTCATCTTCACAGAGGGAAGATATTAGGGGAGCTTCTCCTGTGGCAGCCTTCACTTTGTTAAATGCTACCATGTCAGGTCTCTGCAGTTTGATAAAATGGAATGTTGGATGAGACAGGAAAACAAATGGAATGCTGGATGAGACCATTTTCCTGCAATTACTGGAGCTATGGAAATGAACTTGAGCTTCAAAATATCTCCTCGTTTAAGGTGGGGATTGTTTTTCCATGCGTCATAGACCGCCACTGATCCATTCGGAAGTTTGGAGATTTTCGGAAAGCTTGGTGACATAGTATGAACTGAAGCAAGGGCTCCAAAATCATACCATTCTCGTACTTCTTCTGGTTTTGACCTTCGAGCCATCCATGCTCTGTTATCTCCGGATGTGTATATGATGGTTTCCTGGGTTTATGTTTTTTCGGAAAACAAGTTTTTTCCATAATCTCTAATAGCCCTGCCAAGCAGAAATAGAAGATAGAGCTTCATTAGTATTAAGCTTAGAGGTGTTTGTCATTGGCCTAAGGTTAATCTCATCCTCTTTAACCCTAGAGGTGTTGGGTTGACTTGAATTATCAGGAGTTTGCACTTCCTGTAACTCAATTTTTGCCTTTTCACCAGAGTCTGGCGATGGCCTCGAGCAAGCAGTACTTGAATCTGACGCTGCAGATTTAGAGTCCTATTCTTTAATTGCAGGTTTAAAGCCCTACTCTCTTAAATCTCGGGCTATCACCGAAGATGATGCCTTTCGAATTGGTTTTAGTAAATCGTCCATAACGAGCTTGCAGCAAGTTTGGTACTCCTGATGGCGCTCTGGACAATGTCCAGATTAGCTCGTTGGACTTGGCCAGCTATTTGGACTTTAACTGTTAGCCGTCCAAATCTCTTATCAATCTCCCCAATGTTCTCCCTGAGGTGCCTGAGCCTGATGATGACGGAGTCTGCTTCAGCTGCCTCCATCCCTTGTAAGAAATCTGCAAGAACATTTTCATGAGATTTGATAATGATAATATTATAACAATAATGTTGGCATTCTGCTTTCCATCTAATAATACGAGCTTTCTCAATCTTTGATTTAAGTTTATTTTTTAAGAAAGCCTTAACATTCGTATTATCAACTTTTAATGTAAATTCTTTAGCTAGTAAGAACAAAGGCCAGTTTTGAAAGCCTTCCAAACTGCAAAAGAATTCATTCTCGTTAATATGCCATAATTTAGCTTGTTGTTCGGTCAACAATCCTCCTGCGTATCTATATGGCTCTTCGCCAGTAGTTGTTTTCTCATTGAGCACTGCTGTCCATCTGTAATCATTAGCGTCCGTGTAGACTACCAACTCATCCTCGTCTTGTGGGATTGCAAGCTTTGGCAGGTTATTGCAAACCTATTTTAACTCACGAACCCTTTGCATATGAATTTCCTCCCGTTTCCACTTTGAACTTTCTGTTTCTTTCAGAAGTGGACGAAAACCCTTTCTATATTTTTCGAGGTCCTTGATAAAGATTCCTGCAAAATTGACAACTCCCAAGAAGCTTTGAAGTTGCGTCTTATCTTTAAGAATGTCAGGAAATTACGAATCTTTTCTACAATGTGTTCCTGCAACTCAATACCTGTTTAATCAATAAGAATTCCTAGAAATTCAATTTTATTGACAGTTATGATGGCTTTCTTTTCGGAAAGCACTAATCCCTCCTTATGGCATGCATCAGAAAATATTTTGAAGATGTCTTATATGATCCTGTATATTTTAGATGCAATCAAGATGTCGTCTATGTAAACAAACATAAACTCTAGATAGTCTTTGAAAAGATTATCCATCTTTCTTTGAAATATCTGGGGTGCATTGGCAAGTCCAATTGGAAGTACATTCCAGATATATTGTCCATGAGGTGTGGAAAATGTGGTGTATTTATTTGAATCATTTTTCATTTTAATCTGATAAAATCCAGATTTGCAATCGAACTTGGAAAATACTTTAGCATCTTTAATGCAATCAATTAAATGTTCTCTACTTGGGATGTAATAACTATCAAATTCTAATATTATATTATGCTTGATAGTTAATGACTAACTTCGGTTGACCTCTTTTTATCTCACCATGGTTTCTTACCAAAAAACCAGGGCTACTATAGGCCGAGACTCTAGCTCGATGTGTGACACCCAAAAATTTTTAATCATAATTATGGGGTTAATTGTAATTATTTAAGAAAATTTAGTTAATTAGTAGATATATTATAGATTAAATTTTGATCATATTAAGACTTGAACGGAGCGAATTGGAGCTTTATATAATATTTGGGAGCAAATTATATTAATTAAGAAATTAGAAAGGATGTAATGGGTATTTTGAAAAAGTTTTAATAAAATTTAAAAAAAGAAGGAAAAAAAAGAGCAAAATTGGAAAAAAGTGGCTGTCAAGCCACCGCTCACCTACTACATTTATATATTATTATATACTAATACATTTCATGCTTTAAAAAAAAAATCAAACCACACACTTTTACATACACAGTAAATTCTCGACGAACAGGTACAAATATTTAATTATAATTATTATTGAATTATGTAATTACATTATTTAATAAGTGCATTTATTAAATGTTATTTATACTACTCAATTTAATATTTAATCGGAAAATTTTATGAATTTGAGTATTTATAATTAGTGCCTGGTTAAATGTCTCAATTGAATTAGGGGTGTTATAATTAATGGCTTAAACTGCTTAATTTACTAGATTTAATAATTTCTACAATTGATTGGCTTAGTTTAATCGGGTTGAAAATATTATTTGAGAAATATTATAGAATATAATTGAAAATGTTATATTTAGTAAAGATAAGTATATTTTGAGATAAATATAATCCAAGAATTTTATTATGAATGGTAGCTATAATAGAATGAGGAGTTTAATGAAATATTGAGATATTGATGAAAAATATATATAATTACTATTTAATATTTTATTTAGAAATTATGATACTTTTGATATGTTGATTATATGCATTATAACTTATTATAGGATAAGGGGGATAAGGTGAATGATTGAGCACTCCCTACATACAAGTAGATCGTTGTAAGTTGAGGTAAGTAAATAATTAGTGCTACTTATATATATGTTCTTTATTTCTATTAGTGTGTACGTAAATAATTAGTATTATCTATATATGTTTCACTTCTTAGTGATATTACTTTTATGTGAGCCGATGATTCGTGCTAGCACTAATATATTTTGAATTGTACGAGTGGTTGATGATTACTTTGAATGATTATGTCGTGAAAGTGAAATGAAGAAACCTATTGAGAATGTTATGTGCTTGTACGTGAAATATGCTTCTATGTGGTTTTATGTGGCTAGATGGCTTACAAGAACGGTGATATGTGGATCGAGGAGTGATGGAAATTAAATGTAATTATAATATGAATACCCCTTAATGTTGTTGAATAGTCTATGTGGCAAATGAAATGAAAAAGAGCTATGATGCGATATGAAAAGCTATGATGCGAAATAAAAAGAGCTATGATGCGAATGAAAGAGCTTTGATGCGAATGAGATTGATAAGCATGCGTGGCATGTCAAGGGGGTTCATGTATATATATATATGAATGAATAGTGAGGTTGAGTTGGTGGAGAAAAATACTATATTCACCTTCTGGTAAGCCAACTAGGGAAAGACAAGTTTGATTGGTTGTCGTTTATGGATGACTACGTGGAGTAAAGAAATGAAATGTGCTTGATTAAGTTGATTATATTTTATATACGTTGCTTGTTTTGTCTTGTTGATATAATTGAGGTGCGTGTATAGTAGTACCGGTTATTTACTTATTGAGTTGCAGGCTCATCCTCTGCTAATATCTTTCAGGTCTAAATTTTGTTGTGCCTACTCACGACAGCTAGGTCCACATTTTGCACTCCAGTCAGTCGGCCAGTATGCAGTTTTCTCCTTATTGCAATTAGAAATAGAAGTCCATTTTGAATTAAAGCGAGAATAGTATGTGAACTAATTATAATAGTCCATTTTTGTCGTACTTGATATATGTTATATGTGATTTTGTGGATGAGATGATATATAGCTTGTTGTGATGAGGAGGCTACGTGTAATTATACTCAGCAGGGACTAATCATATGCCCATAATTACATATATAATCAGGTTTACATTAAGTGTGATATTTAGGAAAGCTATAGTCATAGTGCCGTTAGAGGGTGCTACACGATGAGTCTAAGATCAATATGCTCTTTAATGATCTCCTGCATATCTTTTCTTAATCCTCCATGTTCATTTGGATAGGCTTGTATTGGATATACTCGTATTTGCATTCCTCTTTGACCTTTAGAGTAGCCTCCATCTTATTTCTATCCCACCACGCCAAAGGATTCTCACTGAAATTCCTTTGAATAAGCCTCTTGACATTCTCGAGAGAAAGTTTTACTTTCTCCGTCCATGTCACACCGACCTGCACTTTTGTATAGCTTCCTTCAAGATCCTAAGATCTTCTTCAGAAGCATCACTAAAACCCTGTTGCCTGAAAGACAAAAGAGCCTTACCAAATTTTCTTCTATGCTGCATTTTTTGGATGAGTCAATTTGGCATCATCACCACGTTGCTTGCGAAAATTTATGGGCATTTTCCTGTTAAATGCCTTTTCTCTTTGCAAGACCTGTATCTCGCTACCACAGTTAGTAGTAAAAATCAACAGATTCTTGTGGTTATCCTGGACATATTTTGCAAAGGTTTGGATGAAATTATTACCTAGCAAAATATCGGCTCCTGTATCATGAAAATAAATAGGAGGCGTCTTCACCTTGAACCAAGGTGTTCCAAATGCTCATCCAATCATGATTCTCGTTTCTCGTATACCCTTATTTAGTACTAGAATTGTTTGTGAAAAATCCCTTCCTGCAATAATGGGTAAGGATTACATAGCTTCGCTAGGGAACACACCGGGTTTTGCCGTACAAATCCCTGATCCTGAGTCAATATAAGCTGCAAAATATTCTAACTTATATTGTTCATACAACATACCAACAGATATGTATATAGAAAAGGGGCTAGTCATTCAATTCTAATGGTAAGACCATCTAGACTGAATTTCATACCATTGCCTTTTCTTTCCTATGGTTTATGATCTTCGAGGAAATTTAACCCCAAAGTTATTATCCCATTTTCTCGTCCTGCAATTCCTGCAACAAATATCTCATGGCCTGATATACTAGCATTCCTTCGTATTTTCCCACAACAGGTTGTTGCAAATGATAGAAGTCATCATAAGGAAAATAGTTTTCTTTTTCAATTATGTCAAATATAACCTGAATTTGTTTCCAGCCTTCTGGTCATCTGAGTTTCACATTATCAACCCTGATAGCTAGGGGCTTCACTAATTTTGGTTCCTTTCCTTTATAGGCCATAATCCTATCTTTTTGAAAAGGACATCCTGCTACTAAAATCAATTCTAGAACTAAGGGCTCGATCTAAAACTGGGTGATCTTTTATCAAGATATCAACACCACCTATTCTAGGTATTCCTATAGGATCTGGTGTCATTACCTTAGCAAATTCCTTGAAAATTCTAGGAATCTTCATATACTCTTTCCTAAGAAACAAATCGGAATGAGGTGTTTTTGGAAAGGGCATAAGCTATTCTATATGTTATAGAATATGGTGTATTCCCATCTTTCATAAGATCTTTTCTTTTAAAACCCTGATGAAGGGTTAAGACTCTACTGAAATCTTGGTCTGCTAGGTTGTATGCTATCCTAGGATGAATATCAAACATTAGTTTTCCTGCATATAGATTTTCTATCATTGTCCCAAGACAACCATATCTTAAGTTATTGATTCTTCTATCTATTATTGACAAATGTATTTCCGAATTAATTCCTTCCTTAAAATTTGCTTTTATTACTACTTCAATAGCTCCTATGTGGATCCATTTCATAGTAACCGCTACTTCTTCCCTGAGTTTACTTAATTTTTCAAGAATTTCTTCTTTAGAAATAAACTGCATTTCCATCACATTACTAGTAAGTTCCATAAGGATAGCAAACTCACCTGAACTTACTTTGTAGATTATGTGATGTTTCCTTTGGTTCAGTCCTATCTGGTTGAGGACTCTTCCAATCCCTCCAATCCTAAAACCGTTGTATGGGCTGAGATTAGAGTCTTGTCTCATGATTCTTTCCATTGTTTTGTTTGACACCGTCATCCTTGAAAAGAATCCTGATAGGCTATCTGAGGTTTGAAGCCTATCTCCTTCGTTGTAATTACTCTAATTCGGTTGAAGATCCATCCGAATCACTTTCTATTTCTTCCTCGTAGATGTTTTCATATGAGGGAAGATCTTCGAATTGGTAGATTGGTACCAAATCACCGTAGTAGACTACATCTAAGATGTCGTTTGTGGCTTCAAAAATTAGCGTAATTCACCACGTTTCTACGGGCAATCTAGGGAGATATGTCATTTTGCTCCGCACGTCCAGCACTTGCAATCCTTAAAACTTTCATTAGCTCGGGTATGGGCTCATCTGAAAGTTCTTCGTGTAGGGGTTCGTCCTGTGGATTTCGCCTCTGATCGTCTAGATCCTTGGGATGAAGCCCTTGTTGGTCCTGTTCTCTGTCTAGATTTGTATGATCTGGATTTTGATTTGGACCACCATGATCTCCTTCTAAAAGAGGATTTTCTGGAACTCCTGGAATAAGGGTCACTACCTTGTTTTCTCCTCTTCTTTTGCTCGCTTGATTCTCCTATCATAGTTGGAAAATCGTTATTATCACAACAGAGAGGGGTTCTTTTGATTTTACCTCTCAATCTCTTCATGTTCTTTTGGACGGATACTTGGTAACACCAATCCTTCAGTTTGTCTTTAAGGAAAGACATCCTCCTTGCAACTGAATCTAGTTGACCTACAGGTACCTTGTATGATTGTATCAGCATTTCCCTCCATAGGCTGCAGATCTTTGCAAAGAACATTGGGGCAGCCACTTCGGTTGTTACCCCATTCTGGAAGAAGTATTTTCGAAACCAGTAGATATATTCATCTACTGCATAGATACTTTTTAATTCGAGGCCAAAGAGAGCTTGTGTATACTCCATAGCCTTTTCTATTCTGCTTCCTTCGAAGTATCCAACTCCAATGAAGTGAATCTTGATTAACCTTCCAAGTCTATCCGCGATTGCACTTTTAGACTCTCCTTCAAGAATGCTTGCTTTGGTCTCTTCTGGGGTATTATCCCATCCGATTTTTACCGACCCTTCCAAGCTTAACTCCAAAAGCTTTATGAAGTTATCCTTGTCTAGTTCCAACGTAGTTGCTGCAATTTTCATGGCTGCAACCCATTCATCTATTAGTTTCTCGATGTTTCGGAAGTCGATAACATCCAAGTTGAGAACAGTGTCATATGGATGTAAGGGCTGAAGCATGGTCCTTGCCCATGGTGTGTTTTCAGGAACTCGTCTTGGATTCCTTCCTAGGTTTTCTCGCAGTCTTGTACCTTCTCTCATTGCATGATCTGTGAGGATCATTTGAGCATGTGCTTTCCTCCGCGGTGGTAAAAGCTAGAGCGACCTCATTGGTTTGGATGTTGACTAAATCCACAATCCCTATTTGAGAAAAGAATTAAGCTTACTCTTGTAGATCTGATAGATCCACTCTTGATATCTCCATTAGTTTAATGGATTTGATGATCTTAATGATTTGTTCTTTTTGTGTCTTTGGCTTCGAGATCTCCTTCGCCTTTCCCTTCTGATGTAGGAAAGATACCGGTCCAAGGGCGTCCCTGATGCGTTCCTGATGAGATCTGGATGTCTCAGGGGTATTCCTTTGATTTGTTTTCAGATCTGTAACCTCAGTTTTCAGATCTGTAAGATCCTTTTGTAGATCTGGTAGGATCTTTAGGATCTCATCCATCTTTTGGTTCAAGAGGTCTATTTTTATAGGTATATTGATTAACCTATGTCCATAGTCTTGCACTGTCTTTTGGACCTCTCTAAGGTCCTGAGAGTACTTTGAGACATCCGGTTCGAGTTCCCTCCAATCAGTTCTTTTAATCATTATTTTTATAATTGTATTTTTTCAGGAATCTACCTGTTCTGGATCTCTTGGCTGGGATTCTTCCATGGATCTCAACTCCATGTAGACGTCTCACCGCATTTCCTGGTAGCGCTTGTTGGACATGGCGATTTCTATGCCATTCCTCTTTTTCTTCCTTTGGAAGAAGCGATGGATCGACCAACCTTGGACTGTAGGTGAGGGTTCTAAGAATTTCCATAAGAAATTCTGTTTTCTGTATTTTTAAAATCTGAAAATATTCCCTGTTTTTAATGTAACTCGAACTTTCGTTCGATTCCATACTTCTAAAATCTCCTCCGTTTTAGGGATAAAATATCAATATGTAATATAAACAAGTATTTATTCAATAAACCTAGGCTCTGATACCATTTCTAAGGAGCATGGGTAATAAAATGTCAAAAGAAATGGAAATAGACTAAAATGCTCATTTTAAAGCTGTAAAGGGGTAAAATTGTCCAAAATTCGGCCAAATTCGCTCAGATTCGATCAGAGGACCAAAATTGCTACATTTTCAGAAGTTACAGGACTAAAATTGCCAGTGTCAAAGTTACGGGACTAAAAACGCCACCCCTCCTAAGATACGGGACTAATTTTGCAATTTCCCCTATAAAATAATTGATTTTGGAACAATTAATTTAGAAAAAGTTATTATGACACTAAATTCATAATTTTATAATTGCATATACGAATACAAATTGTAATTAAGCTCAAAACTAACCGAATTCTTAAGGATTCAATGAATAGAAAATTATTTAATAGACACCATGGGCCATTAGATAAAAAAGTAATTACGGCTGTACTTTTTATTAAACATAATTTTGATGTAATTTATTCCAAATTGGACAAAAAATATCAAACAACACAGAAGATTTCCACTCGAAACACAAATTCAACTTATTTAATCGAAGGGCCAAACCAATGATCTTTTAGCTTTAGTGGGTAAGGTTTGAGGTCCCATGATATTTTGTTTATTGTATAGTAAGTGTGGTATTTTTACTGTAAGAGTAGGTATTATTCGGACATAATTTATTTGATATTGTTGAGCAGTATATGATTGTTGTAGTTGTTTTTGTTAAATTGACATTCAACAGGAATGCTTGTAGTTGATTTATTTTAAACTAGTACAGGTGTCACACTCAAATGTGTGTGCAAAATTAATTTAAGATTTAAAAAATAATTATTATTATAAAAATATATTAATTAAATAAATAAAATATTAAAAAAATATAAAAAAATTATGAAAAATATTGAAAAAAAATGATAGAAAAAAAAGAATGTGGAAGTTGCGAGGAAAGAAAATGAGAAGTTGAGAGGAGAGAAAAAAACTAATAAAATATTAAAAATAATAATGAATTGATATATCATAAAATTGAAAACACCAATAGGGTGCTCTTCAATTATATATAGTATAGATAATAATAGTTTAAAAAAAAAAAAAAGCGAAGGGCCAAATGAGCACCCCATCCAATTCTACTGATCAACAAAGGGTTTAATGCAATCTATCTCTCTCTGATATTGCAAATTAATGAGCGAATTACCCCTCTATAAAAAAATAATAGCAATTTACCTTCCTATGTTCTTTAAAATAGAACAATTTACCTCCTTAGACATGAAGGTAAATTGCTCCATTTTAAAAATACGGGGAGATAAATTGACTCATTTTAAAGACACACAGAAACATAAATTATTATTTTATTTTTCATAGGGAATAATTTACTCATTTATAATATCACATATGGTTATTTGCATTTTTTCCCCATCAACAACTTCATTATAAATTTAAAATTTGAACTCTAAAACAAACGTAACCGAAACAAAATTCGAAAATTTGAACTTTGAATTGTGCAACACATTTTAAATATGTCACCAAAAATCAAATTTAGGTAAAGTGGAGCAGCGTGCTGCCGCCGAAAGGAATAATAAAAAAACTCCTCATCTTTGTCGATAAAAAATAATTATTATTATAATTTAACCAAAAAAAAAAAAAAAAAACAGTTCACATTTGGCATCACGTGACTGGGTCAGTATTTTATTTTGATGGTCCAGCAATTTGAGTTCTATATATGTAGGCTGTTCTACCCAAGTTTTTTCTGTTTTTCAACGATGCTCAGTTCAATTGGCAAAATTAGGCCTATAAGTTTTAAACTTATGAATTCGAACCCCGTCAGTATGGATCGCACTACAAGCAAATAGCTTAATAATAATGAAAAAATTTGTAGTTGAATTAGCGTCGAGCTAATTAGCATGTAAAATTCTCATTGATAATCTACACTACTTAATATATATTTTACACAATTCATTGTTGAATTCATTAACAATAAATTCTTATTTTTTAAATAATATAAATTAGCAAAAGAGAATTTTACTTGCTAATTAGCTCGACGCTGATTTTTTCGTTGCTATTGAGCGATTTCTTGTAGTGTTGTTGTTCTACTTAATATTAGGTGTAGTTCTACTTTCAAATAGGTGATTAACATAAATTGTTATAATTGTTGGTAAGTTATCAGATGTGAGATATTTGATGGCGAAAATGCAAGCAACTCCCCTGGTATATTGCAGATTTGAAAATTACCCCCTATGAAAAATAAAATAACAATTTACCTCCCTATATATTTTAAAAATGAATCAATTTACTTTCCCGTATTTTTGAAAATGCAAGGAAGTAAATTACATTAAACCCGATATTTGATATTAATAAATGTATTAGTTCCAAAAAAAAAAAAAAGTTTTCCATGTTTATTTGACTTATTTTGTCTCAAGACAGAAGAAGCCAACAATTAGCATGATTTTTATTTTTATTTTATTTTAATACCACATGTTGAAATTGATACGTACGTGGAAGTAGGTAAGCAACAAATGAATGATCCAAGAAATGTAATTAAAACTGGAGTTCAGTGAGATTTATGGCTACAAGTCAATGCTCCTACTCTGATCAAGTTTGAATTAGCTGTGCTTTCAATTTTTTGTTGGATGGTTAATTACCTTTATACCCTCTTAAAATATGTAAAATTATATATTTTTTTAAAAAAGTTTTTAAAATTACACTTGCACATCCTCCAAGAATTTCTGTTTATATCTGAACCCTTATTGTTAAGGTATGGACGGAAAATACTAAAGTAACAGAAAATATATATAAACTTCTAATTTTACGTCTCATTAAATATTCAGTGTGATTTATTGGCAAGTATACCCTAATAATATCTTTAGTTTTGTAAGAGAGTAAATATCGTATATATAAAGTCAAAAGGGTATAATTAAAAAATATTATTTTTGAATTATTGTCATTAGATAAAAAATAGTCAAAGATGAATTAAATGAAAAAGTGAAATCAATTAAGTTGGTCACATGTATGTCATCTGCACTTTTCCTACAACTTCAACAAATTGGGGCTATTTTCATCTTCGATTTGCAAAATTTTTAAAATTATAGAACATAATGGGTAAAATAAATTCGCAGAACTAAGATTACAATTTTTCCAACAAAACACAGATACGACATGCAAATATATAAAAGGAATATCATACATTTGCCCTTCGCAAAAATAGAAAGTCACCTCGTAGATATGCCAGAAATGATTGCGTCTGAATCTATATAATGTTTGGGTATCTAAAATCTAATTACGTGAGAATTAACATACAGATAGTATGCTTAGTCATATTAAACACCTACGTTCCATACAAATAGTTAATTTTGGTCTCATACTGTGGGGAATTTATAGTATGGGTGTGACGGTAAATATTGACTGTAAAAATCTATTTTGGTAATTTGTCTTGTAATTTTAAAATTTCGCACATTGAGGATATAAATGGCCAATTTTTTTTTTAAAATGATCGTGAAAGTGCACGTGATCAGCTTAGTTAAGTTGGATTTTTCCGATCATTTTATTTTTCAATGTGCGAAATTTTTAAAATTAGAAGACAAAAATTATCAATTAATTCGTATAGGACAGAACTAAAATTGTAATGTTTCCAATTTTATAAATGTGAGAGGGCCTTCGTCAAGAATTTTTAGAAAGTGAATCGATTATATATATTATTTGAAAGGCAAATTTCACTAAATCAAAAAGAAAAAATCAGTGACAAAAAAATTGAATGATAATTTTAATACTGTCACTAATTATATATTTAGTTATAAGAATTTTTATTTTTTCCCGATAATGTGAATTTTATAGTTTTAATAGTGCCTATTATTTTGTAAAAATTGTTATTACTAAGAATTAGTGATAAAGAAAATGTTCATAAAGTTGTCACTAAAAATAATTAATAATACATATATAGTGACAACAATATGTATCATTAATAATCTATAGTGTCAACCTTATACACAATCCTTGTCACTAATAATTATATATGACAAGATAAGAATTGTTACCACTTAACATATATTTTTAGAGACAACTTCAAAATTATAACTTGATATTTTGTTACTAATATTGTATTTTATTGTAGTGTAATTCATAATATAATTTTATATAATCATGTGAACTACTCTACATTAATAATAAAATTTATATTGTATTATTATATTTGGTCCATATTATTTATTTTTAAAGTAACGTTTATAAAAACTTTGCTCCAAATAATATTATCATGGGGGTAATTTGGATTTAACTGAAGAAATAATTACAGTGGTTTCAATCGATCTCATAATATATAATATTGTATTTGGATGTATGGATAATAAATCATTTATATTTGTTTGGGTGATTTTATATTAGAAAGAATTTCAAATCTTTGGACTCTTATTTTAAACTATATTTTTGTGAAATATTGTTAGATCTTAAATTTTATTGATTTAAAGTCATTTCAATTCTACTCTAAATTCTTTCATTCAGACGTAACCTAAAGTTACATTTGAATCGATCAATTTTGATTTGAGAGAAGAATTTGAAAAATAATTTCAAATGACTTCATAATAGAAAATTTTGAAATTTATCGCTATTTAACAAACATAGTTTACATTTAGATTTGAATTTAGAATTAATATGAATAAATCCAAAAGGATTTAATTTGTAGCAAAAATTTCAAATCTATCATTTTAAATCCAAAAATCCAAACATTTGCCGGATGCAAATTTTTGTCAGACTCAAACTTGGGCTTTTTCTGTATTTTTTGCTGTTACGAAGTTTGTCCCAAAGTATCAATTGTAGTTGTCAAAGTCTATTTATTCATACTTCTATCACGACAATAAGAAAAAATATTAGTAATAAAGTATTTTAAAATTATTATTAAAAACATATGTTAACTAATAATAATTTTTTTTATCATGATATAATAATCAATAACAAAAATTGTACATAGAATTATCATTGCTGATAATTAAAATGATACATTTAATTTTTAGCTAAACATGTGTTAATTGTAGGGGAATGATTATTATTAACACTAGAAGAAATATAACTTGCATTCAATTATTGCAAATTCTCATGGTTAAAACGAAAAAGTTGTAGTAAATAATCATTTACCACGGTCACATCAATTACCCCCTAAAGTATTAAAACCTTCATAAACCCCCCTGACCTTCTAACTCTTTTCCTTTTTATGTTCAAAAAGTCCATTTTACCTTTACTAAAAATTGCTTTTAAAAAAAATTAAAGGAATTTTTAAAATACCAAAATCACTCTTTTTTGAAATTTTGTCTAATTCTAGTTTCACTTGTTCATCGAGCTCTTTTTATTTTCGTAATCCTAAAGTACTTGGAGCTCATTTTATTTTAATTTCCCTTGTTTGTCAAACCAAATTAAAAATAAATTTATACATGCATATATATATATATTTATGTATTTACTTAAACAAATATACAATTAATAAAACCGAAAGAGTTTATCATGAGCTAATAAGAAAATAAACAATTAATATGTATATATATATATTTATATATATATATATATGGTAATTATATAAATGTGGTAATTATATGAATGTATAAATTTATTTTTAACTTGGTTTGACAAATAAGTGAAACTAAAATAAAATGAGCTCCAAATACTTTAGAATTATAAAAATAAAAAGAGCTCGATGAACAAGTGAAAATAGAATTAGATAAAACTTAAAAAAAAAAAAAAAAAAAGAGTGGTTTTGGTATTTTAAAAATCCCTTTAATTTTTTTTTTCATGAATCAATTTTTAGTAAGGGTAAAATGGACTTTTTGAACTTCAAAATTAAAGGTGTTAGAAGGTCAGAGGGGGGTTTTGAAGGTTTTAATACTTTAGGGGGGTAATTGATGTAGGATGGATACTTCAGAGGTGGTAACTGTATTTAACCCTTTATTTTATTTAACCATGACTAATAATGGTCATTTACCATGATTTTAGTTCATAACAATTAATATGTAGGTAATAGTAAATTTTCTTCTAGTGTAAGTAGCTTTTCCATGTCCCATATTGGTTTCACAACCTTTTCCTTATGGTTTACTAGTTGGCGTGGCACGCCGTCCCTGCGTGCATATAATAAATAATATTTCATGCTTTAAAATATATTATAACATACTTCAAAGAAAAAAAAAAGAAGAAGAAGAAGAAGAAGAGGGAAAGGAATAAAGAAAGAAAAGAAACTAACTTAGTGGTATTATTGGCATAACAAAAAATTGGTATCGCGGTGTAAGTAACCGCCTTTTGTGAGTGAAAACGGTGTTTTCTTTATATATTAGTATAGATACGTATTTTTTGCTATCTTTAGAATTGAATTGTGTAGGTAGGTGAGTTTTGGTAGAAATGCCACAGGTTTGCATCCGCCAGGCTCGTCTCGATCTAGGTGGGGCTAGGCCACGTGGTTTAAATGTTATTAGAAAAAAAAAAATACTTGAAAAATCTAGACTTATCCATTTTTTTCCCTTTCTGAAATCTTAAAAAACTAACTTGAACCCGTCTCAGCTGTTGAGAAGAAGGTGGGTTGAACCAGTCTTGGCTATTGAGAAGGAGGCTGGTTTGACTCAGCCTATCTTGAAGATCCATGGCCTATGATCTCTCAACCAACTGAGGCTCCTCTACACGATAACTAGACCTCAGTTGGCCTTTATTTTACATACAGAAAACGAGCTCTTCTCATCCTCCTCTACAACTCTCTTTTTCTCCTTTGTGTTTCTCTTTCAAATTATATGAGTCTGTTGTTTCAACTCTCTACCACGAGTGGACATATTTGAGAGTGTTGTATTAACCTTGGGGATCAAATGGTTGTGATAATTGCACCATGGTTGTACTGAAATTTTGTTTTCAGGGTAGTAATTCTTTCCACTGCATAGCATTTATCGATCAATATTTTCAACAATCTGAAAACAAAATATATACTATCCTTAGTACATATTCAAATGGTTGTCCCTGTCTCTAAGCTTTGCCCATCTCTCCGAATTGAAACCACCAGAGGGACAAATTTAAAATATTAGTCTCAAAAGCTCCTTATCTTGAAACAACTTGACATAGATTACGTACTGTTCACAGATCCACCAGAAATTCAATCTTAAACTGTCGTACTACCTACAACTCCAACCACCACTCCACCAACAGACATTATCAGAAAAGCTAATGAAGAAGCCGAAGCAAAAGTTGAGAAGTATAACAAGACCATCAGGAGTCATATCCTTAACCATATGACAAACTCTATGTTAGACTTGTTCGTGAATCAGAAAAGTGTTCAGGCGATCTGGGATACGTTTAGAGCTAGGTATGGAAGTGATGATGCAAGTAGAAAAAACTATGTCGTCGGCAAATGGCTCCAATTCCAAATGGCCGACAGAAAATCAATAATGGATCATGAAGATGAAAATTTGGTGGCGGATGTGCTAAGTTAATGTATGAAAATGTGTGAGGTTCTGCAAGCCAATGTACTTCTAGACAAATTTTACCCTATACGTGGAGCAAATACAAAAATCATCTAAAATACAAGAAAAGGTATCAACACTCTAGAATCTAATTAGCCACATGAGAACTGAGGAAGAAAACAGAGAAAAGGATAAAGACAACTCTACCTCTTCTATTTCTTTTATAGATAACTTAGTTGAATCTTTTGCATCTGCTAAGGAAATGTTTCAAAACTACGGGAAAAGGTCCCAAAAGGCAATCAACAAAAGTCATTTAAAGGTAATGACAACAAAATTCAAAAGAGTAAGCAACTCCACTACTGCTATGGAAAACTAGGTTATAAGGCATATTAGTGCTTCCAGAGGAAAGACGAACAAAAGATTAATAAGAAATAGGCATCTAAGAGTATTCCCTAAATCAATCTTGCTGAAAATAACAAAATCATCGTCGTAGTAGCCGTGGAGGCAAATTTGATCGAGAACATAAATGAGTGGATATTGGACACAGGCGGTTTTAGGCATTTATGCTCCAATAAGGACCTGTTCGACGAATTCCTTGAGGCTACCGACGATGAATGCATCTTCATGGGCAAGTTCGCTACCGTCGGAGTTCTGGGTAAAGGCTTTATCTTTCTTTCAACTTACTTCTAGCAAAACTTTACATTAATGATGTGTGTGTATGTGCCTTCATTGCATACAAATCTAATTTCTCGTAGCCTTTTGAATAAACTGGTCTAAAAATAATGTTGGAATATGCATTTTCATAATCACAAAAAAAAAAAGGGCATTTTTGTTAGGGAAAGGATACCTGTCAGATGGATCATCTATCCTTAACACAATTTCTATTGCTTCTAATAAGATTTCTTCCAGTCATGCTTATATGGTTGAATCTGCTTATACGGTTGAATCTATTAATGTTTGGCATGGTAAACTAGGACATATGAACTTTGTTTCTATTAAAAGGCTCAAAAGCATGAATATTATAAACACATATGATACCATTGAATGTTCTAAATGTACAGTGTGTGTGTAGAAGCAAAGTATGCTAAAAACCTTTAAACCTATCATATCTAGAAGCATTAAATTACTTGAACTAATTCATACGAATTTGGCTGATTTAAAAAACACTAAGTAAATGTGGTAAAAGATGTGTATGTCTTTTGTGATGATTTTTCTAGATATATTAAAATCTCTCTACTAAGAACAAAAGATGAAGCGGGTGAAATATTTTTTAAATACAAATTTGAAGTCGAAAACTAACTAGACAAGAAAATCAAAAGACTAACGTCTGATAGAGGTGGGGAAATGACACTAATTTTGTTAGAAATTTTTTTGTAACTAATGCTATTATGCATGAAACTAATGCTCCTTATACATCTTAACAAAACGGCATAGTTAGACAGAAAAATAAAACCCTGAAAGAAATAATGAATGCTATGCTACTAAGTTCTTGTATACTTGATAATATGTGGAGGAAAGCAGTTTTATCTGCATGCTATATTCTTAATAGAGTCTCACATAAAAAATTGGATAAAACTCCTTATGAAATGTGGATGAGGTTTTCCAACTAACCTTAGCTACCTTAAAATGTGGCGTGCTTGGTTAAAGTTGCATATCCAAAATTTAGGAAATCAAATATTGGACCTAAAACTTTTGATTATGCTTTTATTGGTTATGCTCATAATAGTGCTATCTGTAGGTTCATGTGTTTAATTGATAACTCAATTTGTGAATCTAGAGATACTGAATTTTTTGAGCTAGAGTTCCCTTTGAATAAGACTTGTGATTCTCATAAAATTTCTTCAAGCAATGTGGCAAACCCGCTAATTTCTTCTTTTGTTTCAAGTATAACTCAACTTAGAAGAAGAGAGAGAAAATTGAGAATAGCTTTGGACCAGATTTCTTAATTGTATTTCTTGTTGAAAACCTTGACAAAGTAGATGAACATTTTTTTTCAATATTTCTAATTGATGATGGCCTTAAAACACACAGAGAAGCAATAATGTCTATAGATTCTAGTTTCTGGAAAGAAGCTATTAAGAGTGAACCAGATTCTATTATGATAAATCACTTGATATTTAGTAGATTTACCCTTAGGGAGAAAACCTATTAAATGTAAATGGGCATTCAAGAAGAAAATTCGATCAAAGGGTCAATAGAAAACTTCAAGGCTAGACTAGTGGTTGTAGGATATATCCAAAAGAAAGGTATAGACTATTTTACATATTCTACTATAACAAAATTTGCAACCATTAGGTCCTTCGTTGCACTTTTAGCTATTTATGGCTTAATAGTTAATCAAATGGATGTGAAAACAACCTTTTAAAATGGTGATTTAGAACAGGAGAAATACATGGAACAACCTAAAAGGTTTGTAATTCCTGACAAGAAAATAAAATATATAAAGTTAGAAAATCACTCTGTGGTCTTAAGCAGGCTCTCAAACAATGGCATGAGAAAATTGATTGTACTTTGATAACCAATGGATACAATGCAAATGCATTAGATACTTGTGTATACTTAAAATTGTTTGGGTCAGATTGTGTAATTATATGTCTGTACACTGATGACATACTAATTTTTTGTACCAACTTAAAAGTAGTTAATAAAATCAAAAGATTTTTGTCTTCACATTTTGACATGAAAGACCTAGGTGAAGCTGATGTAATACTTGGTGGAAAAATTAGGAAAACTGAAAATTAGTTTTCATTGTGTCAGTCACACTATATGGAGAAAATACTAAAGAGATTTAACTATAATGATGAAATGTCTGTTAGAAGACCTTATGATTCCAGTATATGTTTGAAAAGGAATAATGGTGATAGTGTGCCACAAGATGAATATTCAAAAATCATAGGGAGCATTATATTTCTCATGAACTAGATTAGACTTGACATATGTTGTGAGTAAACTAAGTTGTTATATTCATAACCCTAATAATAAACACTAGAATGCACTTCATCTCCTGTTAAGATACCTAAAAGGTAAAATGAACTTGTGTTTGCATTTCAACAAATTCCCTGGGATATTAGAAGGGTTTTATGAAGCAAATTGGGTAACTGATAATGATGAAGTAATTCTACTAGTGGGTATGTCTTTACTTTGGGTGGGGGACTATTTCTTGAAAATCTACAAACAGACTTGTATTGTTCGCTCTACCATGGAATCTGAATTTATAGCACTTGAATTAGCAGGTCAAGAAGCTGAGTGGTTGAGAAACGTGCTAGGAGATGCACCTTTGTAGGGGTCATCTGCACCGGTCTCCCTACATTGTGATTCCTAAGCTGCCACTGGGATTGGTAAGAATTATGCATACAATGAAAAATGAAGACATATTCGCATCAAACATGATGCGGTAAAAGAGTTATTGAGGAATGGATAATCTCTTTGGATTATATGAGGTTCGAGAGGAATTTGGCAGATCCTCTCCTAAAAGAACTAATTAGGAAAGTTATCCCTGAGACTTCAAGTGCAATGAGGCAAACCCCTGGACGATGGAATGTGGTAATAACCATATGAGAATGAATCCATAGCCCTATACTTTGGGTGTCCGAATAAGGACATGATGGATGATCCTAATGAATATGAATATGAATATTGATGTATATGATAATAATAATAATTTACTTACAAGGGTACTAGAGTAATATCTTATGTAAGCCACATGATAAATATATACACCCTATCACACCATAAAATAACTAACATCACTATAAATAGTGAGATATTATTTTTTAATTCAAGTTCACTATTCATTGATTTGACAATACATACATACAAAATTTTTGTCACTAAACTTGGGTGTAATTGTGTCAAGGGCGATTTTCCCAATTATTCCTTCACTTCAAACCACTTCCACATCAAACACGGTTATTAGATGCATTTATTTATAGGAAAAAATGCAAGCTACCCCCACTACAAAAAAAAAAAAACAAAAAAAAAATAAAAACAAGGGATTTGTAACGGCTTTTTTTGGAACGGCCATGTGGTCGTTCCATTACACACGGCTTTTGCCATTAATTTGTAACGAAAAAATTTTCATGACCTCATTTTGAAACCCCAAGAAAATTCAACTTTTTGTAACAGCCAAACCAATACAAAAGCCATTACAAATAACATGTATAACAAAAGTTGTTACAAAAATTTAGGCCGTCGCAATTTGTAACTACTTTTGCCATTTCTCGTGAATTTTGAAACAGTTTAATTTTTTCGTCAAGCGAACCGTTCCAAAGGGTGTACGAAAAGTTGTTCCAAATATATAAATAAAAAAAAAAACGTTACAAATGGCGTTCCAAAAAATATCGGTCGTTACTAATTTCACATGGTTTTTGGCACAGTTTTGTTATTTCAATCAGACCGTCGCAAATTGTAACTGCTTTTGCAATTCTTCGTGAATTTTGGAACGGTTTAATTTTTTCGTTAAGTGAACAGTTCCAAAGGATGTACAAAAAGTCGTTCCAAATATATAAATGAAAAACACATTACAAATGGCATTCCAAAAAAATATCGATCGTTACTAATTTCACATGGTTTTTGGCACAGCCTTGCTATTTTATAATGGTTTTTAAAAGTAAGAAAAATCGTTACAAGGGCCGCATCAAATACCAATACAAAATTTTGGCGAAAAATTTAAAAATTTTGAGGGGATTCCTTTTAATTAATTGGTCGTCCCAAAAGCTATACCAAAATCCGTCCAAGAAATTAATATTTGAAACCCGTGGAAAAAGCCGTTACAAAATTTGTTCACTTTCAAGTACGATATCTTAAAATCCGGACACCCGATTCATACCAAATTTAAGTATATATAAGAATATGTCAATTATATCAAATCCGATGGTATGATTTAAAATCAAATGGCCTAATTGAACGATACACCATCTTTAATGATTCGGGGTACGATATCTCGACATCCGTGTACCCAATAAGTCTAAAACTTTACCAAACGTAATTTTTTGTTCATTACATCATATCTAATAGTTTGATCTGAATTTTGACGGCCCGATTAACCCATTCAGTTCAACAATGTAAGATGATAGTTACAATGTAATATTAACATTTATAAATATACCAATTTATTGCATGTTGTGAACATATATCATTATCATAAAATATTACCTTTATATAATATTATATATAATTTATTAATAATTAGAATATTTATTAAAAAAATATAAATACTATTTTAGAAAAAAAAATATTTTTATTTTAAAAAGAAAAACACAAAAAAACCCCTCAACCCCCCCCCCCCCCCTACCCCATCACGTTTCCCTGTCATTACAAAAAAATCAATTTAACCTCCACCGCCATCGCCGCCCTCCACTCTACCGACATCGCCTACACCACCACGTCATCTCGAGCCCTCATTGCCACCCCATATTGCCGCGCTCTCCTCCCCGTCCCAGATCCCACCTCGGTGCCCCCACCCCCACCCCAACAAAACCAGGCACCGCAGTCGCTGCTCCCACCCTTTCCACTCCCCTTCGCCATGCTTCCCTCATATCCCCCCCCCCTAGTTACCGCCCCTCTCTCCCGCACAAACCAGTCGTTGCCGCATCCCCTTCCTCCCTCCAGTCCGTCGCGGCCCCATTCCACCCGCTATCGCCGCGCCTCCCTAATCCCCCCGTTCCAATCACCGCCCCTTGATACCCCGTCTTTCTCTCTCTCCCTCTTTGTATATATATATATATATATATGTATATATTTTTATATATAATTTTAATTATATATAAATATATTACATATGATATATTTTAAATTAGTATTTTTATAAATATTTATTAGGTAATTTTACAAATTTAAACATAGACCTTGATTTGAATTAAGTATGATCTTAGTCATTGATCTACTAGTTAATTTGGACTAGAGATTTAAATCAGATTGCAACGATTTTCAAAATAAATTAGAGAGGTAATTTTTTTCTTAGGAGGATAATTTGTTCATTTTCAATATCACAGGAGGTAATTTTGTTTTAAATCTTTTTATTTATATAGCATTATATTTATTTCTAGAATTCCATTAAAATTATAAATCAAATCACAGAAGGTTCGATGATGACATTTATTTTGATTTATTAACAATGTTTCCAATTTTCCAAAATTGATTGAAAAGTTTGTTTGGATAGGAAATTGAGTAAATAAAAGAAAGAATAACAACAATCAAATCCCACCATATATTCTTTTTATTTTCCCTAAAATAATCCCTTTATACTAAGTCATTATTTTACTATCTTGAAAAGAAATTAAATCTTCAGTAAAAAGATATAGAACAAGATTTTGATGCATTTTAAAAGCGCTTGAACTTTGAATCCATGCAAATCCACAATTTAATGCTTAAAGTATGTTCTTTCATAGTAAAATTTAAACCATCATAAATTTTGATTTTATGGAAGTTACGAAATAATTTACTGTTTGCGATTTTTTTTCTAGGAGATCCTAACCTTGACTATTTTTGTAGCGAAAGCATCATTCGTCCGAAATTTCAACATCCACTAGAAGAAAATATATTATTAGTCACGGATTAAAATTATAATAAATAATTATTATTAATCATGGTTAAACGAAATCGTTGTAAAAATCTAGATCATCCATCATGAAAACTCTTTTATGCCATGGTTATGAGTCATAGCAAATGTTTTTGCCATGTCTTCTAACCATGACAAATATTTTAACTACTCTCATAAATACCACGGTCAATGACCGTGGTGAATTATTATTCACTACGACTATTTATTTTTAACTATGGAAATTAACCATGGTGAAATGTAAAATTTTTTCTAGTGATCTCAATCATTGTCTAGATGATTTTTTATTTTTCACGGGCTTTTGCTTATTTTTTAAATACTAAAAAATCTATATCAAAAAATATTTTATTTTTATTTCTTTTAGAAGAGGATCAAATTGGTTTCCTAATTCTTCCTTTGGAACTAAGTGTCGTTGTTAGACTACTTAGAGGGTGTTTGGCTACCCTTTTTTAAAACAGCTTAAAGCTCATACATCTTATAAGATGTTGAATCTTATTTTAAAAATAAGTTCTAAAGTATTTGGATAAAATAAGATGTTATAACTTATAAGATGTTTTTGCATCTTATAAGATGTTAGAATATTTGGTATAATAATGTCTTTTTATTGCAAAATGACAAAAAAGTACATGTTACTATTAGAACAAATAAGTTGTCATTTCTTGACATATTTTGTATTTTAATATTTTAAAAGTACTTTCATAAATAGTACACATTAATTTAACTTCTAATAAAAATATAATAGATATTATTTTTTTTAAAAAAATAAGAATATTATAATAATTATTACCTAATATTTTGAATAAAAATAATATATATGTACATTAATATTAGTCGAATATTGACATTGATATATAATTGATATTCTCCTTGTTAACGAAATAACTATTTTCTAGTCATATAATTTTTATGTCGTTAATTTATATTTTTTCAATAAATATAATATCAATAGCAATCTTATTTTTGTTTCGTAAATAATAATTTATTAAGTAATGAAATAATTTCTCTTTTTCAATTGGAAGAAAAATTAAATATCAATAAAATATTTTAAAATCTTAATAGAGAGAAAGTATTTGTGTGTGTGAGTGTGTATGTGTGGGGAGAGAGAGAGAGTGTGCATGTGTGGGTGTGTGTATGAATGAGGATATTTTTATTTAATTACACATTAATTTTATATGCTTATAAGATGTTAAGAAAAAAGTTGGAGGATGTTTACTTTTTCCTAAAAAGCTTATAAGATCCAAAACATTTTATTTTGAGATCTTATAAGCTTTTTAAATAAAATTTGTTAAAAAATTATTTAGAGCTTATAAGCTTAGTCAAACACCTCTTATTCGTCTTTCATCCAAAAATAAAGTACTATGATCAATATTGATAATTTTTCTCGGGTCGGAGACGAGTTATTCAATTATTTCTTAAAATGTATTGCAAATTCTACATAGGTGGAAACATCTTTTTTCTTTCTTGTGCAGAAAACAGAAACGATGAACTAAAACAATTCAATTTCAATTTCCATATTTTGCAACCCTAAATCAAAGATCCAAATCCAAATACAGCTTCATCAGAAACCCTAAAAAGTAGAGTAGGAGGAAAAAAGGGGGAAAAAAAAGAAAAGATTGAAAAAGAGAGAGAGAGAGAGACAGGTCAAAGATAAACTAAAAGAGAGGGGCCAATGATTAAACGCATATGTAATGTAATAAGGTTAAAAACTGCCAGCCCATCTCCCATATGCCCCCTCCTCCTTCGGAAACTGCACCCCCCTCTGTTTTCACACACAACACGCACTCCCCCTATACTTACACTGACTAGTGGCCTTCTCACAGTGGCGCTTCCTATGGCAGTCCCTGTTACCTCCACCTCTGCTCCACCCGCTACACGCCGGTAGACTAATTCGAGATACTGTTTGTTGCATTGGGCTTTGTTGGATATAGGTGTAAATGGCCGCCGCTGCTTTCTTGTTCCTGGTGTTAATGGCCGCCCGGCCGTTGTTAACGTGGGGGGAGCTGAACTCAGATATTGAAGCTGAGATCCAAGCGTTGATTAATATTAAGATGGGGCTTCGTGACCCGCTTGGCGTGTTCAGCGGTTGGGACCCTTCCACGCCGTCGGCTCCCTGCGATTGGCGGGGTGTCGGGTGCTATGGCCGCCGGGTCAGCGAGCTTCGGCTACCTCACCTCCAGCTCAGCGGCAGTCTGTCTCCGCAAATTGGTAATCTGCGGATGCTGCGGAAGCTCAACCTCCGCTCCAATTTCTTTAATGGCACCATCCCTTCGTCTCTGTTCCGGTGCACGCTGCTCCACTCGGTTTTTCTCCAGTATAACTCGTTTTCCGGAAGCCTCTCGCCGGAGATCTCCAACCTTACTAGCCTTTTAGTGTTTAATGTCGCCAGCAACCGCCTCTCCGGCGAAATCCCCGGAGACCTCCCCCAGAATCTCCGGTTGTTGGACCTTTCGTCGAACGCATTCTCCGGCGAAATACCAAGAAACATTTCAAGTGGGTCCCAGCTGCAGCTCATCAACTTATCTTACAACCAGATTTCCGGCGAGATTCCCCCGACTCTAGGGGAGCTTGCGAATCTTCAGTATCTGTGGTTAGACTACAACAGTTTGGAAGGCACATTGCCATCTGCTCTGGCGGACTGTGCAGCCCTCGTGCATTTCAGCGCCGAGGGCAACAAAATCGGTGGAGTGATTCCGGCGGCGATTGGCGCGCTGCCGAAGCTTCAGGTTGTTTCTTTATCGCACAATAATTTATCCGGGTCGGTGCCCGGGTCTTTGTTTTGTAACGTATCTGATTATCCGCCATCGATTCGGATAGTTCAGCTGGGTTTCAATGCTTTCACGGACATTGGCATACCAAAGTCTGTTATGTGTTTTAGTGTAATGCAGGATTTGGATCTTCAGAACAATCAGATTTCTGGTGGGTTTCCATTGTTTTTGACGAATGTTTCTACATTGACATCGATTGATCTTTCTGGAAATTTATTTTCTGGTATGATTCCGAGTGAGATTGGGAGTTTGCAGCAGTTGGAAGAGCTGAAATTGGCGAACAATTCATTCAGTGGATTAGTTCCAGCTGACATCAAGAACTGTAGGAATTTAACAATTCTTGATCTTGAGGGCAATTTATTCTCTGGGGTGATTCCTGCATTTATGAGCGAGCTGATCAATTTGAAGGTTTTATCGCTTGGTGGGAGTAACTTTTCGGGTCCTGTTCCTACGAGTTTGGGGAATCTAACAGGACTTGAAAGTCTGAACTTGAGAGGCAATGGTTTGACAGGAATCTTGCCTGAGGAATTGATGGTTTTGAGTAATTTAAGTACATTGGATCTAAGTGGAAACAAGCTATCTGGGGCTATTCCAACAAGCATTGGGGATTTGAAGCACCTCACAGTCTTGAATCTTAGTGGCAACGGATTTTCGGGCGCTATCCCGGAAAATATTGGGAGTTTGTTTATGCTGACAGCTCTTGATTTGAGTAAACAGAATCTATCCGGGGAATTACCTTCTAATCTTGTGGGGTTGCCTAATTTGCAAGTGATTGCATTGCAGGAAAACATGTTGTCTGGGGAAGTTCCTGAAGGTTTGAGTAGCTTATTGGGGCTGCGGTATTTGAATCTTTCTTTCAATTCATTTTTGGGTCAAATATCTCCGACGTTTGGCTTCTTGAAGTCATTAGATGTTCTGTCGTTGTCTAACAATCACATTTCTGGCTCAGTTCCTCCAGAGCTAGGGAATTGTTCGTCTCTTGGAGTTATAGATCTTCACTCGAATTCTTTGAATGGCCAAATTCCTGTTGATCTTTCGCGCCTCTCACGTTTGAGGGTGCTTGATTTGGGGAGGAACAATCTCACAGGTCAAATCCCAGAAGAACTTTCCAATTGTTCCTCGTTAACTTCTCTTTCGCTCGACTCAAACCATTTGACGGGAACGATTCCTGCTACTCTGTCATCAATTTCAAGCTTGGTTAGCTTCAATGTGTCTAACAACAATTTAGAAGGTGAAATTCCAGTAGTCTTAGGCTCTAGGTTCAACAATCAATCATCTTTCATTGGTAATCAGGGCTTGTGTGGGAAGCCATTAGACAGAAAATGCGATGAAATCGGTAATGAAAACCGGAGAAATAGGCTGATCCTGTTCATTGCTGTGTCTGCTAGTGGAATTCTTCTTATGTTATCATGTTGCTGCTTCTACACTTATAGCTTCTTGAGGTGGCGTGATAAGGTGCAAAAAAGCTCTGCAGGAGAAAAGAAGCAGAGCCCGGCTAGGGCCAGTTCGAGGACCAGCGGAGGCCGTGGCAGCAGCGAAAACGGGGGTCCAAAGCTTATTATGTTCAACAACAAGATCACGTTAGCAGAAACAATCGAAGCAACAAGGCAGTTCGACGAAGAGAACGTGCTAAGTAGAACCCGACATGGTGTAGTCTTCAAGGCGTGTTACAACGATGGAATGGTGCTAGCAATCCTCAGGCTTCCTAATGGTTCCCTAGACTTGAACACATTCAGAAAAGAAGCCGAATCTCTAGGCCGAGTGAAGCACAGAAACTTAACGGTTCTTCGTGGATACTATGCAGGACCACCCGACCTCAGACTCCTCGTCTATGACTACATGCCCAACGGAAACCTCGCTACATTGTTGCAAGAAGCATCGCACCAAGACGGCCATATCCTCAACTGGCCAATGCGTCACCTCATCGCGCTTGGCATCGCTCGTGGCCTAGCTTTCCTCCATGCAGCCTCAATGGTGCATGGTGACGTTAAGCCTCAGAACGTGCTCTTCGACGCAGACTTTGAAGCCCATTTATCCGATTTCGGGCTAGACAAGCTCACAGTGGCCGCCCCATCCGAACCATCAACCTCAAGATCAGTCGGAACTCTAGGCTATATATCACCGGAAGCAACGCTAACACATGAAGTCACCAGAGAATCAGATGTCTACAGTTTCGGGATCGTTCTACTAGAACTCCTAACCGGGAAAAAGCCAGTCATGTTCACTCAAGACGAAGATATCGTAAAATGGGTGAAAAGGCAACTACAAAGAGGTCAAATCTCAGAGCTGCTGGAGCCCGGGCTTCTTGAACTAGACCCGGAATCATCAGAATGGGAAGAGTTCTTGCTGGGAATCAAAGTGGGATTGCTCTGCACCGCACCCGACCCGCTAGACCGTCCCACGATGGCGGATATTGTGTTCATGCTGGAGGGCTGCAGAGTAGGACCGGACATCCCCTCATCCGCCGATCCCACATCCCAGCCTTCTCCCGCCTGACCCAACAACCCGAATTCGTAAACCCAAGCTTGTTTACAATCATTTTGTTTCCATTTCTTGATAGGGAACCCAAAAAAGTGAGAAAAAAAATCAAGAAAACAGTTTCCTCCATTTTAGACTGGTTAATTAGCTAGCAGCATGCATTGGTCTCCCAGTGTTTGATTTTTTGTTTCTTTGGAAAAAGATTATTTGTTTTTGAAGTATACAATTTGGCGTTTTCATGGCGTGCCGGGCGGGGTGTTTTGCTGAGCATGGGGGAGAGTGAAAGTAGTAAATTTGTTCAGACTTTTGATGTAGTAATGAAGAGTGGTAAGAGAAAAGAGTATCTTTGAGTCAATGATTTGGACAAGATCTACAGTTACAGGCACTGATGTGGTGGAGAGATTCACGTGGCTTCACACTGTTTAATGGTTGAAAGTCGAGTGGGGGGCATCTTTTGGGGAACTCAAAAAGTAGCCGTTAATGCTGTAGGTCAGGCCCTCTCTCTCTCTCTCTCTCTCCTCTCTTTCTCTCTGTGACTCATATCACAAAATGATTGCTGAGTGAGGGGGACAGTGTGAGGACGGCATGCCGAATGAAAGGCTACTTTTTGATGGCCGGTTCATGTAATATGCTGCTTTCTTGATTCATGTTTATTTATCGATTATTTATGTGTTTTATTTTTTTTAATTGAAAATGATGAATTTTATTAATTAAAAATATGATTAAATTCAATTATTATCTTAAATTATTCATCCTACATCAATTACCCCTAAAATATTAAAATTTTTAAAAACTCTCATGACCTTCTAACAACTTTAATTTGAAGTTCAAAAAGTTCATTTTACCTTTACTAAAAATTGATTTATGAAAAAAAATTTAAAGGAATTTTTAAAATACTAAAATCACTCTTTTTTTTAAGTTTTATCTAATTTTATTTTTATTTGTTCATTGAGCTCTTTTTATTTTTATAATCTAAAGTATTTGGAGCTCATTTTATTTTAATTTCACTTATTTGTCAAATCAAGTTAAAAATAAATTTATATATTATCATATATATATATATATATAAATATATATTAATTGTATATTTTCTTATTAACTCATGATCAATTCTTTCAATTTTATTAATTGTATATTTATTTAAATAAATATATATATACATGTATGTATAAATTTATTTTTTAATTTGGTTTGACAAACAGGAAAAACTAAAATAAAATAAGCTCCAAGTACTTTAGGATTACGAATATAAAAAGAGCTCGATGAACATGTGAAACTAGAATTAGATAAAGTTTCAAAAAAGAGTGGTTTTGGTATTTTAAAAATTCCTTTTAAGTTTTTTTCAAGAAGCAATTTTTAATAAGGGTAAAATGGACTTTTAAAACTTAAAATGAAAGGAATTAGAAGGCTATGTGGTTTTTTGAAGGTTTTAATACTTTAGGGGGGTAATTGATGTGGGGGGAATACTTCAGGGGTGGTAACTATATCTAACCCTTGAAAGTAAAGTGATTACATTTTGTCCTGTCGGCTATCAATATCAAACAAAAATAATTACAAACAATCAAATCAATAATATTACATAAACTAACACTTAGCTATTACAGCAGCAAATCATACATACTATACAATACAAATAACATCAATCCATGCAAGAATTCGAACCCATGACCTCTAAAATCATGGAACCTCAACTTTGACAATCGATTTTTTATGTGTTAAATATACTTTGCGTCCCTTGGTTATGACTCTTATCGTTAATACACCCCTAAACTATCAAATTTAATAAAATGGCCCTCGTTATTAGTGTTGAAAACACTGATTCCGTTGAATGTGGTACTGAATTTGTCAATTTGTGTGTTCATTACACGTAGGCAAAATGTGCGAGTTATTGTCTATTTTATTGTCCATGTTGAAGCGCAAGTTGTATTGCAATTACGTCCTTCAGGCCTTATTTACTTTGAGGGACGTGATTAAGTAATGATAGATTAATAATGGATAAAATATAAAATATGATTAAATTGTACCACTAATATTTTCACTTAAATCATCTATTTATTATGATTAATTATTTATTTATCTAAATGTAAATAAACAAGAGATTTGGTTGAATATTCAACTCAATCCTTACAAGTAAACAAGGTCTTAGTATTGAGAAAATTAACCGCCTATTGTAAGTGTTAATGAGCAATTAAAGTGAAAGTTGTTGTTGGACAAACCATGCTTAGGAAAATTTCGCAACTTATGTTTAATTCAAGTCATTTGTCACAAATTTCAAATGCCATCCACTTTAGAAATTTGCATTCATTTGATTTCTACAAAGGGTTAATTAGATATAGACTCATTTTGAAAATAATAAATTATATTTTCTCCCCAAAAAGTTTTGAAATTATACTTACACTCCCTTCAAAATTTTCCCATTTACACTTGATCCCTTTTCGTTAGGGTTTGGATGAGAAAAATTGAGATAAACAAAAAGAATTACATAAAATTTTAGTTCTACCCCTCATTTAATATTTTCATATATTGTTTTATACTTATAAAGAGATAAATGTGATATATACATATGGAGTAAGGTTAACATTATTATAATTTTTTCCTTATAAGTATAAAATTATTACATAAGTGTTAAATAAGGGGTAAAATTGACAATTTATGTAATTTTTTTGCTCACTTCAGTATTTTTTAATCAAATTCTAATGGAATGTGGTCATGTGTAAATGGAGAATTTTTTGAGGTGGTGTAAGTGTAATTTCAGAATTTTTTAGGGGAAAGTATAATTTCGCATTTTTAGAGGGAGTCTAAGTGCAAATTGAAAAATTATTAAATAAATATATGAAAAAGAAAACAATTTATAGAGGATGGAAATTCTTACATTCCAATTTTTGCAGCCAATAAATTTTCTATGGGGATTATGTGTTTTCCAGGCGGTTCTAATTATCATATCAATTTTGCATGCAACACTTCATTATATAAAAAATTAGTCACGTAAATAAAACTCTGATGGATGACATGAATAACATGAAGCTTCTGAATTTGAGCTATAACTACAAGACATATACTTAAATAAGGTACAAAATAATAGAATATTTTTCTATATGTTGTTTGGGAAATTTGCAAGGCAAAATGCAAAAAGAGGGCTTAAATGTATTTTTGGTCCGATAATTTAGATTATTTGGCATTTTCATCCTTTAACTTTCTAGGATAACATTTTGGTTCTGTATCTTTTTAATTTTGGTGATAATAGTCCTTTTTTTCGTTGGAGTTCACCATTCTTGACGGAAAAATGCATGTGCCTCTCACGTGACATTTTAAAATTGGGGTTTTTGTTCCTATTGACCTATTTCTGTCAGCATTTTTGTTCTTTAACTTTCTAAAATTGCATTTTGGTCCTGCATCTTTTTAATTTTCGCATTTCAATCCTTCTTTGTTGGAGTTCACCTTTCTTGTCGATGGAGGTGAATTCCGGCGAACAAAAGGACTGAAATTGTGAAAATTAAAAAGACACAGGACTAAAATGCTACTCTATAACGAAAACTTCAAATGATTTAAATTACGAGATCAAAAATACATTTAATCTGTAAAAAGAGACAAAAAAAAATATGGGATGTGCAAATGGTGGAAAATTGTTGTATGTGCAAAACTGGAGTGATAGTATTTATAATGTATGATAGTCATCAACTTTTAATGTCTAGTGCAACATTAAAAGATAGATGTATAAACCATTGCCACATAGATATTCATTAGTGAAAAGGCTAAGGAAAAGATCATTTTATTACATTTGATAGTTCAGGTGTTTTTGCAATAACAACCATAGTTCAGAGTATAAAGTGTATTGGGATTATTACGTAGTTTTATTTTGAAATTCTTTTAAAAAAATTAAAAGAAATGGTAATTGATAGTTAGTAAGTATTTTTAAGTAATATGGTCCTTTTGAAATTAAAATCATTACTTTGATAAATAAATGGGTAAAGTTCACTTTTTGCCCCCTAAATTATCACCTTTATAACACTTGTCCCTAGCTACTGTGAGAAGTACTATCACTTACCCCTACATAAATAATAGAGATTTGCCCTTTGAAATATGGGAGTTTTTTTCAAGCAAAATCCAGGTTAGCATCTCCCTACGGTTTCTAAAGGTTTTAGGGTTTGTGTTTTTTTCCCAAAAATTGACCCTAAAATTTGAATTTGTTGTACTGCTGTTCGATGTACGCGAACTCCGCAAACATATAAAAAAGTGAGGTACACGCGCGTGTTGTTCCCTCAACACGGCCGTGTTCGGTTCGGCTTTCTTTCCTTAGCGTATAAGAATGTAGCATGGCCATGTTTGTTTAGAGCACGGCCGTGGAATCGAGATTGACAAGATACTTTTGTTGTACTTGTACTCTTTGTTTACATATATGAAATTTTATCATTCCAAAAAAAAAAAAAAAAATCTTAATATTTACTTTATGGTATAATTTATTGTTCATATTGTCTTTCAGAATGTCTGGAAGATTTAATGATTTTTGTCTCCAGAGATTTCTTTTACTCAAGTAATAATGTAGCAATACTAACTATTGACTATTATGACTAGAAAAAAGTGTTGTTTATTTGTTAACTCATTATCTCATGTCTGGAGGAAACAAGAGTGATCATATTGTCTGGGCAGGATGGTCTATCCAAATATTTTTATCTCATTAAATTGTTAATATTACTAACTTTCTATCTCATCAACTGTTCTTTAAAATTTGACTAAATTTATCAATGATTATACTTAAATATGATAAAATTTATAATGCTATATATATATATATTTCAAACAGGGTGTTGAATATTTCATTTTGATGATAACAATAGGGATTGATTAGTATGACGGTGATTGGCGAATTTATTTGAAATATCTTATAAGTTCTTAAATTTTATAATGTTTGATCTTATTTTAAAATAGGTTTCTAAAACTTTTGGATAAAATAAGCTGTTAAAGTGTATAAGATATTTTCATATCTTATAACATGTTAGGGAGTTTGCCATGATAAGCTATTTTTATTGATAAAATGACAAAAACGATATGATACCATTAGGATTAAGTAGCTAATTTTGTCATATTTCGTATGTAAATCTTTTTAAAATACATTTATAAATATTATACATTAGTTTAGCTAAAAATAAAACCTTATTACATAATCCTTTTGACAAAAATGAAATTTTTTTTATGAATTATTACCTAAATTTTGCATAGTATATACATATATATATATATTCATACATGCTAGTCCAATATTAATATAGATATATAATTTCATTATTTTTTTTGTGATTGCTACGACTAATTTTTAGTCATATAACTTATTATCTCTTGAATCTATATTTATTTTTACTAAATGTAATTTTATATCTCTCTTATTTTTGTTTAACTATAATAATTCATTGTTAAACAATCAAGCATTTTGTCATCTCCGAATGCAATAAAAATTAAATAGCAATAAAATTATTTAAAACTACGTACGAATAATTAAAATCATCATCCACTATATATTATGGTTAAAGTAAAACTTAAATCGATGCATGCATATATATATATATATATATAAGTACTATTAAAATAATTACTGTACTACAAAAAGTTTAAACATATGAGTCAAAATATACCAAAAAAGAAATGGAATATAGACAAAATTCTTAGAATATTTTTATCTTATGAAATTTTAATCTTATAATGAGTAATTATAAGATGTTATAAAAGTGTTGAGTGAAGTTAATTCTTATGAAAAACTTATAACCTCAGCCAAACAAAACCCTGTTAATCAAGAAAATCCCATTGTAAAGCCAATATGTTAATACTATCAAATCGTCATAATAAATCTACCGTTGAAGAAAGGGAAGAGGGCTTCGGGATGCATATATATATATATATATATATATATATATACTATTTATTAAGTGTGTGTGTGGTTAGAGTAACTACTTTCGATTAACAAGATGTATATCGACTATAATATTTTCAAACATACTTATTCTTTACACAAAATAGCGATCTCTTAATTATTTTATGTTTGGGTAAGTAGCCATCTTTTTATATTCAATTCAAACACATTTTAAAATTAAGAAAACATATTTGAGAAATTATAGATTCTAATTTGTTGTTTGTTTTGTTTGGTAGAAAATCTCATTTTTCGTCCCATATATTAGGTCCTGTTCATTTTTAGTCTCAATTATTACGTAAATCTCACTTTTGGTCCTTTATCTTACGTTTTATCTTTTTTTTTGTCCTCCGTTAACTTTTTGACGGAATGGCCACACGTGAATAACACGTGGCTGTTAAGTCTCGAAAGTGCCTGACATACATAAAACTTTGCAAACTTAGGCACCCGACTACCTTCATCCAGGGCACTAGACAGAATGACTGTTGAACTGAATTGGACCTTCTAAGTTCTTTTGCATAGTCCCCCAATCTCTCGCTTTTGAGACTTAACGGCCATGTGATACTCACGTGGCCATTCCGTCAAAAAAGTTAACAGATGACAAAAAATAAAGACAAAACATAAGAGAAATGACCAAAAGTGAGATTCCCGTAATGATTGAGATTAAAAATGAAAAAGACTTAAGATATGAGACCAAAAAATGAAAATTTTCCTTTTGTTTTCTATTGTACTTTTTAATATAATTAAATAAATACAATATGAATTTAATTTATACACATACATTGAGCGTGTGGTCAATAAACTAGTTTAGAGAGTTGATGTGAGGGCAGGCCTAATGCATTAATGTGAATGAATGGACTTGGCGCCAACTCGTACGCCCACACAAATGTCTAGTTTTGGCCCAAACTCATCAATTATTTGTGATGCCGAATCATATTGTATCAAAACAATTGAATAAGTTGACATGAAACATGTCAATTATTAGTTCCGTGGTGACTCTGACATCTCATTCTCCTTTGGAGCCATTTTCTAGTAAATATTGCTTTTATTATAGACTATTTACCTATGAAAATGGGACTCTTAGGCTGTGATTGTTTGTGTTCTCATCTTATTTGATCTCATCTTAGTGAGATGAAATGGATATAATTGAGATGTTAATTTCTTTTTCTTTTTGGAATATGTGATTGGTTGTGAGATAAATTTGTAATGATGACAGTCAATGTAATAATTTTGAAATGAGAAATTATCTGGTTGTGAGATATTTTTATGAGATATACACTAAAAATAAAAATAAAAATATTCGGTTGTGAGATTCTCTTCTCCATTTCGGACATGGAAAATCCACTTGGTCAACCTTATTTAAAGCCACCATTGAATGAAAAAGCGACATCCTTGATGCGGCTTGGAATTTGATCAGTGTCCCATTGCGCGAGGTATTATCCGCTTTGACTATATATGATGAGCCTCACGGTTTTTTTCCTAAAAGGCACTTTGCTAGGGAGATGAGACATTGGAGCTTATAAGCTACTCAAGCTCCTCGTCTGCAAGTGATGTGGGATACTCTACATCATTAGCTCCCCAAAGAAGGGGCTTGGGACGGGCACATGACCTCGTTTTCACAAACGGCACCAAATGATGCGGCTTGTGACTTGATTAACGCCCCGTTGCGTGGGGTATTGTTCGCTTTGGGTACATATGAAACTCACAATTTCGTACTGAAAAGAAGTCTCGCTAGAGAGAAGAGACATTGGGAATTATAAGCCATTCAAGCTTCTCGTCTGCGAACGACGTAGGACATTTGCCTACATCAGTCCTTGATAAGTCAAAGCTTGCATCAAGGATTAGGGCTTAATTCATGGGATAGGGGCTTCATCCAAGGAATTGGAGCATTGAAAGAGAGACCGGGAAAAGACCTCTTAGCGTTTTCATGGAGTTTCCATTTACAGCCGGTTCCAAAGAGATAAGGAGCAAGACAGTAAAGAGTCGCCATTTACCTTTCTTAAATAATTAGTATAAATAGGGGCTCTCGTTCTTACAATTGTAAGCTAAGTGACAATTTGGCAACAAAATCCATTGTTCTTGGAAACAATTTCCCTTGTAAAAGAAAAATTCTGGATTACGAGGATCGATTGTTACGTTTCGATAATTGTACCCCAAATTATTTATTGATTAAAAGCTATTTTAATGCATTTTAGTTGATTATGACGTAATTAAACTCTTGTGCAATATCTATTTTATTTGTTGTGTAAGATTAAATTTGCAAATATTGATACCAGGTAATTAACAATTTTGCATTTCATCATTTTTCTTTTAACATTAGAACATTGTGGGCTCTATCATAACCTTTTATTGATATTGAAAAATAAACATATTTTAATATTTTTTTGGGTAAATTACATTGTGCCTTTGAACTATAAGAGTTTTTACACTTTACCCACCAAACTATTTTTCATGTCAACTAACCCTTTCAACTTTGCATTTTCTTTACTTTGCCATATTTTTCTATTTTGCGGCCATTTTTTTAGCTAGAAATGGTGCACGTGCAGTGCATGTGAATTTCTTAAGGGCATTATAGTCTTTTAAAAAATGCCCCTACGGTTATAAAAAAAATTACACCCATCAAAAAATTAAAAAGAAAAACATTTTTGATAACACATTTGAAAGCTTGCGAATGGTCGGTAAAAAGAAATCGAGAGATCTGGCTGGAGAAGGAACGAAAGGGGACGGCCCAAGGTGCGTTCAACTCGTCGGAGGATGGGGAGTCAATTGGTGGTGGTCTCGGGCGGTAGGTCGGTCGGATGGCGACGAATCGAGACGAGAGAGAAAATGGATTAGGTTTAGGGCTGAAACATGAATTCTGCAATTGAAGATGCATCTACTGTCCGCTGAGGACACTAGCGGTGCTGCTGAGGTTGGTGTTGGACGACGAGGCAGGGGGTGGTGCGTCTGGCCAGAAACGCAAGAAAATTCAGCCAAAAACCATAAGCTGTCATTTCTTTTGAAAAATGGGGGAAATCGTAAACACATCTTTGATAAACGTTTTCCTTTTTAAATTTTCTATTGGGATATATATATATATATATGTAGGAGCCATATTTTGAAAGACTACAATACCCCTAAGAAATTCACATGTCCTGCATGTGCACTATTTTTGACTGAAAAATTGGCTGAAAAATGAAAATATATGGAGAAGTGAAGAAAAAAAAAAACACAAAGTTGGGAGGGTTAATTGGCACAAAAAATTCTTTGGTAGGTAAAGTGTAAAACCGCCTATAATTCGGAGGGCAAAATATAACTTAACCATATTTTTTTTCCCACAAACTATTGTCATGTGAGCAAAAAATGCTCATCTAAAATGGTCCAACTTGATATCTTATGTTGGTATGCAAGCTCTAGAATGAGAACATACAAAAAAATTATTAGCACTCCGATATTCAAGTCCGTATGCAAATAAAGATTAAGAATAGTAAAACAATAAAGTAGTGTAAATATAGCATAGTGTTGGTCTCTCATATGTAACTATAATTGACGAGTACTACCTCTTGGATAAGGGAGCCTGAAATCTATAGGCACTTTCATTCGTTGAGCTAAAGCTGGACCTTGAAGGATTGGGGCATAATTATTCGCTAGAATGCCACCTCCTCTGGGGGCAGCGAGGTCCAATCAATAAGGATGTATTTTGTGGATAAGACTATCTTCTATGGATAAGGGCGCACCGACATCCTCAGTAACGTAGTTGATGTGAAGCCCTTTCACAACCAAAATCCTAAGATCTTAGGATTGCAAGGCTTTACTCCTTGCTGGAGGCACCATGTGTTCCCGCTAAGGTGGCTAAAGTCATAGTGGCAAGATGGAGCACCTTTCTGATGTGGGCTGATTTAGATGCCACCAGGGTGGCATACAGAGACGCTTGGGTTTAGGTTTGGTTGCGTTTGGGCCTATATCTTTGTTAGGGGATTGCAGGCCTGCAACTATCCTATGGGCTTGACACATCCTCCACTTTTGAGTTGGGCTATTTGAGTCTTTTTTAGCCAATTTGTTTTTTAGGAGCACTATCGTATAATTCTTTTTTGTTGTATTTAAATTTGTTGGCCTTTTAATATAGTGCCACTAAGATATTTCAAGGTGAAATATTATTATTAATTATAATTATAATTAGTTTTTTTTTCTTATATTTAAGGTAATTTTTTAATAATTAAATTTTAGTAAATTCTTTTAAATCATGTGTTCACATAAAAGGAAAAAAATATGTATACCATTTCAATCAAAATTTCGGCAACATTCCCCAATAGAGAAGTGAAAACATACATGTTTCCAACCTGTTAATCAAATTTGAATTCCATAATTCACTGTAACTTTGAACTCTATACTCAAAGACCATATATTACCCAAAGAAATCAAGTAAAAAGTCCAACAATATTTTTCCCATAAATAAAACACATTACCCTATTTCCAACAAGTATCAACAAACAAATAAAACATAGTAATCTTGAACTTTCATGCCATTTAGTAACAACTATTCCTAAATAATACATTTTGAAATAATTAATGCGCCATAAGTACAAGATCTTTGTATAACAACAATTAAGTTATATAACAACATCAATGAGATCTAAACACACTAATGAGAAATGCTAATATCACATTCTATAACCACAACATGCACATATGAATCATCTCATATTATCTAGATTCCTACTCATCGGCCCATATGAAATTATCCCATGACGAGCACGTTGGAAACATGTGTAAAACTGTCGATCATAGTTTTGTCGTGTCTTTGCCATGAACAACTTTGACTAGCACCACAAGCACGTGTTGGATGCAATGGCCACCCATTCTACTTTCGGACAAACTAACCAACAACACCGGTGAATTCCACAAGAAATTAATAATACAAAATAAATCTAACTTATGCATGTAAGAAAAAGCATGGTACACATACTGGTTTTACATGCACAAAATTTCACAACATCACACTTGCAAACAAGTAACACAATATAATTCATTGGGAAATGTCTCTACATACACATAAATCAAGACTTACAAAATATAATATTGTACATCCATACGATTAACTTAGACTTGAAAATACAAACAACCTGAAGTAGAACATAAAAATGCAAAACAAAATTAACTAAATAGGAGTTACTTAAGCGATAATCCTATAAGTGTTTGTTATTGACTGACGAAATACATTCCATTACTAAATATTTTTTTCAGACATGTAAAGGTGTCTCCACAGAAGTGCCAAAGACGATCCCCCTTCATCGACAACCACATCGGGTTTTGCATACTCCTCAAATATCTCATCAGTTGTTGCATGCTTTCTCACAAAGGTATGGATCACATAACATGCAACAATAATGTCTTTGACAACAATAGTTTGGCATAAGCCCTCTTGGGATGGAAACATTTTTTTAAGCACCCCAAAGCATCGGTCTATGTGATTTCTAACCATAGCATATCTACGACTTAATAATTCCTTTTTTGTTCACAGCCCATGATTTGAATCTGACCATTTGGTATATGGTAGCACTCATCGCGATATGGAGCAAGAAATACAGGGGAGTTTGTATATCTCAAATCCACCATATTGTACTTATCTACAAACACATTGTACACTTAAGTTGTAACATATAGACAACACCTTTTCTGTCTATCTTTAGAAGTAGGACGAGAGAAAATCAATATGATATTTGCGTTGGTTTTTCCAAAAACTAAGCATTTTTTTTCTTTTTCATTTGGAGGGCTCAGTTCCACCCTCTGACTTCAATAACGGAAAATACCAAATAAATTTGATTTAACATATTCACAAACTATTGTAATTAATCTAAACCTGGAGGAAGCCACGAGAAGTTGTAAGATCGATTTGTCAGAGGAACTGAAAATATATGTGCATCATTCACTCCCCCCTCCCATCCCGAATGCACAAAAGTGAAAAATATGTTGAAGCCACAGGCAACTAACACATTTTGTGCCAACTCCTTTTTCCGACTACGGTAGGAGCTGCTCTTTAAGGATGGTGCCCAACATGGTACGATTGTACCATTTATAGACCTGATGCGATCCTAGTTTAAATGTTACCAAGTAACGTTTCTATAAAAAAAAATAATAAAGAAAAAGAAAAGGTAATGAAATTGAAGGTATTCTTAAGGAAAATTTGATCCTCACATTTAGAATGGATTGTTTCATTGAAGTAAGAAAACAACTGTGAATGTTTGAGAACAAAATGAGGCACAATACTTGCTTAAATTGCTTTCACGACGTGATACGAACGTGCCTTTAGCCACTATTATTTTAAATACATATAAAGTATGGTACGATGCTATTGATGGTGGGAGGAGCATATATATTTACAAGTAGCCATGAAATTTAAACTAAGGAATTGTCATATACATGTGTAAATATCATAGGCCACCTTTACTTGCAAGGATTAGCCATAATATCATGGTTAATCCTTGCTAATCATTTGTTTATTTTAAAAAAGGCAAGCCCAAGATTGAGGCTACCAGCCCGGCACTGTCTTGACTATCGGGTGATTGAAATCAAGAATTCCCCTCAAATTAAGTTATCACCATGGCCCACCATGTAATGACTATAGTTTTATACCCAATTATGTCCTCACCTTTTAATATTTTCTACCGAGTTTGCCCTTGTACAATACATTTGTTACAACACCTACCAAGTCCATGATGTGACAATTAAAAAAATCACTATTACAAATACACAAAAGTCAACAACAATCACCATTTTTCTTATCATCATTTTAATTACATTTTAATCAATCACAAGTTAATCTATACCCAATAAGTAGTGCATCCACTTTCCCGACAGACTACTTATGAATAGCATAACTCCACCCATTATGAAAATTTCATCTATAACAACTCATTACAACAATATCCGACATTTGGCCTAAGTTTAACAAGGTATACGTAAACTCAACATTTAATATGGAGCATAAAACTTCATGTTCGAATAAACAACTCAATAATAAGCATATAACACATATGGTCATTAAAGTAATTTAGTTTTGCTTAAAAAAAAAGAAATAAATCAATTTATATTAACACAACTCAACAATCAATCCATGCAAGCAAACTAGTAAAAATACAGGAAAAAATGCAAAGCCCACTACTCAAATCCTAACTTCTCAATACCACACCTCAGTTGTAGTGTAAGGAGAGGAAAAATTTAAGACAAATTGGATCCTTAACTTAGTACAAGCGTTGTAGAATAGATTCAAGGGCAAGGCTGGTACCTCCTGCAGCTTACAATACAAAAAATTTTGAGTTTTTAATTCTTTTATTTACTCACTTCACTTATTTGAAACAAATAAAATATTTTGACATGGGTCTAATATGGGTTGCATTTAAAAAATTCAATTCTATTATGGGTCCTAAATGAGTTTTAATGGGTCTTAAATGGGTTCTCATGTTTGATTTTCTATTAGTCAATCAAAGTCATTTTTATTAATATAATAGAATTAAAGAAAAATATTAGTATAATTATGAGTTCAATACGGGTTGTAATTTATTAAGTAGGTTGAATTTAATTAAACTTTATTACATTATGGGTGCTATATGGATTAGTAATAAGTTTTAGATGGGTTAGTAATGGATCTTAAATGGGTTTATTGTTGATCAAGCTGACTACACATCACTAACAACTCTCCTATTTTTCTAACTTTTTACCAAAACATATATTAAGTATGTTTTAGTTTAACTTAATTAAATTGTATTGCACTATGGGTCTTATATGGGTTGATGATGGGTCTTAAATGGGTTCCACTCATAGTTTAATTGTTTAAATTCATTATTGATTTAGTTATACTAGATATTACTAACTGCTTCTATATTTTTAACTTTTCGCATTTTTTTTTATGAGAAACAAAAGAAAAGAGAATGATTTTTATAAGATATTAGAAACTTGCAATTCAAATATATTTGACCATGTATATTCCTTTTTTTTATTTATAAATTGATAGTAAGCAATTATATTAAATTTCAAGGGACGTATCAAATAACAATAGCTAATAATAATTTATAATGAACTAACATGTACGATTAATATAGACATATAATAATTATTATTATTATTACGATTAAATACTCACAGTTAAATTCCACAAACAATCATGGATAAATTGATTGCACAACTATTTATACCATGATTTGTTTTGGAAAATACAGTATTTTGTTTATGTAACGAATTTGTCATTTTATAACTTAGCAAATGAATCTTTAATGTACATGGTTACTTTTCATAAACAATTAATGATACGATTTTAGTTGTATTATATTGCAAGTTGTTTAAAATATTATCATCTTATTATCTTCTAAAATTTTGAAATTTTCAAATATTAAATGTAAGAAAAAGGGTACTACTAACCGACCCAACTCGTTTGCGATCCAACCTATTTTCAACCCCCCCTTCCCCACCCCCCTAAATTCAAACCCCATTTTTAACCAATTCATTTTGAACCCGATCCATTTAGACCCAACCCAAACCCGATCCAACCCGCCCATTCGACACCTTATAAATATATAAAACAAATAGTGTGAATCATATATATGTCTTTTGAAATTTTTGTGAGTTTACGTTTGAACAAAGAACACAGATCATTAATCTGTTGTTTCTATGTAGAGTTATAATTTTTTTTTTATTGAAAGTGTGCAAGCTGTCACAACAAGTTTTTCCAATCCAAAAATTGTATCGATTTGATAAATAAACTGTATCAAACAAAAAATAACTAGAATATAGATCATATATCTTTTGAAAGCCTTGTGAACCTAGTTCCTCATAAACAAAACATATCATCGATTCAATATTTTAATGTAAAGTTATACTTATTTTACTAAAAATGTGCATGTTTCGTTGAAGAGAACTTTTTCAATGGAGAAACTTAACAACGTAACCCATTTTCGCACTTGCTCTAAATCAAAATAATTGGTGATAGTGCAAACATCATACAATTTTTGTTGCTTTTCTTTCAAATTTAACCTTGTTCTTGAAAAAAAAGAATATGCTCTTGAATTGTTTTGAATTTGTTTAATAAACTCCACTGCCCTACTACCTTAGCAAGCATGTAGTTGAGATTATTCGTAATATATATAATTCTGGAGTCCATCTCTTTTTCTTTAATTTTAGCAATTTTATTATCTATACTATAGTATTATTGGAGATGGTCTCTTTGGTGTCCAAATTAATTTGTTCTGTCATTTTTTTAAAAAAAATTAATTAATTAATTATTTTTAACTTCCCTATGATCTTTCATACTACCTTTAGTAGTTTTTTTTCCTCATGCATTTTATCTTATTTTAGGTAATTTTGAACTTTACAAAAAGTAAATAATATAATTTATAAAAATATTTTATATTAAATATTTTTTAAAAATTATGCACATATATAAAATGTGCCACACTTACTAGTATTTAGTGAAGATTGTGATTTATGAGTTGAAACATTAAAAAGAAAGCTAAAAATATAAAAGTTTAAAATTCAAATAAACGGCTAGGTGGAAACCTAGAAAATAATGTAATTTCAAAAGTGAATAGAGAAATCGTTTTCCTTCCGTCTAATTAACAAAAAAATTTGGCTTTTTCAATAAAAAAAAAAAAAAAAACACACACACACACACATATACAAAATCTTAAATCATGGTTATGACAATTAGATACAACAATTATGAAAAAGTACATGAATTGACTCATTAGCAAGTATATACATAAAAAAAATTTATGATTCATATGAATAATGTCATGTAATTTGATTTATAAAAATATTTATTATTAATTGAGTCGGGTCAACAGCTAGGTAAACAATTGGGACGGGGTGGGTTATGGGTTTTGTACGAAAGCAGTGTGGGGCGGAATTGTACGTGGGATGGATCCAAATTCGAAGTTTCTTTCCCAATAAAATGGGATAGGTCTTGAGTCCGTCTAAACCCGTCCCATTATCAACCGTAATTACTCTATCAACAATACCACTAGGAATGGACTTAGCTGTAATAGCACCATTAAAATATAATGGAAAACACATCATAAACAAGTACTTCTTGGCCCGAGGCCCACCATAACTACAAAGAGAGTAGGAACTTTTGGGCTTGGGCTTCAACAACTCGGCCCACCAAATGAGCTATGTAGTATTGGGCTAGCCCGAAACTTTCACATTCATCCCAATATATCTTACACATGATACACCAAATATTTGTTCCAAATTTATTGCTACAATGTTTTAAGATTTTATTTCTTAAGATGGATATATTTTTTCCCCATGCAATAATTAATTATGTCAATCAAAGTAATAATTTTTAACCATGGACACTTTAAAATCATCACATGGTGTGTCAGATATGAACATGGTACTGCCGACATGCTTCTAGTACATATTGAATAACATAGCATTGCCCTTTGTAACGATCAAGGCTGGTAAGTTTATCGGTCCACACAGTTGTCCACGTACCAGTAGAAGATTCGGCAGCTACCGCAGGCCCTGCTTCTTCAGGCGGAACTCCAGGTTGAGGAGTTACTTAGAATGCTGCCAAGATATCAGTATCTTTGGTTTCATATTCAGGAGTATAATAAGTCAATTTGTACTCTTTAACACACGCTTTGAATCCAACACTTGTTTTAGTCTCTGTTTGTGGTGACATGAATCCTTCCCTACAACTCATGAATTAAGAATTCTGACAACAACAAGATCTACTCAACACGAATGAATTAGGTGTTAATGAAACTTTTGACAGGAATTTTTCACAAACTTTCCAACCCTATATTTCTCGAAATGCATATGAAAAATTCTAACTCGAATCAGTTTGATCAGATTTGTACTAATCTCATGACAAGTGTATTATTCTTACCATTTGTTTTATTGTCTCTATATATCATAACAATAATTATTGGAGTGTGACTTTATAGACAATTCTTCATTATCTAACATACATAAAACTAAAAGAACATTAATTACTACAAAACTATTTCATTACTATAATTAAAATAACTGAACATTATACATTAAGTAATAATGCGGCACATGGTTATAATATTTTGGTGGAAATACTCCATTAATTTAAACAAAAATAAAAATTATCAATGATGAATTGTAATATTTTAAATAGTTTAGATGGTAAATGCATATATTTTTGAAATTCAAAATGCAGCGTGCATATAATCTAAACTATTTCAGAATTTTCGATAAATATTCCACCAAAAATAGAATTAGAGAACTTGATAGAAAATCACATTTTTGTGTCATAACTTAGTCTCTGTACAGTTTTAATGTTATTACTTATGAGATTCTTATAATTAGTACTCCACCTTTAAAAAATTCTTCATTCAGTCCTCATATCAACTTCTGTTAAGAAATTGATGAAAAAACCACATGCTAATCACGTGGTTGTTCACTACAAAAAACTAGAAAATGAGCGACCAAAAAATTTGAGTGATGATTTTAATATTGTCACACATTATATATATTTAGTAATGAGAATTTTTATGTTGTCACAATGGTTAATTTTATAATTTAATAGTGATAATTATTTTGTAAAAATTATAATCATGCATCAAGAATTAGTTACAAAATATAAACATTAATTATCACGGGAAACAATTAGTGATACATGTGTAGTGACAGCCTATTGACAATATTCACTTATCTTGTTAGGAAAATTGTTCTCACTCAATATAAAGTTTTGGCTACAACTCAAAATCATTACTTAATATCTTGTGACTGATACTACTTTTTTTTTTTTTTTTTTTTTTCAGTGGTTTTCCTCTATTTTGAAAAGGTAACGACCACATGACTTGCATATGGCTTTTTTCCGTCAATTTCTTGATGAAAGTTGGCAAGAGAACTAAAAATAAAACTTTTTGCAAGTTATGAAACTAATTATAAAAATTTCATAAATAATAAAATTTAAAATATATTGAATTTAACTTAATATACGAAAAAATACAATATTTACGGTGAAAGCCTTTGAACATTGGGTTTAATGCAATTTACCCCCTATGATATTGCAAATTAAGTAAATCATCCCTATGAAAAAAAAAAACAAAACAATAATTTACCCTCCTGGATAAAGAGGTAAATTGCTTTATTTTAAAAATACAAGGGATAAATTATTATTTATTTTTTTCATAAAGGATAATTTGCTCATTTACAATATCAGAGAGAGTTACTTGCATTTTTCCGATTTGACATTTGGAGCAACATGACAAATTAACGTGAGTGTTGGGTTTGCTTGAGATTCAAAGCATTGTAAAAGGCAAAATTAGTTGGTAAAAGACAACTCCACTCCAATTCCACTTTTATGATTAGTTTGATGAACAAGTACACAAACTTTGATGCTACCATCTATGATTATTGTCTTCGTATCAAAAATTGAGTTGGGGTTTGAACTAAAGTCGTGAAGTCTTGTTTACGATTTATACCAAGAATGGCAAATATTAATTCTCACGTTGCTCTAAAGGAGGATCATGAATTGCAGTCCATGTAGTTGATGAGCCAAAGGACAATTCTAGAAAAAAAATATATATAAAATTGTAGATTGATGAAAAATAATATTGGTTTTAAAGTATTATAGTATAATTAAGATCTAAAAAAACCATTTTTGCTGTATCAAATTTGGAAAACCGCGTGAAAATCGTATTTTTCGTCTCATAACTAAGATCTTGTATATTTTAGATTCTCAAAAATAGTCTCATAATTCTAAGAAAAGTTCAATTTCGATTCTTCTATCAATTTTCATTAGAAAATTGACGAAAAAAAAATTATGTGCAAGTTGCGTGGCAGTTTCTCTCCATCGTGAAAGAATAACGGCCATGTGATTTGTACGTAGTTTTTTCTGTTATTTTTCTAAGAAGAATTGGCAGGAGGGTTGAAATATGAAATGAATTTGTTTACAAATTAACTATTTTTTCAAATCCCATAAGCAATAGGACTGAAAAATAGTCTGGATCTGTCGAATAATTCTCCATTTTCCCTTTAGTGGCCAAGAAGAATATGAGTGATAAGATATTACGTGAAATATAAAAGATTTCACTACTAATTCATATAATACATGTCAATTTTATTTAAACACACGCATATATGATGATAAACTTATAATTTTACAAATAATTATCATTATACATCTGCAGGTGATAACTTAAAAATTGATTTTGTTTTCACTAATATCAGTAATAATATTATGGGTAAATTACAATCACCTCTCCTAATGTTTGGCATAATTACAAATACTCTCTCATTATTTGAGAAATTATAAATATCCCCCTGAGGTTTGTAATTTTTAATCAAACGCCTGAAATAGACCATTTTGCCTTGAATTTTTAGTTAAAATTGTTGAAAAATCAACCGAGATAAATTTCTTTATTGCCCCTCTGTATAAAAAAACTTAAAAAACCTCTCCCTGCGCATAGTCCAAAAAAATTCAAAAAATTTTAAAAATAATTCAGTTTGCATAAGGGCATTTTGGTCAGTTCACCCATAAAAATAAATGAAAATGGTTATTTGTTAGACGGTTATAAACCTCAAAGGGGTTTTTGTAATTTTTCAAACAAAGAGGGGGTATTTATAATTATGTCAAACCTCTCGCCAGATAGCTGTAATTTACCCAAATATTTTATATGTATCACTAATTGTCAACAATAAAATTTAAATAGAATTCTACCAACCATTCGGCATGTGAAACTCATTATTATGACAAAATAAATATTTTCAATCACTTAATGTATATATGCCATATATGAAATAATTTTCACATTATCATCAATCAATTTAGGCGAAATTACACTTTTAATCCTATATGATAAGGGGTTCAAGTTTCAATGCTTTTAATCATCTGTTTTACGTGTTTTTCAAAATTGTCCCAAAATCAAGAAAACTCAATACATTTACTCCTATGCTTTACGAAATTCTCAAAATTGTCTCAAAATTAAGAAAACTCAACACATTTAGTCCGTAAATTACTAAACATATGTATATATATATATATGTATGAAATAATTTTCATATTATCATCGATCAATTTACTTTGTAGTGGTAATTCATTAATACACTTTTTGAAGTCGTAATTATGAGTAAAGAAATAGGAAAAGTGCTCCACCTAAGCAATTAATTCTTCCACGTAGGGTGATGTTCTTGCAAAATTAATTATTATGGTTAATTATGTAAAAGGTAGTAAAACCACATAAGAGCATGGACATGATGACAAGTGTAATAAGATGTTAGGAAGTGAAAGCACGGGTTCTAGAAGAAAAACAACAGATCGATGATGATACAAAGAATTGAAAAGAAAAGTTGATTTGGCCGAATTACAGAAAAAGATGGATCTTTTTAGACAAAAAGAAACAAGACAAAAGACATCCAGAATCAAAGAAGCATGTTTGTCTGTGCAAAAACCAGATCTAACTTGTCATTTCATTTCCTAATTACCTTTATATATTTATACTTGTAATTATTGATATATATTTGGACCCCAACAAAAGTATATTTGTCCCACGGGAATTTTGACTTAATCGACAGAAGCTTCTGTCTTGTTCGATTTTGGGCAAAATTACACTTTTAGTCTCGTAGGATAAGATAGGGATTCAATATATTTAATCATCTGTTTTATGAGATCTTCAAACTGATTTTAAAATTTAGAAAACTCCCTCTCAAGGGGCGTCTTTCGCAATGCGAGGAAAGGGGCACCGTGTAGCTAGTAGTCCACAGCAAACGACTACTTCTGCCAACACTACAACAAAAACGCTCATAGCGACGGAAAAAAAAATCAGTGTCGAGCTAATTAGCATGTAAAATTTTTGTTGCTAATGCATTATTTAATATAAAAAATTTACTTGCTAATGAACTTAGCAACGAAAATTTAGTTGCTAACAAATTTAGCAACGAATTATTTAAAATATATATTAAGTAGTGTATATTACCAACAGAATTTTACTTGTTAATTAGCTCGACGCTGATTTCAGCAATAAATTTTGTCGTTGCTATATAAACTATTTTCTTGTAGTGCAACCGACAACAACACCAACCGAATTTCCACCGATGCCTCGCACAGGCTGCTGACAAGAACAACAACAAATTTCCACCAACCGAAAATAGAATAGAGCGGAAACAGTAAATTGATCACACGTCTTGCAATAAATACGTTTTGTATTGAAAGCAGAATATTGAAGATTTATAGCAAGCTAGTCACGGGAATCGCAGTGAGGGGGAATGACCACTCGAAGCTTGGTGTGCATTGCTAGTATCACCCTCACGGCGATCCCCGTGGCTAACATTTTTAGTCATTTGTTTGATGGGATTTTCAAAATGGTTTTTGAGAAAACTTGACACATTTTTAGTCCTTTACTTGGGGGATTAAATGTGTTGAGTTTTTCGAATTTTATAATTATTTTAAAATTTTCGTAAGGTATAGGACTAAATGTGTTGAGTATTTCCAATTTTGGGACCATTTTAAAAATTCTGTAAAATAGAGCACTAAAATTTTTGAATCAAGTATTCTATTCATGGGAGTAAAAGTGTAATTTCGCCTCATTTTCATTTTCATTTTCAATTTTTAAAGTAGTGATGAAAGTGAAAATATATGTAACTATATATGTATATTTATGCGAAATGCTTTATTATCTATCTCATCTCAATCATTACTTTTTTATATACTTACATAAGTATAGAATTTCAATAATTAATTTCATAAACTAATAATATATTCTTATCATAATGCTTTGATATAATTGCTAGCTAACAATCCTAAATTAATAAATAAATATAACTATTAATTTTATTAAATAAGAAAATGTGTTTGATTACACTGCTGACAATAAAAAATAAAATTATCATTTTCAACAAATAAAAGAATATATTGATTTGACCACACTAATAACATATTATACAATTCATCAAGTAATCCAACACATTTTATTTTCACGGGAAAAAATATGCAAAATTGAAAATGCTCATTTCCTGTTGAAAGTTGAAAATTAAAACAAAAAACCAAACAAGGCCTTATATAAAGTTGCTGCTATCCTCATTTTTATTTTGTTGTCTTTATTTTGTTTTTAATCCTAATTTGATCAAGATCAGCATGCCATATTTATGCTTTGTTATTAAAATAGCACTATTATTATCATTCTTATTTCTAGTACTATAAATCATCATGCATGAATTACAACCCTATATATTAATAAAATATTTAATACAAAATTTCATTATTTATTTATCACTTGAGTTACATTTTTCTTTATAAGATTCGCTTATACTTCAAATATATGAATTTACATATATATATATATATGCTGCATTAAAAGATATCATTAGTGACAAAATCTTAAAAGTAGTTATTATAAGATTGTTACCAAAAACTAATATATATTAGGGTTAATTATACTTAGACCCCCTTTGAAAATGTGAAATTAATACTTTTCCCCCAAAAAATTTTGAAATTACATTTACACCTCCTCTGAAAATTCATCGTTTACACCTAACCTTCTTTTGTTAAGGTTTCGATGGGAAGTACTACCGTCAGCAAAAATAATTACATTATTTTTAACTTTTGCCTCTCATTTAATATTTTCATGTATATTTTTATACTTATAAGGGTATAAATGTAATATCTACATATGGAGTGAGGTTAATATTATTGCATTTTTCCCCTTATAAGTACAAAATTATACATGAAAATGTAAAATGAAAGACAAAATTGAAGACTAATGTAATTATTTTTGTTGACGTCAATATTTACCATCGAAACCTTAACGAAAGAAGACCAAGTGTAAACGGTGAATTTTTAGAGGGAGCGTAAATATAATTTTGAAACTTTTTTGGGGGAAAGTGTATGCATTTTTAGGGGAGAGTCCAAGTGTAATTAACCCTATATATTAAATAGAAATATTTTATATTTTGTCAACATACAATCATCAGGGATAAAAATTATATAGAAATTTGTCATTATGGATAATAAACAAAATATTTGTAACGATAATCTATTGATAATACAAAATAATTCTTGTCACTGTGTTGTTACTATACATTAATTTGTCACCAATTTTTTTAGTGACAACTTTATACACGATTTTTTTGATTTAATTGTATTTTTAGTCCTATACTTACACCCCTTTGAAATTTTAGTCTTGCACTTGTTAGGGTTGTTAGCCTGGCCAACTTTGAACATTTCGATCAATTTTATCCTAAAATTGTAAAATTAAAAGATGAAGGACCATTTTACAAACCTAACTAATTATAAGACTAAAGTACGAAACGGCTAAAATTACAAAACTAAAAATACATTTAAGTCCGACTTTTTCTATTACTAATTAACTCTTGCTAGCTAGTGACAATTTTTACCAAATAATTGTATTATTAAAAATACAAAACTCATAATCATGACAGAGTAAAAAGTTGTATCACTTAATACATATATTTTCTGATAATATTAAGATTATTACTTATTATTATTATTACTATTACTATTACTATTATTATTAATTTTTTGTGGTTAATTTTCTCTTATCGTAGTGAATAATTCAAGATTCATGTATAGTATCTATCCGGCAAAATATTTTTCTGGTCCCGTAAGATTAGGGCATTGTTTGTTTTGATACCACAATTTAGGCAGGTGGTTGTTTTAGTCTCATAACACACGTTTTCAGTTTTTTTTTTTTCCAAAAAATGACATGATATTTTGGGACCAAAAAAATTGAAAAACATGACATTTTGGGACAAAAAAAAAAAAAAAAAAACTGAAAAACGTGTTTTATAGGACTAAAACAACCACCTACCTAAGTTGTGATATCAAAACAAATAATACCCTAATTTTACAGGACCAAAAAAGCATTTACCCCGTATCTATCACTCGAGTTACGTTTTTCTTGTCAAAGTTTTCTCGTTTGTTCCATATCACGGGGCATTGTCGTTCGACATCATTGGTATCTTAATTCTTACAAGTTCCCATTTCAAATCTCAATCAAAAATGTCCATTCTTACCCACTACTAATGCCTTTGAGAGTTGTGTTCATGTCAATCAATTTCCCTGTCAATTTCTTCTCTCAATTATGCACCCACAAGGAGTTCGAGACCAAACAGTATTTGTATATGTGTGCACATGTGATGGACCAAGTACGAAAACTACATGGTACTATATATGTAGTCCGTGTGGCTTCGACTTCGATCACGACCACCATGGAATAGGACATATATTTGAAGACCATATATATAGGCTGTTTATAAAAATACTTACCAAAGTATGAAAACTACATGATACTATGTAGTCTGCGTGGCTTCGACTTCGATCACCACCATGAATTGGAACATATATTTTATGATCATGTATAGGTTGCTTATAGGAATACTTGTTGGAAAATGGTGAATGATAAATTAAAGGATAAATCGTGACAAGTGATTGGTTACGATGTGTGACACATAACGGACTCGTGATAGCTTGTGACAGCTCGTGACACGTAGATGATGGTTGATGGGCCCCAATCATCATCCGGTCGTGTCTGATCAACCTAATGGGTGTATCCTTTGGTTGAAATGATATGTCCATTTGGTGAAACCCTTTGGATGAAATGACGTGTCCATTTGTGTGAAATGGTATGTCCTTTGGATAAAAGGATGCATCCATTTGAGTTAAATGATATGTCCTTTGGGTGAAATGATGCATCCATTCGGTTGAAAGGTCATAACTTTTCAAAGGCATCTTTTCTGATTGGACATATCCATACGAAACACCTTTCCAACTCCTATAAATAGATCTCCCATTTTCATTTCATGGTATTATTCAAGCATTCAACTATTCATAGCATTCTTAAGCATACAAAGCATTTTAGAGTTTAGCAAGAGAGTTTCAAGATATCATTTGGTTCGCCGTTTCTCAAAGTTTGCAGTGCTGCTACTTTGAGATATAAAGTCGTTGTATCTTGGGAGACAAATTGCCAATTCCGTGAGCACCAGAGCGGGGCAATAATTGTCTTAAAGATAAAGAGTCTAACTCTTGCCTCGACTTTGTAATACACAATTTTCCGCACTATCTAACTCATTCATTCATTACAATACTCACTACAAGAAAATAGTTAAATAGCAACGAAAAAACTTGTTGTTGAAATCAGCGTCGAGCTAATTAGCAAGTAGAATTCTTGTTGCTAATCTACAGTATATTACAGCTACCTCCTCTGAGGTTTGACATAATTATAAATACCCCTTCGTTGTTTAAAAAATCAAATACTACTCTGAGGTTTGTAACATTTTAACAAATAACCAATTTTCATCCATTGTGTGGGTGAACTGATCAAAATGCCCTTATGCACTGAATTGTTTTTTTATTTAATTCTTAAAATTTTTCTGGGGACTACAATGCGCAGGGAGAGGTTTGTTAAGTTTTTTACAGATGAGCAATAATGTAATTTGCCTCGATTGATTTTTCTACAATTTTAATAAAAACTTCAAGGGCAAAATGATCAATTTCAGGCTTTTGGTGAAAAATTACAAACCTCAGGGAGGCATTTTTAATTTTTCAAACACCGATGGGGTATTTGTAATTATGCCAAACCTCAGGGGAGGTGGCTGTAATTTATCCAATATATTTTAAACAATTCGTTGTTAAATTTGTTACCAAGTAAATTTTCGTTGCTAAATTCATTAGCAAGTAAAATTTTTTTGTTAAATAATTTATTAGCAACAAGAATTTTACTTACTAATTAACTCGGCGCTGATTTTTTCCGTTGCTATTGAACATTTTTCTTGTAGTGATTTATAAAAGTAGGAAAACTACATGATAATATATAGTCTGTGTGGCTTCGACTGCTATCACTATTATGGATTAGGACATATTTTTAGGACTGTGTATAGATTGCTTGAGGAATACTTACAAATTCCCACCCAATCTGACTCTTATATCAATAGAGGAATATATATGACCCACGGTACAAAGAAATGGATTACCCCCTCCATTAAAAATGATCACTATTTAAGAACTATTGTAAATCGATACTAACTAGGGTCAAATGAATTAATTGATTTGAAAATTTATATTTTGATCATAATTAATTAATATTCATCGTGATTCTAATTATATCAGAATATTTGTCATGATTATTAACTATACCTAATATTTTCAACCTAGCATGCTGAAATAAAGGTTAATAGCCTTTGGGAAGCCGTCATTAATATAATTCACCATAAATTTCCAATTTCGACCATGTTAATCAACCATGTCAAAAATTCATATCTCTTCTAGTATTGCCACGACTATTTGACTTATGTAAGTAATTCGTTCTTATCACCCAAGTAAAGAAACTTTTGCACTACATATATATATAGGGATAAATACAATTTATCCCCTTGTGATATAAGAAATGAGCAAAAATACCCCAATTGAAAAAATAAGTAGCAAATTATCCCATGTGATCTTAAAATGAAGCAAATTACCCCCGGTGTTTTCCCTTGATAGGGGGTAATTTACTTCATTTCTCAAAACACATGGAATTAATTTGCTAATTATTTTTTCACAGGGGGTTTTTGCTCATTTCTTATATTATAAGGGGTAAATTGCAGTTATCCCTATATATATATATAATATCCTCCAAAATGCATAGAAAATTCATAAAATCGCAGAATTAGTCTAGGGTCGAAACGAATAACTCGTGTTTTCATTTTAATGAGTCACTAAATAGCTTTATTGTAAGTATGATGAGTATCCACTCTCTAGTGTGGAATGATGCTCAATCATCATCTTTCTACAACAACTTACACAATATTGCCAAATAACAAATACCATTTCGCCAAAAATTTCGACATAATTAGGCATTAAACCATTCTCAATCATATCTATATATATCGATTATTTTTGGTTATGGTGATGAGGTGTTGGAATTGCCCTCCACTATGAGTGCAATGATATATATATGCAAAGCCTACTAGAAAGGAAAGCGTCTTTCTCACACCTCAACGTGTGTGTCTGTGTGTGTAAAGGAGGGGGAGAATGAAAGAAGGAAACTGAACGTTGTGATGAGAGAGAGAGAGAGAGGGTATTGTTTGGAGTGATTTGTATGGTCGACCAACCACCATCAAACATACATCAATTTCTCCAACTAACTTGGGAATTATAAGGGAGTAAGGTGTGTTTGTATTCATTGAGAGTGAGAGAGAGAGAGAGAGATGGATTTGTTTGGAGGAATGTCTTTGTCAAAAGTGTTAATATCATCAATAGAATATGTGTGTGAGAGAGAGAGAGGGGGGGAGAGAGACTACCTAAGTATGCCCATTTCGACTTGTACAAAAAACCAAAATGAGAAAATATTTAAATTTGGATACATGTCACATCCCTGCCCAAAAAATAAAATAAATTATTTTCTCTATTGTAAATTACTATGATTTTAAAATCATGACAAATCATACTATTTATCACAGTCAAATAAAATTGATGAACATTAAAGTAGCCGACCATATTCATGTTCTTGTTCCTATTGCCTCAGTTGTTACGCTGAAAAGTCGACTTATCCGGTCTTCCGAATAAGTTTTCAGTCCACTTCGTCAAACACTGGCAGTAGCGGATGAAGATTTGGTTGACGACGATAGGGCTTTTGATGGTGATTTAAATGACTAGACCTGAACCAATTGATATTGATCCCAAAACTGAAGAGATTGCACAATGGACTGAGCATGAAAATAGGTCGTGGAGCTATTTTGTTAGCATTGTCAAATACCCTCTGTCTATTGTTCTGACTCATACACTGCAAAATAGTTATGGGATGAGTTGGACATGAATCTAATACTAAAGAGCAAAGGCTCGAGAAGTATTCTGTTTTCAAGTTCCTGAAGTATCAGATGGTCGAGGGTAGGTCTGTAACCGAACAGACTCATGAGCCTATTAATCTTGCACATGCTCTATCTGATGCTGAGATGAATCTTCCTGAGAATTTTTTGGTCATATCCATTGTTGACATATTTCCCAAGTCTTGAAAAAAAGTTGACATGACACTCAAACATCAAAAAGAGAGGTTGTTTCTAGATGATCTGATGATTGCAATAAGTATTAAGGAAGAACATAGGAATCAGACACATAAGATGCCTGTTGAGCATCAACCCCGGACTAAATTAATTGATGGGAAGGAGAAAGTGAATACTGTAAATACGAGTTCTAAAATGATTGATAATGCAAGGCCATAAAACCAAAAAAACCAAAAGCAAATAAATCTTGTTGGAGCTGTGGGCAGGTTGAACACTAGCAAAGGATTGTATTTCTAAAAAAGTCAAAACTGGGCAAACAACTGTCGATATGGTTATGGGAGGTCCTAGCGATACTAGCACCTCAGGAATAACTAGAGGGTATGTCTCTATACAACCTGAACTCCTAACTGTTCATGAACCATTTGATTGGTTGTTGACACTAGAGCAAATGTGCACGTTTGTGTTGATAAATTATTTTTTTTTCTTATCAGGTCGTCAATGGAAGGACAGTGAGCATGGACAACTCCAATACTGCTGAAGTACTTGGGATAGGAAGTGTGGACTTGACGTTTACTTCAAAGTGCATTCTGTCTCTAAAGAGGGTGCATCATGTCCCCACTGTTAGAAGGAATATAGTTAGTGGTTCTGTGTTAGTTAGTGAGGGTTGTGAGCTTACTTTTAAGTTTAATAAAGTTGTAATTTTGCAATTTGGTGTATTTGTTGGCAAAGGCTATTTAGGCCATAGCTTGTTTAAAATTCGTGTTGATAATAACAAAGTTCAAGTTTTTGATTCTATTTTGTTGAATGTTGAATCTTCTTCGTTCTGGTATAGTAGATTAATTCATTCAAATCTAGGTTTAGTCAAATGTATGATGAACCTTAATTAATACCTAGTTATAATATTGAACGAGCAAACAAATGTCATGTATGTGTAGAAGCTAAACAAGTAAGGAAGCTTTATCATTCAGTCGGTAGGAATTCAGAAATACTTGATTTAGTTCACACGAATATTTGTGAGTTGTATAGAGTTTTACTAGGGACCACAAATGGTACTTTATCACCTTATAGATGATCGCAGTAGATACTGTTATGTCTACCTCATTAGAAATAAAGATGAAGCTTTAGAACAATTTATTTTGCTTAAGAATAAAACAAAAACTCAAACTGGTAAGAAACTCAAAAGACTAAGGGCCGATAAGGGAGGAGAATATGAATCGAGTGATTTTACTAAATATGCTAGAATTTTGGATTATTCATCAAGAAACACCTCCATATCACCATCCTTAAAATAGCAAAACAGAAGAATCGAACCTTCAAGGACATGATCAACAACTTGTTAATCACTTCTAGTACCTAAGTATTTTTGGGGAGGCTTTGAATACGGCTTTTCATATTCTGAATAGAGTCCCTATGAAACACAATACGAGTACTCCTTTTGAATTATCGAAAGGTAGGATTTTAAGCATGCAATACTTTCGGGGTGCAAGGGTGCCTTGCAAAAGTGCTAGTCCCTAAACACAAGAGAAAGAAGTTAGGCCCTGCAACTGTTGATGCTGTGTTTCTTGGCTATGTAGATACAAGCTATGCCCTATATTTTTTGGTTATTAAATCAGAAATTTCGGGTATAGAGGTTAAATACAATAGTTAAATTCCATGACGCTATTTTCTTAGAAGATGTATTTCCTGTAAAATCGGGAATACCTCAAAGTATTTCTTTAGATTCTTTACGAACCTCCACTTCTATCCCTGATTATGTTACAAGATAATAAATGTGGGGGTAGGTTCTAGTAGTGCAAGTCAAACACATAAAGAGTTAGACAAACTTAGATGGAGTAAGAGAGCTAGAATAGTTAATGATTTTGGAAGTGATTTTTATCACTTGGGATAATCAAGGATGGTCCTGTAATCTTCAAAGATGCAATGGCTTCGTCTGAAATCGAGCAGTGGAAGGTAACAATCAATAGTTAGATGGACTCTATATTCTCTAATAGGACATGGGAATTAGTTGATCTCCCTCCAGGGTGTATACTATTGGATGTAAGTGGATTTTCAAACAATAAAAATAAATAATTGAACTCTGATGGGACCATTGAAAAGTTTAAAGTCGAGTTGGTGGCCAAGGGGTTTAAACAAAATGAAGGGATAGATTATTTTAATATATATTCCCCAGTAGCTCGTTTGACTTCTATCCAGCTGCTCGTTGCACTTGCTTTGGTGTATAACCTCCAAATTCACCAAATGGATGTTAAAACTGTATTCCTGTATGGTGAACTCGAGGAAGAAATATACATGGATCAACTTGAGGGGTTTGTAGCTCATTGAAATGAGCAGAAAGTTTGTAAAGTTGTTAAGTCACTTTATGGAGTAAAACAAGCTCGCAAGCAGCGGCATGAAAAGTTTGATAAAACTATTATGACATTTGGCTTTAGTGTTAATGAGAGCGACAAGTGTATTTATTGTAAAGTTAAAAGAGACAATTGTATAATTCTATGCATGTATGTAGATGCCTCTTTGTTGATAGGATCTAACTTGGCACTAATCACCGAACCAAGTCATTCTTGAAAGATAAGTTTTGAATGAAGGATATGGGTGAGACTAATGTAATTCTTGGCATCAAGTTGATTTGGTCAACTGGTGTTATAGCTATTTCTCAATCTCATTATGTTGAGAAGATAATTGAGAAATTTGGCTATAAACATTGTAGAATTGCAAATACGCGTTATGATCCTTCAATGACTCATTTTGAGAATGAAAGTGGTGTATCGGTTTCTCAACTAATGTATTCGCAAATCATTGAGAGTTTACATTATTTAGCGTATGGTTCGAGACAAGATATTTCATTTTTGGTCTCTAAACTGCTAGATAGACTAGTTGTCTTGATAGCACCCATTTGTGAGCTTTGGACAGGGTACTTAGGTACGTTAAGTGCACAACATCACTGGTCATACATTATACCATGTTTCCTGCAATTCTTGAGGGATATATTGATGTTAGCTAGATAGTCCAAAACTCGAGTAGCAACGGGTGTACTGGATATGCTTTTACCTTAGATGGGGGTGCTATCTCCTGTAAGTCTGCAAAACTGACTTTGATAACCTGGTCTACCTTTGAAGCCGAGTTACGTGCGTTAAACACGACTGGGACAGAGGCTGAATGGTTGTATGGGTTGTTGGTACAACTTCACATTGCAAGGCAACCTCTTCCGCCTATTGCAGTGTATTGTGATAGTCAAATCACAATTGCAAAGATAAGGTCATAAATTCAACTAAAAGACCAAAAGACACATCCAAGTTAGACTCAGGTCTATAAGGGAGTTGATGTCAAACAGAGTAATCGGCATTGACTTTGTGGGAACAAAGGACAATGCGGTTGATCTTTTGATGAAAGGACTTGATATGTCATTAGTACAAAATTTCAGATTGGGGATGGGACTGAAAACCCAACACTGATGTGTTTGTGATAACAACCCAACCTTCTAAATGGAGATCCCATGAAGAAAGTTGAATATGGTATCAACAAATCAAAGGGTACAATTGAGCACCTAAATTTAGATTAATACTTTGTATCTGGAATCTTTACCCTATTAGTTTGGAAAGTGTTGTAAACTGCTAGTACAGTAAGAGTTGAACTCTGAATGGGGGCTAGACTTTTTAGTCAAGATGCAAGCAGTGCATCCCCAGAAATGCCCAACTTAATGAATGTAGTTGTTTGGTTGCAACTAAGGAATGTGTTTTTCCTAAAAGCACTCATGGAATAGGATCAGGACACATGTCCTATAGTGTCAACCCTAAAGAACAACACATAGCTTGTAGCTTGTTGTCACTAACCAACGCTGACAAAACCATAGGCTCAAATTCAAGGTTTAGATCCATTTGACCAAGTGGCAGTCAAAGTCGGATGTAGGGGTGGCAACGAGTCGAGCCCGAGTCGAGCTCGAGCTCGAACCTCACCTAATGAGCTCGAGCTCGTAATTATTTTTATAATTTTTTTTTATAATTTTTAATTATTGATATAATTTTTTAATAAAATTATATTATTATAAATTATAATAGTATAGAATATATGTATATATATATAAATTAATTGTTAGGACATTATTATTATTATTATTATTATTATTATTATTATTATTATTATTATTATCATCATCATCATCATCGTCGTTGTCATCGTCATCGTCATCGTCATCATTTTTAGATTAATTCATGGGAATCACTAAGTTTTAACATAAATTTATAAGTAAAACTTATAGATTGTATAATGTATATTATGTATTTTATCAATTTAAAAAGTATCAGACGTTATAAATAGATATTAAAATATAACATAAAATTTATATGTGTCATATTAAATAATTATTTTAAAAAAAGATTATAATTTACTAAATTATTGATTAAGTTTATTTTTATAATAAACTATAAAAGTTAAATGTATAAATAAATGTATAAACATATAAAAATTCTAAAAATAAAAAAATATATAAAAAAAAATTTTAAAAAAAAAGAAAAAGCTCGCGAGCGGCTCAAACAGTATATATTGAGCTCGAGCTCGAGCTGGCTCAACTCGAGCTCAAAATCAAGCCGGCTAGCGAAGCTCGCGAGCCGGCTTGACTCGCCTGCCACCCCTAGTCGGTTGACTTGGATAATGGTTCAAATCAGAAGGTACCGTTATTGGAAGTAAGTTAAGATAGCCTAAGTAAATCCAAATATATGGATTTGTGGGGATTTGTAGTAATTTGTAATAAAAAATTTATCTAATAAATTGGATGCCTATTTGAAGGGTAATCCATAGATTAGATTGAAAGTGAGAAATAGTATGCATTTATCCCATATTGGAGGAACGAAGGGATGCCGTTGATCATTAATAAGTATATAAATATATATATGTGTTGGAGTTGTAAGAGTTAAAATAACTCTTAACTTGTCCCACATTGGAAGTTCTTTGGAAAAAGAATCTCCTTATATTGAGTTCAAAGTTTAATTTGAGTTTAAAGTGTTATTGGAGACTAGAGTAAACTTATGGAAACCCCAAACATGTGCCACAGCCGCCCGTTCGGCCCGGCTCTGGCTCTGGCTTCAGCTCCGGGCATTAAGGCGAAATCTCAGTCTCAGTAATATATCTTTTTGCAACAAAAGTATTTGTATTTACCAGAACTAATGTCAGTAGTTTTAAAGTTTGTAACAGTCAACAGTTTTGTAACAGCCTGCAGTTTCGTAATAGTCGACCGCGATTACTGCTTAGGTTTAATGCCAGTTGTTGCGATTTTGTACCTACTGAAACGTTCAAATGTTTCCGGCAGTTACAGAACATGGCGTAATGCAATTTATGATTTTTGCTGCCTGGGGCTCTATATAAAAGTTGACCTTTCAAAACACGCCAACAACACGAAGAACAAATCTTCTCTGCTTTCTCTCCTCTGACTTTCCATGCATTCTCGGTTTTGGTTAAGTCTTTCGGCGACTGAGTCTTATTCAAGGTGAATTTCAACGTGGTGCAACGTGAAACTCTAATATCGTCTTATCTTGGGAGAAGTGACGTTGTACCTAGTGTATGGTTAGAACGGAGCGTCTAATTTCTTCAAGGTGAGCAATTCTTTTTTTGCGATTTTGTATTTGAACGGAAGTTGTCACAATATGACTTTCAATCAGATAAGTTTTTTGTTTACAGTTTGTTGTTAACACCATATCTAAATTGTGTTTTGTTTGTGCTCCGATTTGTTTGTTCGCAAACTGGTTAATTTAGAACTGCTTATTACGAAACTATAAATTGGATATCTTAACTCATGATTCGTGTTTTTCAAAATATTGCCTTATTGTGCTATTATTTCCAGTATATCTGCTTTAAAATTATCCAAAATTAAAGTTGTAATAATATTTCACTTGACATTAAGGATTGTTTCGAAAATATTGTTGGGCATAAACCTTTTAGCTTATAATATCCTAATAAAATTGTGACGGATAATAATTAACCACGGTTACACAATGATTCTTTAAACGTTGTTTTAGTATGTGAGGCCAAAATATTAGCTATAATTAAAAGTATTTTGACCACAACTAAAATCATGAAAAATTCGATTAGTCGTTGTTAAAGTTTATTGCATTAGTTTCGTTTGACAACGATCAAAAGTATTAATTTACCGTATCTTTTAAATCGTACATAGTCATTATTTATATATTTATATATAGAGAGAGAATAATCAATTTTTTTATAGCATTAATTATAAAATTGTCATTGCTATGTTATACATTTCGTAATTTTATTTTATCCAAACACTTCAATAATTTTTTTTTAAAAAAAAAGCTCAAAAAATATCTCATATAATCCATAAACTTATAAGATCTTACAAACTCTAAACCATCTTATAACCTGTTCTAAAAACTTATAAACTCCCTCAAACACCATCTAAATTAGGAACTACGTATTTTCTAACTATTGCTTAAAGAGGGTATATATATATATACATTGGTTTAATTGTATTTTTAATTTTGTAACTATAATCATATGGTACATATTTTAGTCTTGTAAATTTGCAGGATTGTAAAATATAGTCCCTTACCTTTTTTAATTTCACTAGTTTAAGACAAACTTGGCCGAATTTTCAAAGGTGGCCGGAGAGTGACATAGTTGATTGAAAGTGACCTAAATTTTTCTGGCCAATTTTTGAAGCTCTAGCCAATTTTATTTTGAAATCGCAAAAATTAAAAATATACATGACTAAACTGTTACCCTAGTAATAGTTACAAACAAAATATATAATAAAAAATATAATTATGGACCAAAAATACATTTAAGCCTATATTTATATCTATATCTACACTCATATAAAAAAAAAAGTCCCTTTCACTCATAAACGGCGGTTTGTGACACCTCGACACAATTTTTTTTGTTGTGTTGATAATACCCCTAATTTGTTTTTCTTTTCATTTCTTTCTTTACTCTTTTCCTTTTTTGAAATGTGATGTATCGATTTATATTTTTTATTCTTATTTATAATATACTTTAAAATATGAAAGGTTATTTACTATATACAAGCAGGTACGGCGTGCCACGACAACAACGTAATATAAAAAGAAAGTCAGTTTTCACACACAAACGACGATTTATGACACCATTACACCAAATTTTAAAATGTCAATTATACCCTTAAATATTTGTCCAATATAGTTATTTGTTTATTTTAAACGGTCCACGTCATTTTTTAATCACCAATATACTATCATATTTGACGTTCATTTTCACTCATATTGATCATCTAATCCGTTTTTAATTATGTATTGATTTTTCTTTTAAAATATGTGTTCTACCTATCTGATTATATGTGTGCAAATACAGCATTAAATTGTGGCTAATATATATATAAAGAAAAGAGAGGGCACGGCGGTGGTGGTGGTGGGGACGGAGAAGTGTTAAGAGTGAATGATTTGGTCCGCCGCGTGATGGCCGACCGCACCGCGAGCAACCGCGTCCACATCACTTTTGCCGCCCCTCCCCACCCCCTCTCTTTCACCCTTTTCACTAAGAATTGTAACCAAAGTTTCTATTCTTCTTCTGTCCCTAATTAATAAAATATTTTACAAATTTAATAGATCTATTTTATTTTATTTTGATGTGAAAGTAATGAATTATCCCTATTTGAAATAAATCAAATAAAATCATTCCTGTCGAATATCAATCTAACAAAGACAATTATAACAATCATATATTGATCAATAATACCAAATATATTAAATGCCACTAATTGTATGGGCAATTACTTTATTTTATGTGAATTTATTATAAGTTATTATTTTCTATTATCTATAATTTTTACAGTTATTAACTTAAAGAATGTGGACTGTGGTGAATTATTATAATTGACATCTTGATAAAATAATACAGTTACTGATTTTATAGAAAGAAAAAGTTAACGCTGTTGACAATAAGTGGCATATATATATATGATAGTGATAGGAAATTAAATTAGGAGAAATTACTAAAATGTTCTTAAGATGTCAAAGAATTTATAGCAATGTTATTGAAGGAAGTTGGCGGCGGTTATTTGAGGGAAGTTGCAAAAGAAGTGGGGAACACGAAATGACCAAGGTGCCCTCGGCAATTAAATCTAGGTCGTAGGATTGAGGGAAGTTGAGGGACGATACTGTATTTTCACCCCCTGAAATTTACTATAAATAGGGGGAGAATTTCATTTGTAAGATGTGTGAACTTCATTTATTGAAATCAAACTTTCTATTTTCTGTCTTGGCATTTCCTTGCAACGTCACTTCCAGTTAATGTGCTTAAGCTAATCACCTCCCGAATCACACACCATCAATATATATATATATATATATATATGTGTGTTTATATTCAGAGCTTAATAGTAATAAAATTATTACTGCGTTATCATTATACATGCGTTATTAATTATAATTAGATGACAACTTTAATCAAAATCCTCAAAGTACCTTACAATAATAACAATTTCTTTTAATGAGTCTATTACAATTATTTTATAAATTTTAATCGTCAACAATCAATATATTGTCAAAACGATGGTTGACTCCAATTAAATGTTTACTTTGAGTAATAATATTGATCGTTTTCTTTCGAAAAAAAATAATCAATATATGTCAATTGTTAATATCAAATTAGCACAACTAACCAATAACTACTATTACAACAAATCAATAACTATTTATATTAATAAAGTAGACAAAATACACACACGGCACACATTGGTGGCGTTTAGACCTATGACCTCGTTGTCATTGAGCCTTAATTTCGCCAACTGAATTAGGCATTTATTGCCAATAATAACAATTTATATATATAATTATTGTCGCTACCAAATTTGTAAAAAATCAATTTCGTTTGATAATTTTGATATAATTTTCACATTATTTTACGTGTTATGAGTGGCTATCGATAGAAAAAGTAGAACTGTCAACTGACCAAGTAAGCTGGACCTCTATTGAGTTTGAGTATTCAATTCAAACTCTACTATCAATTTTAAATTCACTTTAAGCGTCGCTAGAAAATTATATGAAAGTTAATTTCAGACATTAATAAAGTTTTATATTAATGTGTATACTTATTAGGGTGAGATACAATTATCATTTCTGAAATATCCACCCCACATCAATTACCCCCTAAAGTATAAAAATCTTAAAAAAAATTCCGACCTTTGATTTTTAAGTTTGAAAAATTCATTTTAGCCTTAGAAAAATTATTTTCTGAAAAAATAAATTAAAGAAATTCCCAAAAGGCCAAAATCAGCCTTTGTCCAAATTTTGTCTAATTCTAGTTTTATTTGTTCATTGAGTTCTTTTGATTTTGGTAATCCTAAAGTACTTGGAGCTCATTTTATTTTAGCTTCACTTGTTTGTTAAATCAAGTTTAATATAAATTTATACATACATATAATTACCATATATATATAAATATATATTAATTATATATTTTTTATTAGTTCATCAGACATTTTGATTTTATTAATCCACATGTATATCATTACCATATATATATATAAATATATATTAATTCTATATTTTTTTATTAGTTCATCAGCCCTTTCGGTTTTATTAATTATATATTTTTTAAGTAAATATATAAATACATATGCATGTATAAATTTATTTTTAATTTGGTTTAATAAACAAGTGAAATTAAAATAAAATGAGCACCAAGTACTTCAAGATTATGAAAAAAAAAACTCGATGAATAAGTGAAATTAAAATTAGACAAAGTTTTAACAAAGGGTCATTTTGGCATTTTAAAAATCTATTTTTTTTTTCAGAAAGCAATTTTTGTAAAGGTAAAATGGACTTTTCAAACTTAAAATTAAAGATCTTTTAAGGTTTGAATACTTTTGGGGGTAATTGATGTGGGGTAGATATTTCAAGAGTGATAACTGTATTTAACCCTACTTATTATTAGGTAAACTAACAATTTGTATTAGTAATTACTGCTCTTAAATATTTAATTTACAAAAATTTCATTAAATTTTGTTACTAGAAGTGTTCAGGAGACATATAGAGCTATAATGATAAAGATAAGAGGCACATGCATTTTGGGAGCGTTTGGAAATTTAATATTAAATCATAGCTAATTATCATAGTTAAAAATAAATAGTCGTAGTAAATAGTTATTGACCACAGTCACGCAATGGTTGTTGGCTGTGATTTTTGCAAGTGTGGTTAAAACATTTGCCATGATTTTTAGCCATGGCAAAAACATTCGCTATATGATTCATAGCGACGGCAAAAATAGTTTTCATGGTAGATAATATTAGTTTTTGCATCGATTTTTTTTAATCATGGTTAATAATAATTATTTACCACAGTTTTAGTTCATAGCCAATAAAATTGTATCTAATAGTAAATTTTCTTCTAATGAAAAGAAGAAGTTGAAAGTGCAGTGCCTTGTTCCGGTTTGAGGATGAAACTTTAAACGACCATAACATTTGATCCGGAACAAGGAGTTACGTGGTGATCTACCTATTGTTTCGATTGTCTTTGAGAGGAGAGAATCCATCACTTTGTGAGGGGGATAAATGCAATTTACCCCCTGTGATATAAGAAATGAGCAAAAATCCCTATGTGAAAAAATAATTAGCAAATTACCCCCGTGATCTTAAAATGAAGCAAATTACCCCCCTGTGTTTTCGCTTGATAGGTGAATAATTTGCTTTATTTCTCAAAACACAGGAAGTTAATTATTATTACTTTTCACATGGGGGTAAATTGCATTTATCCCCTTTGTGAGGGGCCACCGTTCATCGTGAAATTCCATCGTTTCGACCACCATCGGGCAATTCTTTAAATTTTTTATTTTTCAGTTAACTTTAATGATTTTTGGTATTTTCCATATTTATTAGTTGGACCTGAAAACTTTCTAGAATATTTTTAGGGTTTTGAGCTATTGTTGGACCAAATTTCCTAAGTTTCTAAGCCGTCCAATTTTATATAGAGTAAGACTCTTCTTTTCAAATAGCTGCTAGCCTGCTAACTCTATCAAGAGATCATTCAATAATAAAATATTTTCCTTTCCAATTTCGAGTTTTCAAAATTTGGAGACATGTTCTTAAAATTCTTCAATTTTTATTGCTTCCGTTCCATCGTACAATTTTTTTTTATTTATTTATTTTTTTTTGAGTTGAGAGCGATGAATTTTATTTATTGAAATAAAACTATTACAATCAATTTTATCAGTACAACTTAACATATATGGTACGAAAACAATACAAAATTACTCAAGTGAAGATTTCAAAGTTGTGCACAGTCACTGACGTTGTGTGGTTGACATTGGTTACTTATTTTTTTTCCTTTTTTTTTTTTAATAAAAATCGTAATTAAATTTATATAAATTAATATCTCAATAAATTGAGCAATATATTAAAGCTTCATTTACATTGAGAACCTATTAAATGAGTGATAGAATTATTTTGAAATAAATGAATCATTAAAAAGCTTTGTATAAATTGTAAGGTGTTTACTTAAAGCAAGAGTGGTTGTATTATTTATGCAATTGGAACAGTAAATAGTATAAGGCTTTGATTTTATACGGGGGCCTCATACAATAAAGTAAACACTGTATTAACCTATATTAATTTTTTTATTCAGGCTAATACACCAAAATAAACGAGACATAATTCTGTAATATGCCAACATTCAATCAGAATATCAATATAACGAAGGATAATCAAATAAATTATAGTAAACTCACATAAAACGAGACAAATACACACATATTTAATAGGGCTCAAATCCATATTCTCGAATTTGTTTATAACACATCAAATGTTGGGAGAAATGAGGGATATGCGGGCATTATATATTATGAAGTCGAGGCAAGAGTTATACTCTTTATCTTTAAAACAATTATTGCCACATTCTGGTGCTAACAAAAATGGCAATTTGCCTCTCAAGATGCAACACTTACAATCTCAAAGTAGCAGCACTACAAACTTTGAGAAACAAAGAACCATACAATTTTTAAAACTCTCTTACTAAAATTATACTTGCAAGATGCTTTAATGCTTAAATGCTATGAAAATGAATTGATTGAAGGAAATGAAATGAAATGAGAGGGCCTATTTATAGAAGTTGGAGAGGTACCATTGAATGGACATGTCCAATCGGAAAAGTTGCTTTGAAATATCATGACTTTTCATCCGAATGTCCAATCGAATGGATGTATCATTTCACCCAAAGGACATACCATATTTCCCAAATGGACGCATCATTTCACCCAATGGACATATCATTTCAACCAAATGACACACTTATTCGGTTGATTAGACACGGTCATGATGATTGGGCGCCATCAACCATCATCCACGTGTCACGAGCTTGTTATGCGTCGCATATCATAACCAATCACTTGTCATGATTTCATCCAATAGACATAAATTTATTAGATAAATTTTTTCTTTAATTTATCATTCACCATTTTTTAACATAAAATACCCCCTATATTAAGGCATTATTAGCGATTGAAACTGGTTAATTACTTGTGATTATGTATTCTTACAAATAATGGATGGGGTTAAGTCTTAATGTGAAAATAGTTGATCAATCAAAGAGCTTTTTACCGAAAGATATTCTTACCTTGTTTGGAAATTTTACCGCAATGCATATGATTAGAGCTCATGCGTAGGAGACGGATTCAACATATAGAGAATCTAATTCCTTGTCTAATTGGGCCCTCAACACGTTAAAATCACTATTGGCTACAAATTTATTGTACACGGATTAAAATCATGGTAAATAATTAGTATTAATCATAGTTGAACAAAAATCATTGTAAAAACCTTAAATTATCCACCATGAAAACTCTTTTTGTTATGATTTTGAGCCATAACAAATGTTTTTGCCATGACTTTTAGCCATGACAAATGTTTTAGCTACACTCGCAGATACCACGGTCAATAACTGTTGTATGCCTGTGGTGAATAACTATTCACTACGACTATTCTTTTTAACCATAGCAATTATCCGTGGTTGGATGTTAAATTTTTTCTAATGTCTTGTAACGCAGTTGGGCGAAAATACAGATAAATTCATGATGCATTTGATATTTTATGTATTGGGTGTATAAATAATTGTTTTATATTCTTTATTTTTAAAAGAGATAATTACATTTACACCCTAATCTATAATTTATATTTGCACAAATTTCTCTAGTTTTTTGCTTAATTACAAAAATTATCCCTGACAGCCAAAAAGTATGGATAGTTTTTGTAATAATATTGACGTTTATGGGGGTGTATGTGTACTTTAAAAAAAAAAACAGTGGTAGTTTATACAAATGATATTGACATTTCTGATTAGTGTACATGTAATTTTTCAAAAAATAACAGTATTTTGTATAAATAGATCATATATAAGTCAGGGGGTGTAGATGTAATTATTCCTTTTTAAAAGGATAAATTATATATGCAATCACTGATATTTGTCCTAATTTTAAATACATTCGTGTCTAATTGAAAATTACGGTTACCTCACATGAGGCTTTTTTCTGCATTATGTGTAATTCAATTTGCTAGGGTTTTGGCTGGTGGCCAATCATGTCTCTAATGGGATCTCAGGAGATGAATGTTCAAGACAAGAGTGAATTAAAACGTACAACACTGAATTGATAGATGATAGACAGGAGCTGCACTTTGATGCTAGAAGTTGGTGGTCGACGATGACAGCTTTGAACAAAAGCAAACAATTAATTAAATTAATTTTTGATGGAAAATCGAACTTGCATACTTACCACCTACTGTCATCGGGCCGCTCCAATTGTCGTTCGTCTTCTTTTTATAGCATCTGGAGAAGACCTCTATCTGCTTCGACGGCATGTCAAGTTGGGACTCCTGTGGAAAAGTTGAAATCAGATAGCGCCTGAAATTGATAATTAAACATTTATTAATAGTAATTGAATCAAATTAAAAAGCTATTTACCAACTTTGTTTTGTGCATCCTTATGGAGGATGACCGCCCATGGTACACAATCGATGTTGATGCTGCGTTCGCCATCCTGTTGGCTTTATTCTTTGCGGTCTCCTCCTTGAAATCACGGGAGGCCTCTATACTAGCAAAGGGCCAAACCTCCTCAGCTAGCCACATCGGACCGCTCAAGTTAGCCTTGGCGTACGACTGAGGTAAGATCCCGTCTGATGCAGGAACAACTTATGCATCTCGTTGTCTGGGTAGTCTCACTAGCTTGAGCTGAAAGACAAAGAGTGATACAAAATTGTTACCTAAGAATGAAACTGAACAAAAAATAAGATAGGACATTGTATTACCCTGAGTTGCTGGAACCAGCACTACAAAAAAATGCAGCAATTGGGATGGTTTACAACGACCGTTCTCAAACCCGTGCAAATTGGCGCGGTCAATGGAACTATTTTGCCATGGTAACCCATTGTTGACGTCACTTTTGTATAATTCAGAATTCAAACGTATAGGAACGGCAGGATCGTTCTTGGTTCTGTGCCAACATGTGTGTGCCGAACAGTAAGCCCATATCCGTTCCAAAACGGGAACGGATATTTTTTTAGCACTCCGTTTGGAATGCATATGTGGAACTTGGAACGGTTATTTGACCTGAGAACAGTACCGATCCTATTCGTGTTCCAAAGACCGCAACACATTGGAACGCATGGCTGACCGTTCCAAAATGTAGTGCTAAATAAGACCATTTTACGCCTTATGTAAACAATGTAATACAATGACCGTTTCAAATTGTGGGTCGTTTCAAAACGAAATGTGAGTTTCAACGGTCGTTCCAACATGTGTTACTATTAGGAACGGTCCATGTACATAACAGATTATGTATTTCGATTACCGTTGCAAATATGCTCCAATGACTATATTTAATAGTTTTCTTAGTGTTCGTATTTCCGTTCATGAGCCCGTTCCTAATGCTAAAGCAACGGCTATATTTCAACGGTTAGTTGAGGTGTTCCAAAGAGTATTCCAATACCCGCTCCAATATTTTTCTATATATATGTCCCCTTCATTTTAATTGTTCTTCTTACTCTCTCTCCCATTCATTTCTTCTAACTCCCTCTCTTGAATTTATACGTAAAATCGAAAATATCAACAATCTCCATTAAATTTGCATTGATGCCGGAGTTTGAGGATGGTATTACAATATTTTTAGAATGGGCCCAGTCTCAACGTGCATATATGGACGGGGAGAAGATTAAATGTCCGTGCCAAAAGTGCAAAAATGAATGGTTCAAAACACCGGACGAGGTAAATTTTGACTTGTGCATGAAAAGGTTTATGCCGGAGTATTATAATTGGACTTCGCATGGTGAGGAGAGGGTGCAGGAATACTTTGATGCATTGACCGCGCCCCCTGTTCAACAGCAGCAAACACCAACCGTTCAGAAAGAGGGTAGTTCGCATTGGGGTGATGCGGCTCGGCTGGATTGGGTGCAGAGGATGGTTTTCGATGCCGTTGAGTCGTCTTTCTGGTCTTCTTATAACCAGGAAAGACCGACTGATGATGGTACTCGGTATTATCGTTCTGATGTCGGTCCTAGTTCATATTACAGTGAGGGACCCTATGATTATGTGTATGTGTTGTCAGATCATCTTTTTGATATAGTTCATGCTGTTGACCAACCGTTGTGGAACGGTTGCACTCAATTTCAGTTGGCGTTAATTGCTAGTCTGGTGAATATCAAGGCCGAAGGGGGTTTTTTCGAGCGAACATATGATCAATTGGGCTAGTGGGCTGATCATATAATGCCGCGCGATCACACTTTTCCCCTCGATTATTACAGTACAAAAAAAGTGATAAGAGACTTGGGTTTACCAATTGAGAAGATTGATGCGTGTAAAAAACGGCTGCATGTTGTACTGGAAGGATGGCTTGATCTTGAATATTGCAAGTTTTGTAGAGACGCTAGGTACAAGCCCACCAGGGACAGAATTCCTAGACGCAAGAAGTCCCCGTATGCCATTCTTAGGTACTTGCCGCTTACCCCGCGGCTGTATATGTTGTATGCGTCGGAGGCCAGTGCCGAGCACATGACGTGGCATACCAGCCATCAGACAGAGGAGGGATCTATGTGTCATTCGTCCGGTGCAGAGGCTTGGGAGCATTTCGACTGGACATATCCCAATTTGCAGCTAAGCCCCGTAATGTTAGACTAGGACTGTACACGGATGGGATTGCACTACATGGGTAGTATGGTAAAACTGACTCATGTTGGCCCCTGTGATACTTACACCGTACAATCTCCCCACGGGAATGTGCATGAAGTCTAAGTATATGTTCCTAACAATGGTGATCCCAGGCCCATCCAATCCCAAACGTCTTATCGATGTCTACCTGGAGCCGTTGATTGAGGAGTTGCAAAATTTATGGCATGTGGGTGTACATACGCACGACAATGCGACAAACCAGGCATTCATGATGCGGGCCACATTGATGTGGACAGTGAACGACCTACCCGCCTATGAGATGGCGTCTGGATAGAGTACAATTGGTGTTATGGGGTGTCCAATTTGTATGGAGGACACACGAACATTCTATTTACAGCATGGTCGGAAGTCATGCTATTTTGACTGCCATAGGCAGTTCCTCTCACAGGACCATCCTTATCTCAGGAAAAAGAAAGCATTCACTAAAAATCAAACGTAGAAGAAGGTTGCACGTCCGAGGCTGACTGGAGAGCAGATCTGAACCCGTGTCAATACATTTAGTATTGCAGTCGAACAACCGCTGAGTAAACCGGAAGGCTACTATGTCGACCATAAGTAGACGAAGAAAAGCATCTTTTAGGAACTTGAATACTGGGGGGCGCATCTGATATGACCCAATGTTGATGTCATGCACATTGACAAGAATGTGTTCGACAATATATTCAATATTGTGATGGACATAAAGGGCAAAACGAAGGACAATTTGAATTCACGGAAGGATCTAAAGATCATATGTAATCGGCCGGAGCTTGAGATGGACGAAAGTAGACCGAACGTGATGCCCAAAACTGTAACGTTACATACCTTAATTAGTTTAAATATTGTACTAATTATAATTTTTAATAAAATAATATAACTTTGGAATGGTGTATGAATTTTTTTATATACCTTAGTTTAAACATTGTATTAATTTTTTTATAAAGTAATATAACATAATAAAATTTAAAATTTGGAACGGTCTATATAAACGACGACCGTTCTATTACAGTTACACGTTTTCATTTAGGCGGACATTGAAAAATAGGTGGGAAATTTAAACTAGGAACGGTCATAATATTTCACTGTTCGTTCCAATTATAGTTACAGGTTTTTTAATTAGTCGCCCACTGAAAAATAGGTGAAAAATTTTAACTTCGGAACGGTCCAAATATTTAAATGATCGTGCCAATTGTAGGTCCAAATTTTGGATTTGGCGCCTTCCAAAAAATGGGTGGAAAAATCAAATTTTAGAGCGGTTGCTTTATAGTAACCCGTTCCTAACATAACTTTGCACAGACCGTTCCTATATGTAACCATGAACCTTTCCTAATTGATTATTTTTCTAATTTAATATATAATTGCTCCAAATAGTGTTACTAGAATGTATATTTTTTCTAATTGTAATGATATCTCAACATCCGTGAGCCGGATTGACAGTAGTTTCAAACACATACAAGATTATGAATATGATTTCATATCTAACAGTCTGATTTTCAATCAGATGGCCAGACTGAAGGATGCAACGGTTTTAATGATGACGAATACTGACCAGATATGATATGTCGATATCCGCTTACCCAATTTTTTATAACTACATATAATGTATTTTTTTAAGTGCTAAATCATATCTAACAGTCTGATCGAAATTTTGACGGTCTGGTTAGGCGATGCAGTACAATAATATAGGATGCTAGTTACATCTATAAAATACTAACAAACTTAAATGTACAAATATACTTCATATTGTGAACATAAACCAAGCACATGGAAAATATTTTTTGTTTTCAATTGTCTTAATCAACACATTGTATGCTTTTCTTTGCTCTTTAATGTGCCCGAAACGGGTTCTTTTTATTTTTGTAATTTATTTTCGTAGAAAATGAATAATTTTTTTTTATCCATTTTAGGAACAGTTCGATCCACAATAGGAACAGTTACAACATGAAAATCCTTTTGCGACGCCGTTTGTCATTTTTGAAACAGTCGTTGGTCCGACTTTACTAATAAATGACTGTTCCTATATATTTTAATATAAATAAAATACAACAAAACGTAATTGTTTTGCAGACAAAATGACGTTGTTTTTTATTATTATTATTATTATTTTGGACCTGTCATTGGAACGGTTGTTTTAATTACTGACCGTTCCAAAGTACCTATTTAATTCTGGTACTTAGTCGATTTTTTTCATCTCTCTCTCTCTCTCTCTCTCTCTCTCTCTCTCTCACACACACACACACAGAGACACATCTTCCTCCCTCACTCTCTCTCTGTTTCGCCTCCGCCACCCTCCTTGGCCACCATCCACCCTCGCCACCGCGCAACCAGCTTTGACCACCGTTGATGCCGCTAGCGCCAGCGCCTCCACCTCCTCCACCAACATTTTTAAAATTATGGTTTTGTTATTTTGACAAAAATTTGTCAATTTTAAAAAAGATTATGTTATTTTTATAATTTTTGTATGTTATTTTTCAAAAGAATTCTATTATTTTTTAACAAAAATTCTGACATTTTTTAAATTATATTTTGTTATTATTATAAGACTTAATATAATTACAATAATTATTAAATATTGTGACTTAGTAATCATTTTAGGATTTAGGAAACAAAATAGGATCATAATGTATTAGATTATCGATTTAGTATACATGGGATTTAATATACATTTTAGGAAATAATTGTAAATTTTAGTAAATATACATTTTAGGAAAGAATTTTGAGATTTAAATTACCCACATGTAGGAAAAATTTCAATAATCTACCATTTATTAGATTAAGTTTGGGACTTAGTATAGAATTTTGGGTTTTACTTTACATTTCATTTTCAAAATTTAGAAAATTATCATCATTAAAAAATAAATTGATACTTACATTTTTTTAAAAATGCATACCACTAATATTGCCTCGTCGAGGAGGTGGACGTACCCGCAGCCATGGTCGTGGCCGCGGCCGTAGCCCGTCAGTTCCACTACCGGCAGGTGCTGCTTTCCAGGTTGGGGAAGCAGCATTCCGACTAACACCACCACCACCACCGACAGAGCTGCCAGCTGCCGCACCGGTGATGGATGAGGACGTAGATCCGTCTACTCCTGCACCGGCGGCAGATCCAGCCTGTCCATAGGTTGCACCACCCCCACCTACCCCACCAGTCCCCCCACCATCCGCGTGCTGGTATATCACCCTTGCCGATGCCAGGTATAATTTTTTAAAAATATTTTTGTTGTTTATTTGGATTTTTTCTATCACACTAATTAATATATAATTTCAGGGCTGGGCGCATGTACGCAGTGGTGCGAGGACATTATCCCTACCCTTGGGGATGTTTGCGCCAGGTTCCTCCAGAGCACCAACATTATTGGTTTGAAAGTTTGAAGGTAATTTATTTTAATTTCAATTTAATGGCATAAATTGATTTTTTTTTAAAAATATATTTTAACAATTTCTTTCTTTTGCAGATAACGTACTGGTGGGACTGTGATGATCAGTCCATGTTCCGCATCTTCCACATGTTTGCGGGGAAGTTCATCCGCAAGCGCTTCGTTCTCACCAGATAGTCTCTGGTGAAGCCTTTGTGGCTGGCGAACGACGTTTGGCGGTAGCGACAGCTGTACTGGGACAACAACGAGTTCAAGGCCGAGTCCGCCAAGAACAAGGCCAATCGGTCCAGCATCCCAGCGGCATCCTCTATTGTCTACCGCGGGGGTTCTTCCTCCTTCGGCATGCACAAGCGGAAGATGGTAAGAAACTTATTTATTTTAAATCATTCATCATTATTCGTGGAAATAGCATTTTTGGTCCCATAACTTAGACCCTTTCATTTTGGTACCATTCGTTACTGGATTAGCGATTTTGGTCCCGTAACTTACAAAAATTAGCATTTTTAGTCCCACCCCATTTTTCCATTAATTTTTTAACGGAGGTTGAGTTTTTTCCGTTAAGTTTTTGAAATTGAAGGTAAAATTGGCGCCATTTGCGCTTGGTATGATTTTTGGCGGGAAAATAACTACTATTGAGAGCTAACATAAAAAAAAATCAAGAAAATTAGGGCAAATAAAGGTTATTTCTAGCTTTTTCACAAAAAGCAATCTTTCATTCTTTAATTTTATTTGTGTTGCAATTTATCATTTTGTATGAATTATATAAATATTAAAACAAGTGATGACCCACAAAAAATTTAAGTAATGCAATGTATGCACACTTGACAAAAGGCAATTTCATTAGTTGTGTTCATAACATTTTATTTGCCCTAATTTTCTTGATTTTTTTTTTTATATTAGCTCTCAATAGTAGTTATTTTCCCGCCAAAAATCATCCCAAGCACAAATGGCGCCAATTTTACCTTCAATTTCAAAAAACTTAACGGCAAAAACTCAACCTCCGTTAAAAAATTAATGAAAAAATGGGGTGGGACTAAAAATGCAAATTTTTGTAAGTTACGGGACTAAAACTGCTAGTCCATAATGAATGGTACCAAAAATAAAAAGGGTCTAAGTTATGGGACCAAAAATGTTATTTCCCCTCATTATTAATTTAAAACTTGCATAACTGTTCCTTTTTTTTTTACAGGAAGCACAGCTTAGTCGGCTAGTCAAGCAGATGGAGTTATTCTCCAGATGCTATAAGAAGAAGGCCGACGGCGGTTGGAGTGGGCCGAGGGCAGCAGAGGTCGCGGTTTGTACTCAATTATACTTTAAAAAAAAATTTCCTTTAATTTTCTCAATAATAATAATAATATTTTTATTTGTTTTGCAGGAGACGTTCCAGAAGCTGTTGGAGGATCACCAGCCTCAGGCCACGATCGATCTTCGAGATCTTTCGGCTGAATCAAAGGTCTTGGTGGCGCAGACCAAGCAAGATCTGTGGATGGCAGCGGTCGGGGGCTAGAACAAGGGCCGGGTATTCGGTCTTGGTTCTGAGTCTCATGGCCTTAGCCAGACCTTTACCTCGCCATCACCACCGCCACCGCTACCGCCACCGTCGAACTTGGAGGATCGCGTAGTCTGGCTGGAGACAATGATGGTCGACATGATGGGCCTTCACTACCGGCCCGTCATAGCCTCCGACAGAACCCCCATGCTCCAGACAATGCCGACATAGACCACGACGAGGGGGATGAGGTGTAGCTTTAGGATGTTTTTTTTTAATTAAATTGGATAATATTTTTATTTAATATATTTTATTTTCGAAATTATGCATTTTTTTTGGTATTTATCTAATAATTATTTAACCAAATTAGAAATAATAATAATAATTTTATTATTAACTAATAAATTATTTAGGAACGATCTTTTGCTCGGTCACAGAATTCTAAAAATATCGAAGTAACCGTTCCAAAAAAGGATCAGTGAAATGAGACGACTGCTCCTAAAACCGTACAAACGGACCATTCCTAATAAGGATCAATCGTTCCTAAATTTGGCCCAAATGCAATGACTACATATCATCGTTAGTGTTCCAAACCGAAAAACTAAAATCGTGCCAACGGTGTATTCCAAATAAAGATTTAAAAAAATCATTCCTAAGTTCATTAGAAAGGCAGGTCAAGCGGAGTTCCACCTACCGTTCCAAAATCTATCACCCAAATAAAAAGTTAACCGTTCCAATGTATATTCCAGAGTCAGTGGAAAAATGCATCTCTCATATATTAAGTTCGATGCAAATAGAGTTCCAACGACTGTTCCAAATTATGTCAATCACATAACATGTGATTGTTCCAAATATTGACCATGTGTTCTAAATACACAAATTATATATTCATAGACACAAAGCTAATCAGAAACGATTTTTAGCTTGTACCCTAAAAACAGTTCTAAAATAGGAACAGTTTAGTTGTAACCGTTCCTAAATATTAGGAACGCCTTCAGTTTCAACGGAATGTGTACCGTTCCATGACTGTTCCTAAGTTCGGTCCAGATTCATCCAGTGATCTTTCGCCCATTTCAAATGAAAAAAAAAAAAAAAAAACCCATTCTTACACCCATTTCAATTCAGCATTTTTTTGTAGTGCATAAATCCACCTGCTCCTAGGGGATGTTCTTGTATTTGGCCCAAAACTAGGGAAAGTGGGCGTGTACTGCGGTGTCCATCACAGTATAAAAGTCTCGGACCGACCTGCATAAAAAATTCATGGTGTAAATTAGTATTCAAGAAAATAATAAAAAACTAGAACAAGAAGGTATAAAGCAATTCGATTTAGCTATTATTAGCGGATATCATAGGTTAAATTGACTTCATTCCTCAGACAAGTGGACGACACTCTGTTAGACAAGATATAGATTATTATGATACTTATTCTCCTGTAATAAGAATTTCATCTATTCGGATTTTGTTGGTTTTAGCATCTAATATATAAGCTAATGATTCATCAAATGGATGTTAAAACTGCATTTTTAAATGGGGATTTAGGTGAAGAAATTTATATGAAACATCATAAGGTTTAAGGTTAAAAGATAAGAACATAAGGTGTATAAATGGTGAAATATTTATATGGTTTGAAACAAGCTCCCAAACAATGACATGAGAAATTTAATGCGGTGATTATAGGTTATGGATTTAAGTCAAATGAGCATGATAGATGTGTATATTGTAAAGAAGAAATGATGAGTATGTGGTACTATGCTTATTTGTTGATGACATATTGATTTTTTTGTCTAATTTAAATATTATAGAAAATGTTAAAAGTTATCTATCAAATATTTTTGAAATGAAATACTAGGGAGAAGCACATATAATTTTGGGTATGAAAGTTAATAGATCAAGAAGTTTATTAAACCATTCTAGAGCAATTGAATAGTTCTTTAGGGGATTCAATTATTGTGAGCATTTAAATACACATTAAACAAAATTTCAGGTTCATTTTAGGTGAACCTGTATCTCAATTGAAATAATTTCAAATTATAGGATAATCTTATTATTTTCTAATAGGACTAAACCAGATATTTCCTACGCGGTTGGAAGACTTATTAGGTACACATACAATCCAAATAAATATCATTAGAAGCATTGGAAAGAATTACTAAATATCTTTGAGGACAATAAACTATTCTTTAGGTTATAAAGGTTTTCCAAATGTGCTTGAAGGATATAGTGATATTGATCGGATTACTAATAGCTTTGAGATTAAGTCTACTAGTGGGTTTATTTTTATGATGGGTGAAGCAACAATAACTTGGGATAATAAGAAACATACAATTATATCCAAAAGTATTATGGAAGTCGAATTAATAGCTCTACATACTACTTGTACAACCGGTGAATGGTTAAAAGACCTATTACTGGATATCCAATTGACAAATAAAGCTTTGTCAGCTATTCTATACATTGTAATTGTAAGAAAATTATAGATCTTGTGAAGCAAACACATTCTAATAAGAAAATGACTAGACATCTACAAGCGAGGTGTAAGAGTGTGAAGTCGTTATTGAAAACAAATGTCGTATCTCTTAATTTTGTGAAGTCCGAGAAGATCTTGGCAAATAATTTGACCAGAAGTCTACCAAAAAAGGGTGTATATGAATCATTGAGGGGGATGGACATAAGCCTACAAGGGAATCACTTTGGGGAGTAACACAACCTTTGTGATTAGAAACCCCATGAAGAAGGTTCAATAGGTAGGAAAAACCTGTATTGTATGACTTATTTATCACTACTTCTTGAGGAGACTGTCTCCTTCCCATCTCTATGGTGATAGTGTTTTATAGTGTGATGTTAGGTTGAGATTCACCCCTTAACAAGATCAAGACGCGAACTCCGCAAGGTATGGGTCACACGTACCTTGGAGATTTCACCTAAATGGGAGTTGTTGTGAGGCTGTGGCTATGGGTTTGCGCTAACCCTAGAAACTCATTAGAATTAAGCTAAGAGCGCATGGCCATTAACAACGCCAGCCCGCTTTGAATAAAGACCGATTATCGACCCTGTGTATGTGACGCATTGAAATTTGGCGAAGGGACCTAATTCTAGGCATAGTCCATTATAGCTCCCGCAAATGAAAATCGTCAACACTAAGTGTCGGCTCAAGTCCGAAAGGCTCCTGCACCTATTACATAGTATTCAGTTTCCCCCATTATATTTACTTATATATCATTTTAAAGTTTTCAAACTTGTGGGGATTGTTTTAATTTGAAGTTTTAAATCTTCAAAACAATATTTAATTTTCAATTTAATTATTAAATTAAAATCAAATTTTGTAACACCACACTAGTCATTATTTCTATTTTAGTTTTGGATACTATATGTCCTATCCTAACACTATAAATAGGATCTCCAGGGGTCTATGTAGACACACAACTCACTCTTTCTTTGCATCATACATTCTTATTCTTCCTAATATATATTTTGAGGAAAACTTGATAAGATCTAGTTCTTTAGTCATCTTATGAACGTGCTCACAACAGAAGACACGGGCTATATATGGCCTTCTTGAATTTTATCTTGTGATGGTGGTGAACCGACAGTATCTACACGGAGGACGGCCACCATGATCTTAAAACAACGTCAAGTAACACAACTCCTACAGTCCAACTATTTTTAATATATATATATATTACATACATTATTTATCTTGGTTTACATAAAGCTATTTTAACATAAAACTAGAATTTTCACAACAATTCTAAACTATGACCTCATTGTCCCGAGTTTTGGACCAAATCCACCAGAGTATCACTTGGCAATCAATTGCAGACTAGAAATTAATTATGAAGATCGATCTACCTTTGACTAGAAATCTTAATTAATTTGCCAGTGAATATATTGACCAATATTCGAGTAGATATTATACTACACTTACATACGCGCACATACAAATTATTAAAAAAATTATATGAATTTTTATTATAACTAATTAATATAGTCAAAATAAAAAAATTATGATGAATAATTATTCGCCACAAGAATGCAACTGACATTAGTCATTGCTTCCATAGGTGGTATCAGAATATTAGACCTAGAGCTAAAAATCATGACAAAATATTTGAATCATAGTTAAGACTTCACAAATAGATTTTGGTCATGACTAAAATTATATCAAATTTTAATTAATTATAATAAATAAATAAATAAGTCACACTGATTTACTTGCATGTGGTTGATAAAATCAATTTATCATAATTTTTTAATCATCCTTATTTATAATGTTGCCAATAATCAATATCTTTATAGTGATTGTTATAAAACAAAAAACATCTACTTAATGTTTGATTAATATGAAAAAATTGACCTATATATTCCATGGGACTAACCAAATCAAGAAATTGAAAGTGTATTGAAAGTTCATTAGTTACAACCACACACACACACACACATATATATATATATAGGGTTAATATGCACTTAAATCCTCTTTAAAATACAAAATTACACTTTCTTCCAAAAAAGTTTTGAAATTACATTTATACCCCCTCCAAAAATTCTCCATTTACACATGTCCTCATTCCATTAGAATTTGGACAAAAGAATATTATCATGAGCAAAAAAATTACATTAACTTTCAATTTTACCCCTTATTTAATATTTTCATGTAATAATTTTGTACTTACAAGGAAAAAACTATAATAATGTTAACCTCACTCCATATGTGTATATCATATTTATCCCCTTATAAGTATAAAAATATACCTGAATATGTTAAATGAGGTGTAAAATTAAAATTTTATGTAATTATTTTGCTTATGTCAGTTTTTTTCCGTCCAAATCTAATGGAAGGGGATTAAGTATAAATGAAATTTTTTTGGATGGGGTGTAAGTGTAATTTCAGAAAAAAAATTGAGAAAAAGTATAATTTCATATTTTGAAAGAGAGTCTAAGTGTAATTAACCCATATTATATATATACATATACATATATTTGTTCAAAGAGTTGAAAAAGAAGTGGAAGCCCACTACAAGAAAATAGCTTAATAGCAACGAAAAAATTTATTGTCGAAATCAGCGTCGAGCTAATTAGTAAGTAAAATTTTTGTTGCTAATGTACACAACATAATATATATTTTAAATAATTCGTTGCTAAATTTGTTAGTTAATAATTTTTTATTGCTAAATTCATTAACAAGTAAATTTATTATATTAAATAATACATTAACAATAAAAATTTTATTCATTAATTAGCTAGAGGTTGATTTTTTTTTATTGTTATAAAGCGTTGCCCACATTGCTCCAAGGGCAGCCCTAGAGATATTTTTGGGGTTCTTCCTTTCCCTTTGGTGTTGGTTATCTTCTACGTAAAGTACCTTAAATGTTATATCCAATCAGAAGAAGCCACGTGTCACCTAAAAGCCTAGAAATGAGACGCCCACTGTTATTATATACCTTCCTTCTCCAAAAGACTTGTCGACCCAAATCATTCATATGCTCCAAATTAATTAATAAACAACCTTTGGCTGCAATTTAATATTCTTCGCCAAATTAATTTAATTATGTCATCTTGGTATTTTAAAATAATTCTATTTTTTAAAGATTATCTTATCATCAATTAGAGTAATTATGTGATAAAATTATAACAATTAACTTTCAATTATTACTTTAAAAAGTAATTTATACTGTAAATTATTGTTGGCAAATTTTTTTACATTTTTTCCCAATTATTTATAATTGCGCTTAGTCAAACTAGACCTTTACTTGGAAAAAATTAAATAAAGAAAAAGGACCAAGAATTTTTAGTTTTAAAATAGATAGAGTATATAGTTTATTTTATCTTTATGAGAAATAATAGCCATCAAGTGCTTCATGTATGAATATAAATGAGTATTGATCATTAATTATCATTATTTTAAGTTAATTGTAAGCCTAATGGCCAATTATGTTAATATCCACTAATTAAACAAATTAAAATATCAATTCGAATTAATTAAATATATCGTGTTTAATTTTGTTGATATATGAATTTGTTTTCCCATTTTACGATTTTCTGAGACTGCATTTGGATTGATATATATGAATTTGAGCGTAGAATTTGGATAATGAATTTTAAATGAATCCATATTAGAAGAACTTGAAATTCATCGATAAAATTAAAATTCAAAATTAGAGTTGGAGATAAAAAAAAACCCAAATTTCTAACTCCTATAATTTTTAAGTTTAAAAAATTCATTTTATCATTACTAAAAATTTCTTTATGAAAAAAATTAAAGGGACTTTTAAAATACCAAAATCACTCTTTGTTAAAACTTTGTCTAATTCTAGTTTTACTTGTTCATCGAACTCTTTTTATTTTTATAATTCTAAAGTCGTTGGAGCTCATTTTATTTAGTTTCACTTATTTGTCAAACCATCTAAGTGAAAAATAAATTCATAAATGCATATAATTACCATATATATAAATATATTAATTGTATTTTTTTTATTAATTCATCAGTCCTTTTAGTTTTATTAATTGCATATTTATTTAAGTAAATATATAAATGTATATGCATGTATATAAATTTAGTTTTAATTTGATTTGACGAACAAGTAAACTAAAATAAAATGAGCTCCAAGTACGTTAGGATTACAAAAATAAAAAGAGCTCGATAAATAAGTGAAACTAGAATTAGACAGAGCTTTGACAAATACAATTTTAGTATTTTAAAAATTCCTTTTTTTTCAGAAAGTAATTTTTAGTAAGGGTAAATAGACTTTTTAAATAAAAAAATTAAAGGAGTTAGAAGGTCATGGTATTTTTGAAGGTTTTAATACTTTAGAGGATAATTGATGTGGGGTGGATACTTAAGGGGTGGTAACTGTATTGAACCCTAAATATAATATAACTAAGGGTTTAATACATTTTACATTCCTAAAAATGTCACCCTCATCAGTTACCCCCTAAACTCCATAAACCTTCACTTACCCCCCCCCCCCCCCCATCTTTGTGATAATCCTTTAAATTAAATAAAAACAGACAAAAATACCCTTGGCTATTTAATAATATGATATATTCATTTTAATACCCTCTATAGTAAAATAAATCAATTTATTTGACTTCAAATTTTATATACTTATGATGTTAATAAATTAATATTGATCGTCACATATAAGATCAATTTACTAATTTTGGATTAATTTTTTTTTTATAAACTTGTATTTGTGCATTACAATAAATGAAATTTTAAAGATAAAAATATTGCAAGTATCGTCGAGCCTATTGTTTTGGCGCCCAAATATCAATTGAAGTAATTTGAGGGTTAATCAGGTTTTTTTTTTATTTTTTCAAATAGCAACTCTATTTCACCCTTTAACATAATCTTAAGTACAACATGTTAGGCCCATCAATTGGTGGGCAATTCCAAGATCCAGATTTATTTTGATAGTTCTTATTCGATCCGTACCTAATATTTTTACATTAGGTCCAGACTCGGACGAATTACCTACTGAATTAATTTGTTTGGGTATGGTAGAGCATATAACCGAAAATACCCGTGAGTATGGATATCGGTGGGTAAAATTTTAATGCGCAAAAATGCATTTTTACTCATTAATTAAAAATTATTGAAGTTATAAACATTTGCTAAATCAGAACGCATATTTATAAACTCAAATTTGCAAAATTTATATATAGTTAATTAATTTATACTAGTCCAATATTAATTTATAAATACCGTAATGGAATAAAGTTTTAAGTTAGATTGATTGATATATTTTACTCTAGAAGGCATTAAAGTGAATATATCATATTACTAATAGTCAAGGGTATTTTTGTCAATTTTCATTGAATTTAAAGGATTATCTCAAAGAAAGGGGGGTAAGTGAAGGTTTATGAAGTTTAGAGGATAATTGATGAAGGTGGCATACTTGAGGGGTGTAAAATATATTTAACCGTATAACTAATGAAGCATTTATAGGCTCGGCAGAGTGCCCACTATATGAGTATGTAAATATCTATATAAGCTATCATTTGTTGAATCACACGTGATAATATCATCATATGTTAATCCAATAATTCATCGTTCATATGGATGCATATTCACACGGACAATATCGAATTTTTTTGCATTTATAATTAGGTGAAAAGTGTTGATTAATAAATGCACCTAGTAATTATTTTATACTTTTATACGAAAAAATTGTATTTTACTTCCCACGAGTTAATCGTATTATGATTTTGATCACAATTATTTTTGAATTCACCATGCATATTGTATTCCATAACTCCAAAAAATTTACAATTTTAGCACAAGCCTTACTTTTGTTAAATTCTAATGGAAACAACCTTAATTCCCCTCAAAAGGCGATTGTGCCATGCACGTGCTAGCTTGTTTCCATCACAAATTTAACAAAATTAAGGTTATACTGAAGTTCTAAATTTTCTAGAGTTATGGGACATAATATGATAAATTCAAAAACAATGCACTACAAAAGAATTATTTTAATTGGGATAAACTTTTGCAACAACTAGCCTGTTTTAGTCGATAATTCCGACGATTTTATCGATGGATTTATGATAAATTTGTGCTAACTTATGGAGTGTAAAATGCACTTTTTCCTTTTTATACCCTTGACAACATAAATATTACTGCAGGTGATAGGGATAATTGCAATGGGTTTTATTTGCAATTTTCGTTCTGTAATTAAAATATTTGGTATTTTTTTTTTTTTTGGTCTTTTAAGTTTTAGGGTAGCAACATAGTCCTTTAATTTTTTAGTTAATTACAATTTTCATCCTGTAATTATAGGTATTTTGCATTTTGGTCCTTTAAGTTTCTAGGGTAGCAAAATAGTCCTTTAACTTTTTAATTTTTGCGATTTTCGTCCTCTGATCGCCGGATTTTTTAAAACTTGCCGGAATAATGGCACGTGATGAGGTTGATTTCTTCTTGAGTCATACCACATTCAGGCATTGCCCCTTCTTCCGGTGAGTTTAAAAGCCTCACGTGTGAATCACGTGCCATTATTTCGGCGAGTTTTAAAAAATCCGGCGACCAGAGGACAAAATCGCAAAAATTAAAAAGTTAAAAGACTATTTTGCTACCCTAGAAACTTAAAGGACCAAAACACCAAATGCCTATAATTATAGGACGAAAATATGCAATTAACCCTAATTGTAATTTATCCCCTGTGATATAAGAAATGGGCAAAAATTCCCCTGTAAAAAAATAATTAGCAAATTACCTCCCTGTGTTTTGAGAAATGAAGCAAATTATTCTCCTATCAAGGAAAAACACATGGGAGATAATTTGCTTCATTTTAAGATCACAGGGGATAATTTACGAATTATTTTTTTTACAGAGTGATTTTTTGCTCATTTTTTATATCACATGGGGTAAATTTGCATTTATCCCAGGTGATACATTTATTTTAATCAAAGCAAATAATAATGATGTTTCAATAGAGTGTATTATGATGTAAATACATCCAAGGACTTAGAAACTAACTTAAAAGGTACTGCTAAGTGAAAGTGGTATATGTTGTGGTAAAAAAGAAGTCCACGTCTGTACACATAAAGTACATAACATATATAAGGTGAAATGATTAAGAGAGTTTTCGACTAAACTTATTTATAGGATTTTATAAATTCGTATATATTTATAAAATATTTTCTGATTTTATGAGCTTATGAAGCTTGTAATATATATATCATTAATGATCTATATATAAATTCTTAATATATTTGAAGAAAATTAAATATATAACTTGCCAGTACAATAAAAAAAAAAAAAAAAAAAAAAAAAGGATTCAATGTATTTTGGTCCTGTCACTTAAGTTATTTGGCGTTTCATCTTTAACTTTATAGGAAAGTATTTCGGTTCTACATCGTTTTAATTTTTGAGATTTCAGTCCTTTTGTTCACCGGAGTTCACCTCCACGGCGAAAAGGGTGAATTCTGACGAAAAAGAACTAAAATTGTGAAATTAAAAAAATACAACACCAAAATGCTGCATTAAAAAGTTACAGGACAAAATTTGCTGATAGAAATGGGTCAATAGGAACAATAACCTCAATTTAAAATGTCATGTAAGAGACACATACATTTTTTTGGCCAGAAGGGTGAACTCTAGTGAGAAAAAGACTAAAATTCACGAAAATTAAAAAAATACAGGACCAAATTACTATCCTAAAAAGTTAAAGGACGAAAATGCTAAATGACTTAAATTACGGGACCAAAAATGCATTTAATCCTAAAAGAGATAATTAGTGACAATTCTAAAGTTGTCACACTAAAGATATATTAAGTGATAGTAATTTTGATTTTGTCATAATATAACTACCGGCTACCGAAGCACATTTGATGCATATGCATCATTTAAATTTATTATTTTTATTTAATTACACGGAAGAGTAAAAAATGAAATAAATAATTGATTGTAACTGATATTTTTTAAAATTTTTTTTGATAATTTCGAAATGTGCATTAATAGAATATCTTTTATAGAAAAATTTAAAAAGAGGGTCATTTGTATAAAAATAAATAAGTTTGAGATTATTTTAGTCAATCAAATAAGTTTGCTTTAAACCCCTCAAACTTAATAAATAATATTGATTAATAATAAGAATCGGGAATTAAATTGCCATTATAAACAATTAATGACACATCTCCACTAGTATAAATGTGTTTTCTAAGTATTGTTAATGACAATGTTATTATATATGCACATTTTTTCTGGTCACTAATTATTCATCAGTGACAATATTTATGTAAATATTGCCACTATTAGTATCATGAAAATCATTGTAGTGACATAGAAAATAATGATAATTTTAATAAATATAGTCACTTAAATACTTATTTTTTTGGTCACTAATAATATTTTATAGGGATAATTACATATGTACACAACCCTCCCTTGAAGTTTGGTGATCTCTGTGATTTGAAAAATTACATTTAATACTATTAAGATTTGCTTCTGTTTAGTAAATAGGTCACTCCGTTAGTTAATATTTATCGAATTTGTTTATAGTAATAAAAAAAAATTGAATAAAAATCAATATTTATCCTCGATTGACTTATTACTGCCTTATTGCAGGTAAAAAATAAAATCTGAACCTTGCAAGGGTGAATATATATCTCCTCATATGCATTTACGTATGAAGATATATAAGGGTAATTTGGTGATAAAAAGATTTGTTTGACCTGCAATAAATAAGTAATAAATCAATCGGGGTTAAATATGGATTTTCATTTAATTTTTTTGTTAATATTAGGAATTCAGTGAATTTTGACTAATCGGGAGAACTTAATTCTTAGACGAAAGCAAAGCTCCAAGGTATAATTAGATGTAATTTTTCAAATTATATGAGATTTACGTGTAATTACATCAAACCTCAAGGACCAACACTCTATAGTGTGTTAAAATTTTAAATAATAAATTATAGATAACGATTTTTTAATTAAAAAAAAGAAGAATTTATCATAAAAGCTCTTATCATCTGATTTTTACATTTTGTCAGATAATTTTTTGGAAAAAATTTATCAAACACCCTGCGACATGTGGACTCGTCCTCACAGTTAACAAGAATTAATATAAATAAAAATATATAGATGAAAATATTGTTGAAGAGAGGAGGGTTTTGTAATGAGCAAGAGAGTGAGATCAGCAATGGGGACAACCATCAAACCCATGCGCAATTGAAACGGTCCTCACCCTCTCTCTCTCTCACTCTTCTCTCTCTCTCTCTCTCTCTCTCTCTCTCTCTCTCCTTTTCTTTTTATTTACTGCCTTCTCTCTTTATTTCTTTTTGTTTGATTGTCCTGATCTTCTTCCTTAACTTTTGTCTTCTCTTCCTCCGCAGATCACTCCAACTATAGTAGTACCCCTGCAAACAGGTGAGCTTTGCTCGCGATCATCTATTCGTATTACTGTCTCTGGTTTTGTCAATTCTTCTTGCATGGGAATACTTCTAACTCTAAATTCATATTCTCAATCAAGAAAAAGAGAATTCTTCTTGTTCCAAGATTCATCAATCGATTCATGCATAAATACCATGATCGACATTCAACATTTGCACTTCTAAATCCCAACATCTTTGTGTGTGTATCTGTGTTTCTTTGTTTATGTATGTGTCTGTCTGTGCGTGTTTCTCTCTCTCTCTCTCTCTCTCTCTCTGTGTAATCCTATATATGCTGGCCCTACAACAATTCTGGTTCATCCATAACCATGTAAAAACACTGGTGCAAGACTTTGATTTGTGTCTGCTACATATGCATGTATATATATATCTGTATCTATCTATCTATCTCTCTGTGTGTGTGTGTCTGAGAGAGAGAGAGAGAGAGTTTCTCCCATGTTGTCATGGAAAGAGCATGAAGAAGAAGTTTGTGGTATGTAAATTGGAGACAAGAAGACAAGAGGGTCAGACTCCATCTCCCAAATGGACACATCAAAACCTGCAAAAATTCCCTTGAGAATGTTCCTTTTCTTTCCTTTCTGCAGTCCTCTCAGACTCAGACTCAGACTCAGACACAGCTTCTTTCCATTTTTTTTAATCTCTCTCTCCCAAACAGGCGCGTGCTCTATTTTAGTTAACGTCACCCAACATTGTCCCTTCTCCCACTAATCTCATTAACATCATATGTATACTTAATTTAGTACTATATTGCTCTAAACATTTCAACACATGGAAATATTATAATCATTTCTCTTCTAACTAATTAATGTTACAGTGTTCTTTCCAAGGTGCTTTTCTACACAGGGATAAATGCAATTTATCTGCGTGATATAAGAAATGAGAAAAAAAAAAAAATCCTTTATAAAAAAATAATTAGCAAATTATCTCCCTGTGTTTTGAGAAATGAAGCAAATTACCCCCCTATCAAGGGAAAACACAGGGGGATCATTTGCTTCATTTTAAAATCATAGGGGATAATTTGCTAATTATTATTTCACAGGTGATTTTTACTCATTTTTTATATCACAAGGGGGGTAAATTGCATTTATCCCTTTCTATATATGATGCTATGGACGGGAAAAATGATCTTTTTTAAATCAAAGTTAATTGAATTATGTAGCAAGTGTTATATATTTAATTATATAATTTAATTATAAATTGTATATTTATTATATAATAAGTATATTACGATTATCATGTGATCAGATGTAATTCGATCTGAACAAAATTTAATTTTTCAAGTTTCAACATACAAGAGGTCTTTTTTCTTTTTTCCAACTTGGAAGCTCAAATCAATTAAAGGGTGTTCGCAATAGTTTAAGTGCTTATTAGCTTTTGTTGAAAATAAGTTGAAAAAAATATTTTAATTTATATTTTATAATTTTGAACTGTTTAAAATAATTTGTTTTTAATCAGTTAAAATAAATTCATTTAAGCAAAAAGGTTTTATAACTTTTTCCGCTCCAACTTTTACAACTTATTAGCGAAATCATGCGTATTAATTTTGTTTCTTCAAACACTCAAATTCGAACTTTTATATTTAGTTTTGTTTTTGAACATTCATAACTTTTATTATAGCTAATCTTACAACTTTTTTGCAATTTATTTCGACTACAACAAAAATTGCAAATACTCCCTTAAACCAAATACATCACAACCATTCGATCATATGGAATCCATATGGGGTAAGTGCAAATCCCACATAGACCTTCCACGATCTAAACAATGTGAATGAATCTTACGGCCAAAATTCCACCAAGAACCAACCCCCCCCCCCCCCCCCCAAACACATACAAAGTTTTACTACATATATAGATATATATAAATAAGGTGATGAAGTGTCAATTACACTCACCAGCACAACACACAAGACAACATCATTACTTGTCCGTTTTCCGTCTCCTAACCCCTCTCTTGGTTTTCAGCAGGAGCTATCCCTCATCATTATTCCCCTTCTCTCTTATTCTAAGAACCATACACCACCATAAATTAAATTAAAATTTAAAAAAAGCATTTTCTTCAAACCACGCGTTCATTACCTTTTAGAGATAAAATGTCAAGCCTTTGCTCACCAGCAAATGAGCTGATCATTATATCTGAGTAGCACTTGTCACCTTTTCATATGTAGGGTTCATAATTCCTTCTCATCCTTTTGCCTCTTAATTCCCTTTATTTATTTATTTATTTATCTTCTTGGGCTGTATATATCTCTTGTTGGCTATAATTCTGAGATGATGGTGTTGTAAAAGATCGATCTCAATATATACTTAGTTACTGTTGAGTTGACTTGTATGCACATTTGGTCCTGAGCTTTATGCAGAGCTAGAACGATGGATACGACCACGGAATCCTGCGTCCCTCCTGGTTTCCGGTTCCATCCTACGGACGAAGAGCTCGTCGGGTACTATCTTAGGAAGAAGGTCGCCTCCCAGAAGATCACTCTCTATGCTTGAGAGATATTTAAACAGCGTAGAATCTACCCGCATGGGATCTTCAGGTAAATCAGTGTGTGGAAAAGATTGTGTTGTGTAGTCGTATAAGCATCTCTCCTTTTACTTTCTATTCTTTTTTAGGGAGGATCAAAGTCGATTATTACACTCGTGCACTATGATGATCTAGCTCCGCTCGATACTATATACCTTTATAGCGGTATTCGAATATGGATTACGGGTTCCAACAACACCGGGCTACGACCTAGTCAGCCGTCGTCTTAGTGTTTCATGAGAGTTCATTGGTCAGTGAAACTTTGGCTTTTCGTCTTAATGTTTCCAAAGTGGTGTTGACTAAGATATTTATTGCATATGTTCTTGGGTATTACGAATTCATCTTTGATCTTTATGCTCGTCTGTTCTGTGTGCTTTCGCTGTCAGTTTGACGGTAGCTCTCATCATGGAGGGTGAATGACAACAGACCTTACTCTATGATGTCGAATCGGATATGCGAGCATGCAGAACGGGGCAGAACGTCCGGTATTGCCTTTCTTCGCCACTAGAGAGGCATCACTCACAAGAACGTTACCGCACGCACAGTCGGACACGGAATATACATAGGAAGGACGAATATAGCGTGATAAGGCCGTGTAGACGATGAAATCGGACGGCTCAGCATGCCGGCATGCGGAAACCCTTTCTTTATTCTTCTAAGCAAGGAACTGGTCGTTGCCTAGAAGAAAAGATCAGCTGCTAAAACCTGGAAATTAATACAGACAGGCGTATCTGGAAAGAATGAGAGAGAATGGTCCCCACACACAGCAAGATTGATTATACTATCTTCAAAAAAAAGTTTTATACCTTTTTCTTACTGTGTGTATTGTGTGCTCTTCTAATATTGAACTTCATAGTGCTCACTCAACAACCTCGTCAAGAAAAAACAAGAATAGTACGAACTCAAAACGTTCTATATACGATACATTATATGAAATTGATATTCACATCGTTTTTCAATCATAGGGCGCAAAACAAAATTATATTTCCAATAAAGTTGCGAGAAGAGACTGTGGAAAATGCTTGTATTTGATTTTTTCTCCCTCAAATGAGGCGGTAGTTGATGAAAATTTCTACACTGCCCACCTCAAATCTTCATACGTCAATCAGCCAAGTCAACATTTGTGATTGGGGGCGTCTACAGTTTAACGTAACCAACTACATAGCAAGGGTATCACACTTGCTGTGATTGATTTGGTTCGATCAAAACCTGATTCGGATAAGAATTTGGTCCTTGCGATAATTGTGAATGGCATGGCGCACCAAACATTAACTATTTGTGAGTCTGACAACATATACTTGTTGTAAAAATCGAAGAATATTATCTCAATTCATGTTTAACGCATGGTCCTAAAATAAGCGAAACTATGCTTAAATTTAAATAACATACAATGATTTCTCATATCCATATATAGGGTCCCAATCTTTCTCCCCGGCTTGTAAGGCATAGCAAACCTTTAAATTTTAATCTACTTCACTTTGCATGTATTTCCATTACATGCATAATTCATTTCACTGTTCATCGTGCCTCATCTGTAAACGCCAATAAGTCAAAAAGTCACTACTTTTTGAGCGCAAAATGAGTGTGCTCTCCATTTAGAACTACTTTTCTTGCATGAGTTTTTTTCTTACAATTTCAACATTTCAAACAAAAAGTGCCCTTTTTCCTTTGCCTCTCCACCTACATTTGACCCTATTCTGCAGTTCTACATTCCATTTGTTTTGTTACAACGTTATTTTATCATTTGCTACAGACCAAGCCAGAAATATTTGCAATGGTCTTAACAAATGAGGCTAAACAAATATTAACCATAACGAAATTACAAAATCACGATAAATACTTTGATTCTAACAAATGTAGATTATTAATAGTGTGCTCAGATTAACTTAGGCTTTTTACACTGATTTATCTTGAATGTTAGTCGATAATATTGATTTACTACGATTTTTGCAAACAGTACTGGCTGGCCTGATACATTAATAGTTTAACGTTTTTACAGGGAAAAATATATATAGAGATGGGTACAACATGGGCTTATCGTCTATTGCCGGGGCTTTCAAGAAAGCGATCGACAGTGGCAATCGAAGAGCATCAACGAACGCTGGACTCGACATACTACTACGACGAACCACCAGGTGGCAAGCTCAATTCCGGAATATATAAATCCATCGATTACATAAGCAAGGCAACATCCCGCAGTCTACCGCTAGCCCACAACCTTTTCTAGCCCAGAACTTGATCTGCAAGCAAAGAGATCGAAGCAACCGAAAGCCTATCCATTTCGTGCAGTCCGATCAATTCGTGCAGCTCACCCACAGCTTGATGAGTCCCATCACTCGCCTGCAAGATCAAGTAGGCCTAATTCGACATCAATCGCCACAGACACGAATAAAACGAACGAAAGACTCCCGTATGATAAGTACATGATGGGGCATCAGCAGTTCATCTAAGAAGGTGACGGATTGGAGGGACCTCGTGACAAGTTCGCCTTTGGCATCTCAGCTCAGCCACGGAGATGGATACGAGAATTGGGGCGCCATCGTCGGGCCGGGCTTCGGGAGCGCTACGGGCCGGTGGCGATTCGGATTTTCGGGCTAGCTTCTACTGATTCCATACACAAGTGGATAGGGTTAAGAAGCTGCGGGCACGAGTTACCACTTAAATAATTAACCCCTTGCCTAACTTTGAATGAAGTCCCTCAACTTACTTCAGATTGTGATTTTGGGATTTTGCATATTTAATAAATGTAATTTGTATGTGTCGTATTATGAAGAGATATGATCATGGCAGTTGTTTTTTTTATGCCATGCTTTGATTTTTGATGGAGTGATATATACATATATATAAATAATTAATATATAATTTTTAGATTGTGAACAACATGTTTTGTATTGGGAATTATGAGAGAGAAGTTTAAGATTTAAATCTCTCTTTTATGTCTATTTACTTTTGAGGGGGTAATTAAACTTCATGCATGTATAAGGGAAAACTTGACTGTATATTTTACCCCCTTACACAAAAAACACTAAATGGGTAAAAAATCCTGATCACTAGAAAAATAATATAATAATTTTGCTGGCGGTGCGGTTAATTACTATGGTAAAAAAAAAAATCGCTGAGGGAGGAATAGTAGTGACCACACGATTTTGCTTAAAAGATCATTTAATCGTTGTTCTTGTGCTGCAACGTGCGCGTGGCTAAAATATGTTGCCATGAGTAAAAATCATTTGCACATGTTTGGCTATAGCTAAAAACCATAACGAAATATCAATTAACCATGTGACAAAAATAAAATTTTAACAATTGATTTGATATTTAACATGGATTAATATTGTTTTGCATTTACCATGTAGAGTTTTGACCCATGTCATTATAGTGTAGCACGATATGAAAAATTAATATTTTTTTTTATAGTGGATATAAAGAGTTATTCAACACTAAAAATAAATAGAATCTAACAATTAGATTGGAAATATAAGTATACTCTCGACTTGCCTCGCCCCTGGGAGTACAACCAATGGACTTGGGTTCAAAGATTTTCTTACACTAATATCTTGGATTCAAATCCGGGTGAGTTTGTAAGCTGTGGTTGGGCACATGGGCATTAAAAAAAAAAAAAAAATCATTGCTTCTAAGCCATACAAAAAAAATATTATTGGCGAAAATTTGGAACGGCCAACAGTGGTTGCAAAATCTGTCCAACATTTCACGCGGTTTGTAAACGAATTTTATGAATTTCCGACGGATTCCTTGTAATTAGACGAAGGAATTGAAAAGTTTCGTGGAAAAGAATACAGGTTCGTCAGACAATTTCCATCCGCGAAAATAGGACATGAAAAGATGTGTTTGTCGCTAATCGTCGGAACGTTCGTTGGAATATTGATCTTTTTCTCCAGTTTGGACGGAGTTTCTGATGGCGTACTGGTCGTCGAAAAACGTTCTGACAGAATTGCCGACCACTTGACAATTTTTTCTGTAGCACCAAAAGCAATGTTCTAATGACAATCCGTCGGAACTTCTTTCGCTTAAAAGATAATATTTTGAGACAGAATTTCCGACACCAAATGATGGTCACAAAACTTTTAAACGGATAGGTTGTGTCATCAAAAATATCGTTTTCAAAAAAACCGTCGGAAAAAGGTCTACACGCGGACTGTATTATAGCGGTTAATATGTCATCGAAAAACTCATCCAAAAAAAAAAAACCTTCGGAAAATGGGTCCAATGGCTATATTTCAACGGCTATATTACCATTAAATCTGTTGGGAAAAAATCCACCGAAAAATTCATTTCAATAACAGGTAATTTATATTTTGAGTGCTTACTCTCATTATGTTCCCAATCATTTGCATTTTTCTCTACCTTTCAAATTAAAGGTCTCAAATCTGAAATATAATACATATCAAACCTTCAATTACACATATATATATACATATAATATATCGAATATTGCGCCATCCCAGAACCTTTTGTGGTCGGCTATTTTCTTTTTGAAAAATTGGTTGGAGGGCGTCCACGTTTTATCATCAGGTAATTAATAAAAAAAATATATAACCATTTTAATTTAGTTATCATTGTTGTTCTTAGTATTTAATGTCTATATATTAATTGGTATTAAATATTTAATTTAACTTATATAATTGTGAAGTATTTGTAGGTAATATGTCTAAGGATATATTTTATATAATAGGGTAAAAATTAAACAATCTAGGAGTTGGATGTATGAAAAAAGTATTTGCGGGGAATATTGCCTGTTAGCAGGAGTTTTGAGGATGTTTGGGTTATTTCGTTAGATTGGGCTATAAGAAATTCAGTTACACATGAGCGGAGAATAAAAATTAGGTGCCGTGTCGAAGTGCAGAAACCATAAGTTTTAAAATGACGGATGAGGTTTATGCACAACATATGTTATGAAAGGTTTGTGAGGGATATACTACATTTAGACTGCCCATTGGTGAGTCACAAGTTTGAAGTACTATGATAAATCAACCCACAACCGCGTTTTGTGCAGAGGGGACTCCTGTTGCAGCCAGACATGGCGAGCGCAAGGGTGATTATAGTAGATGAACTGGACCAGATTGTTGTTCATGATGAGCTGGGGGGGGGGGACCAGAGGACCAAGTATGTCGGGCCCTAGTTCGTACGACTACGATATGTCCGGCTTTATCAGATACGATTTTTTGATGTAGTGCACGCACGCGGCCTGAATCAACCTATATAGTTGGGGGCCAATCCGAATTGGCGCGGCCGTGGCGAGGCTGGATGTGAACATTCAAGGCCGAGACAAACACATTGTCCGAAGATGTAACGATCAGAGTTGTCCAGTGGTGGCGAAAGTGATCTATTACCCGCGATCACACTCTTCCCTATGATGAATAATTAATGCTAAACGTAATTATTTGATTTTTTTGTTAAATTCTTCAAACTACTTAATTTAAAATACTTTTGATTAATTTTGGAACGAATTTTGGTAACCCATTTTGAACGAATTTAAAGTAACTTTTCTCTCCATGAATTTTTTATTTTTCCCCCTTTCTCTCTCTTTTTCCCCTCATTTCCTTTTTTTTTTTACCCTATTTTATTCTTCTCTCTCTCTTTTACCGCCGTCTCTTCTCCTCTCTTTCTTCTCTCTCCATTTTTCTCTTTTTTCCATTTCCTTCCAGTTTTTCCCCCCCCGTGCCTTCCGTATCTCTCTCTGTTTTCCTTCGCGCCTCCGCCGCCCGCTGTTCCTTCTGCCGCCACCCGCCGCCGCTGCTCACTCTCCCGCCCTCGGCCCTCTAGCCTCGCCGCGTGCACACTCCGCCGTCGCCGCCGTTGCTCAGCTCACAAGGTGAGATTCTCTGACTTTCTAGTTGGATTCATTCACTTGATCTTACTGGCTTTAGGACATTTTTCGCACGAATAATCGCCATCCACTCTTTCATCTGATTTTTGGATTTCATCTCAGCATTGCTTGTTCATAATATATTATAATATATTTGCATTTTTGCTTTGTGATTTTGGGTTGTTTGGCATTGGTTACTTGTGTGTGTTTGAGGGTTTTCTACTCACAGGAAGTGCTCTTTCTTGATATTGCGCCATCGTGGAAGGCTTGTGTTCTTCGTCAAACCCATATGCATTATTTGTTCCTATTTCATGGCGTTAATCTTGTATTGCGGATTTTGTGTGTTCGTAGAGGAGTTGTTGTTCTTATTTTGTCTGTTGTTATTATGCTTGTTATTTTCAACACCTTTGAAAGCTGTACGAGAAAAGTAACCAGATGCTTGAGATTCTCTTGAATTGAAGGTTAAAATTTGAAAAGTTGTATATATGTAAATCCTGGATGGAGTGAAGTGCATTCAGAAATTCAGCAACAGTATTTGGCATTCAGATAAATTCCAGCAACAGTATTGGAAAAAAGGGAAAGAGATGTAATAGGTCTTTCTGTGGTGATCTTCTTAACTCTTTGGCTTGCGCAATGCTATCTGTGTTTGCTTTTGAACGGTTCAAACTTTCTCTATCCAGATATGCCCTTTTCTTGTTACAAAATGGAAAGATCAAAATACAAAGCATCAATTATTTGAATGTCAATGCTAAGGGATTAACTGTTAAAGGAGTAGTTAAGTTTTTACGTAAGTGAAAGTAAAAATGTTTCTGCAAAGACATTTTTTAGAGGAGAACCATAATTACCTATCTTTTCATTCATTTAACTACCCTTTTTGAAAGTTCCAATTTTAAGGTAAATACACGGAAAGAAAAAACTTCTGCACATGACTTATATGTCAAGTCTTAAGGAATACAACGTTAACTTGAGGTATCATGCATGGGTTGATAGAATGACATTTCTGGTATTTTAAGTTGATTATCTTATATTTGTTTAGAATCAATTTTGGTTGCATTTCATGATTTAATAGTTGGATTACTTTAAGTTGGGTCATCGTGATTTGTTTTGTTGGATTATAATCTGTTTCAATTTGGAATTGTGATGAGTTCTGTGTGGGCAAGTGCTACACTATAGGGAAAAAAAAGCGGGAATTGTGACGGTAAAGAACGGGTTTTTTTTTATTATTGGAACGGGTAAATACCTTCAATTGAACCTTGTTGAACTACATAGGAACGGTTGGAGGAACGAAGGCTATCCGTGACAATATGAAAGGCGATCCTAATTATTAGCAACGGACCAGAGATTACCGTTCTTTGGAACGGTCTTTGCACCATTTGGTCTACCATCCTAAATTTACCTTTGTACATTTATATAATTTTAATTTTTTTGCATTTGGACACTTTTATAAATGCTAAAGAACCCTCTAGTCTCCTTCTCCTCCAATTCTGAAAAACGCTTGTTATTAGAAATAGCAATTCGTTTGTATTTGTTTTTACACTTTAGTAGTTTTTTTTCTGTTTTTGGTTTTTAGTTGTTTGACAAGTGTTAATTGTAAAATCGTTATCCTTTTCCTTTACCTGCGCGCCTTATTTATAGAGGGCTCGCTCGGTTTAAAACACACAGTTTTTCTACACCTTGAAGCAGAGAGAGGCCAAATTTATTTTCTTGTGAGTTTTATTTCCAGTTACCATTATATGCTATCTGTCATCCCGGTTTTCAAGCATGGTATCAGAGCCATCCTGTGATCGTCTCTGATCCTGCTACGCTTAGTATCCTTTAAGGAAAATCCTCTGTTCTTGATTTCTTTTTAGGTTTAGTTTGCTTTGTATTGTTTCTTTTGGGTTTCAAGAAATTGAAGGCATGCTGGGAAGGAGGTTGTAGAACAAAAGAGCAAGGGGGTGGAGAGGTTCTGGCAAAACGCAGACGGGAGGACCCCCGGGGATGATTTTGGTGTCAGCTGTGTTAGATGGAAGCAATTAACTTAGCTTGGAGCCGGATCGATACGTTTTGCCCTCAAAGCAAGGGGAAATGGGGTTTTATCGAGGAAGTCTTCAGAATTCGCCGAAGGAGGGAAAATTGAGTCGAGCAGTGGGAAGAGGGATTCAATGGTGGTTCCTGGCTGATTAAACATGCCTCTCCAAAGGAACATTAGCCGAGGCGTTTTTGTACACATCCACTTCGACAAGAGAATTATGGTTGGATCTGAGTTCAAGGTTTGGGGAAAGTAAATGGCCCCACTATTGTACCAGATCCAAAGGGAATATCATCTCTGAAGCAAGAAGGCATGGGAGTATTGTTTACTTCACGAAGCTAAAAAAACTCTGGATGAGCAGGCTTTGCACCCACCGTTGTAATTGTGGATGAGAAGATAATTTCAGACAAAATGGAGTTCCACCCAATTGATTCAAGTTTCTCATGGGTCTTGGACGACTCGTTATGACATTGTGATTGACCAAGTGCTCCTCATGGATCCTTTTCCCACAGTGGCTAGAGCCTATTCAATGTCACCAGGGTAGAGAAAACAACGCCAGGTCAATACTGGAAATGTAGCAAGATGGGGCTATGAAACCGCCAAGTATCAAGAAGTGTGGGAGGCAGGGCACCTCACAACTCTGGACAAAAGAGAAAGGGAATCATGGTAAAATAAAATGTCAGCTCTTGCTGCGATCATATGCAACAAAGTTGGGCACACTCGGGAGATTGCTTCAAGCCTGCAATGGTTTCCCTGAATGGTATACAAGCTCTTATGGACCAGAAGAAGAGAAGCCAGGAGGCCAACCCCATGACGAAGTTGGCAAATGCAGTCACTCAGGCACAGTGAAGGAAACACCAGGATCAGAGGCAGGGATGACCTTTGAATCAAGCAGTCAGGAATGAAACTAATGAGAATCATGAGGAGCAAGGGGCAGGTGGAACAACTAACGATAGCAGACTTTGAAGGATTTGCAGGTAATTACGTCTAACCAAATGAAACATGTCTTGTGTAATAACTTGTGGAATTTCCATTGACAGTAGGGCGTTGTGTCACTGTGTGCTTCATTATTGTTTTGTGATTACAAATCTGTTGATAAAACTGCTTGGGTTAGGTTGCCTGATGGGTTCCAAGAAACAAGTTACTCCAAAGGAAAACATAAAAATAACTGAAAAATATCATTCTTAAGGATGTGCTATATGTCCTGTCTTTTGAGCCATTTACTTTCAGTAGCAAAATTATGCATTGATGCTCTGTTGCCCGTTTTGTTTATGATAAATATGGTTGCATTTGCAGGACTTCAGACTAAGGAAAGTTGTAGGAATAGGAAAAGCTGATAGGGAGGCTCTACATGCTGGGAAATGGCTTGCCAGTTCTTGTTATAAGTTAAGCCCCTAGAATTTCTGATGTTTTGACTTGTATGTTTTTCACACAAAAGATGAAAGGCAAAACGGCAAACAGTAAGATTGGGCATGCCGTCCATGATGTAATAAGCATTTTTAACCTTTCCTTAATTAAATGAAGTCTTCTTTTTGTGATGATTGTCCCTTAGCTAAACAACACAGAGTCATTTTCCCTTCTAGTGCTACAAAGACCTAAAGAAACCTTTTGAACTTTCCATGTCGACGTATGGGGACCATACAGGGAATTCTCTCTCTAATTAACCAAAGTGCTAACTATTGTTGATTGATTTACTAGGCACCATGGATATTATTTGATGACACATAAATCCAGACTGTTTCAGAGAAGTTAAAAATACTTTCATAAAAATGATTAAACACCCAATTTAATGTATTGTTAGACGCATCAGGACTGATAATGGTACAAGAATTCACTTGTAAGGAGAGTCAGTCCTCATGCAAAGTTAGGAATCTTACACCAAAAAGAACTTGTGTGGACGACACCACAACAGAATGGTTTTGTGTGTTGGAAAGGAAACATCAGCACCTCTCTAAAATTGCCAAGTAGCAAGGGCTCTAAATGTTTCAAGCAGGCTTCCCTAAAAGATTTGGACTGAAGCTTACTTACTGGCCACATATCTTATTAATCGATTGCCCACACTAACGGTTAGGTGGAACCCCTTTTGAAAGTCCTGCACATGCGGGCAGGCCAACTATGATACACTTGAGAGTTAATTGTTGTCTTTGTTACGCCACTAACGTAGCCCCAAAATAAGGAAAATTTGATCACGTGCTCCATCAAGTGCGCGTTCTTTTTTAGGATATGCCACGAAAAATGGGTACAGGCTGTATGAATATTGAAATCAAAATTGTGTTTTTTGTTTCTAGAGATGTGGTGTTTCAAGAAGGGATTTTTCCCTCTAGAAATGAAAACAGTGGCAATGAGATACCTTGCCCTTTTGGCCAGTGGCAGACTTAGAAGAACACAAAATGATGATTTTCTGAAAATAAGAAAATTTTCTGAACAAGGTGGTTCTCTGCCTTAGTAGGAGGTTCTACTCGTCAGGTTTGTAAGACCTGCGAGTCAATGATTTTGTTTGTTCTTTGTCTCAGATAAGTCTTGTGTTGGTATTGCTTTCAGTTTCTCTGGAATACTCGTACTTTGCAGATTCTTTAGCTTCCTTGCAGGAACAACACGTAGTACAAGGAGGCTGAAGAAATGAGAAGTGGAACACAGCAATGGCCCTCGGAATTGCAGGCCTTGGAGAGGAAAATGGGACCAGCTGAGGCACTTTGCACGTCTCCCGAGGAAAGAAATGCCATCGGGTGCAGAGTGGATATTAAGCTTGAAACTGACATCCTGAACAGGAAGAACGATAGGCACAAGGCAAGACTCGTGGCTAGAAGTTAATTAGCCAGGTGGAGGGGGGGTCGACTACACGGACTGTTTTCGCACCCAGTAACCAAAAACCAGCCCACTGTCAGAATTCTGCACTTACTATGAGTAGCTTCTAAGCGGGTGGCCGCTCCGGCATCAGATTGACATTAATATACGCTTTTATACAAATGGGAACCTCGGAAGAAAGATATATATATGGATGCCTCCAGAGGGATATTTCAGTCCCAAACCAAAAAAGGCCAGGTTTGCAAATTATTGAAGTCCTTGTACGGCTTAAAGGCAAGCCTCAAGGCAATGGAACCAAAAGAAAATATTTCATAGAAAAAATTAGGTGTTTTTGGGTTCGCTCAAATCAGTCACAGCATGATCACTGCCTTTTCCATAAAAGGGGGATCAAAGCATGAGTTAGTTTGTTTTGATTGTCTACGTAGATGATATATTGTTGACTGCAGCCACAGACGCAAAGATACAAAGAATGAAAAGACCTATTTTGCATGGTTTTGTTTATTAAGGATTTAGGAGAAGCCAAAAAATATTTTCTGGGAGTTGAGATCGCGCACGATCAGCAGAAGGCTTGTTGATATCTCAGCGCAAGTACGGTGCTGGACATTGTTCAAATTTCCAAATTTTTAAAAAATTCAAATTTACCGGATTTTTTAAAAAAATTCAAAATTTCCAGAATTTTTAAAAAAAATTTTAATTTTTAGAAATTCTAAAAAATTCAAATTTTCAGATTTTTTAAAAAAAATTCAAATTTCATATTTTTAAAAAAATTCATATTTTTTTTAAAAAGATTCAAAATTTCCCGATTTTTTTCAAAAAATTCAAAATTTCCCGAAATTTTTTAAGAAAAAATATTGAAAAATTACATAATTTTTTTTCAAAAATTATAGGAATTTACATTCTGGTTTTTTTTAGAAAAATTACACACCAACTTACATTTTTCCCAGAAACTTACAGAAAATTAAAGAAAAATTACAGAAAAATTTTAAACATTACACAATTTACAGTTTTTATGTTTGAAGAAAATTACTAAATTTATAGATTTTATTTTTTTAGATAATTCAAAAAAAACAAAAATTGCAGAAATTAACATTTACATAATTCCAACAATTACAGAAATTCCAAAGATTACAATAATTAGCCGTACAAAAATGGCAGAAAATTACAGGAAAATATAAAAATATACTTACAGAAATTCCATCCTACATTAAATGTGAAAAAACCACCAAATGTAACATTTAAAATTACAAACAGAAATTGCAGAAAAACTTCACAAATTTACCTACAAAATTACAGAAATTACAAAAAAATGGAATACTAATTCCCAATAAACAACAATTTATCTTTCAACAATAATTTCAGAATACATTTTCAACAGAATTACAACATGCTAAAGAATTTAAGAAACTGCAACAAGAAATTACATAAATGGCAACAATAATTTCTACAAACAACCAACCCCAACATCAATTTTTCAGAAAATGCAACAATATGAAAAAAAAAATTAAAAAATAGAAAGAAGCTATTTTCCTACTTGAGTGTGTGGTGGCGGTTCGGCGGTGTTTGGGTCGGACTGAGTGGAGGCGGGGAGAGAGAGAGTAGGCAACGACACAAGGAGTTATTGTGTGGGACAAACCGGTGGACAGTGGAGGCGGTACTCCGAGAGAGGCGATGGATGATGGAGGTGAGCGGATGGCGGATGCGCGGCGGCACAATGATGATTCTTGTATCAGTGCGGCTGTATGGGGTGGTGGTTGGTGCATACGAGTGTTTGACGACTGCGGGCGGCGTAGGGTTAATGGTGGATGGTAGGACGGTGAAGCTGAGAGAGTGAAGTCTACCCCCAATTTTGAGTGTGAGGGGGAGATTGAAGTGTGGAAGAGGCCGGCGAAAAAATGTGACAGTAGGCCAGGTTAAAATTTATGAAGAGAACCGTCGGGTCGTTCTTTTATCACGTATTTGGTAAAAGCCGTAGACGTACAGCAGACGTTCTAGCAGAGTCCACGACCAAACCAGACCTAGTGATGGATTAAATAGTAAAACAAACGTCCGTATTTTTCATTGTGTACAATACTTGCACCGAAGAAACAGCGAGCTGTAATGATTAAATACCACATAGAGTCTCGCAAAAAAAGAAATCTTTCTTGTTTTTGTTGGAATCTCCGAAAAGCCCCTACCTGAATTCAGCAATATTCTTCATAATGTATTCGTATTTAAATCTTGATTGACATATGGAGGATCCTTTAACTTATTTTATGAGACAGTATGTTGTTACCCCACCCCGCTCTGGTTCCTTGGCCAAACTTTTAGGATACCGGATGGTTCGGTTTAGACATTGGACAAGTTTTTCAGGTTCTCCATCTCATCATAGTGATAACTCGCCTAATGTTGTATTTAATGGGCTATTAAACCTGTTTTATTTTTATCTTTAGATAATAAATATAAATTAAGAAAAACACGTTTTGAAACACATTGTTTTAGTCTTCTATATTATAACGCGTATATTAATTAAAAAACTGTTTAAAGATTTTTAAAAAAATCGCTATAATATTCCAAAAAAATAGACACACGTTCACAAATATGCCAGTATATTTGTAAAAATTTATGTTTGTTAGTATTTCACATAATGTAACTATGCATCCTTATTGTTGTAAACTGCACGGAAAAAGGATAATCAGGGACCGTTGCAAAATTCCAAAATCAGACCGAATTTAGAATATGATATAACACACAAAAGGAATACATTATATGTCGATCCTAAAAATATTCGGTTGTGCGGATCTCGAGTTATCGTATCCAGTCGTATTCATCGTAACAAAAAATTAGATGCATCCTTAAATTTGGTGGGATTAACTGATTGTGAAATAACGACGCCGTTTGGACATCAATTCATATCCATTAATAACCTTCCTTGTACGCTATTAAAAAATATAAAATGGTGTCGATCCGGCTGCCGACGGATTGTTTGAGATATCAGACAAATTGGTTGGAGTTGTAAAAATACTAACGTGGAACGACTTTACCTGAATAAGACAGTTTATCCACGCCAAAGTAACGGATGTTGGCCCACGCTACTGAGGATAAATCAGACACTGATATTAGGTTGAGTTGTATAACGTAAGGACGTTTACTAATATAACTTCGCAACGCTCGCTTGGTTGAAAAATGCACTCACGCTTAGTGGTAGTTACCGTTTCTGATCTCCTACTCTTATTGGCCTAAAATCTGTCTTCCTATTAAAATCGTGAACGGTCATGTGTTAAACGTTTCCAATAGTTGATTTCCACACCAATGTTTCATTGGGCGCCAAAACGAAATATTGGGCTACAGTTTGGAACGATCGTAGGTTTTCACCTACCGTTCCTAATTTCAAATTTCCCACGTTTTTTTAATTAGCTGCCATATTTGAAATATTGTACCTCAAATAGGAGAACCTGGACTGAAAGTATAAATTTGCGACCGTTCCTAATTCAAAAGACTTTTCCTCATTTTTTTTTAATTAGCCGCCATATTTGAACAAAATATTGTACCTTAAATAGGAACAAGAGAGAGGAGTATAAATTTGTAGCATGTTATTCATCGCAAATTCAAATTTACCCTCATTTTTTTAATTAGCCGCCATATTTGAAATATTGTACCCCTCAAATAGAAACCACGGTAAGTATAAATTTGGACCGTTCCTAATTCAAAATTTTCCCTCATTTTTTTTTAATTAGCCGCCATCAAAACATTTGTAAAAATATTGTACCTCAAAATAGGGAACGGTAAGTATAAATTTTTGGGACCGTCATATTTGAAATATCGGTACCTCAAATAGCAAGGTCCTGAATAATCAAAATACATCTATCAAATATTAATTTTAATAATAACTGATGATGATAAAAAGTTACAGAAATTTTTTTTTGGATAATTCAAAAAGTCTCTTTATCGGACTCAACCTCGTCAAAAAGCTATCTTCATCTTCATTTTCGGATTCACTGTCTGGCGAGGGCGCGATCGGCCCTGCTTCCTATAATCAACGACCAATTATATTCCCGTTGGGTCATGCCCTCAGTTCAAATGTTTTGGCCCTTATCTATTACAACATTTGATTAGGTACGACTTCATCCATCTGATAGGCGACCTCGGTCCTGCCATCGCGAGTCATCGATAACTCTTCGAGCCTTGATTTTGGGCAAACAGCTTTCCAATCGACTTTGTCCTTCTTCATGCTCGGGTAATCCGTTTGTAGTATACTTGTAATGCTTGTTGTGCAGTATGAATGGTTCATTCTTTTTGGTAGAGCTTTTTTAAGTTGACATCAACGACGTGATAATGAGGTTGTATCTTCATGCCTCTGATCAGATTCGAAGCCTAACGACAATTAAACAGTACAATGTTTTATTTTTTTTTAAAATGTGCATGTTTGGAATTAGTAACAAGCCTGGTTAATCTAGCTGAATTATCTCTTGCCCAAAATTCCATAGAAGTCAGAATCCCCGTGTCTGTATATGATGAGCTTTTGACACAAACACCACAACTTCATTATTGACTTCCCGGACAGTGAGCGTTCAGTGTGGAAATTGAAGCAAGAATCCATTGACGAGGGAAGTAAGATGGGTTATGTCTTAAGTGATGACTTCTGCTCTTGGCCGGCGAAACCAATAATGCAAAAAAAACTTCAACAAATCCTCGTTTGTGTGATTCAATTCGGGTTTCACCTGCAATTAATGATATATATAGCAATTGAAATAATTGATTACAAATTCAATGAGCATATCGCATTAATTACAACAAATCGATGATACTTACACGAGCCTTGAACCAATCCTTGAATTGTGTCGGAGACCACTAGATTTTATCAATTATTCCGGTTTCAAAGCTAACCCTCTAAATTGTGTTGCTATTCAAGCGAACAGTTCATTCAGGAATGACCTGTTATAGTAAAAACTGAATAGTTATCAATACATGCGTAATTGAAATTTGAAAGTGATTCGTACGAGATAATTACCCGCTTGTAATAAGATCTCGACACTTATTCGTTATCTATCTAGGACAGTGCAGCTACTTCAATACAATTACACAAGACGTATGTCTCGAGCAAAATGAAGGCCTTCACTCGCTCTGCCTGCTCAATCCTACCTCACCCCAAATACTAATCATCCCGAGATCACTGCCATCGCTGGTGGAGGATAAATCAGATATATAAGAACGAATATCACAGAAACCAATCGACAACTTTTGCAAGATCATCATCGTCTCGGCGCGTTACTTGGTTTTCGCCCAGATGTGTAGCAAGCTCGATAGAGCTCGCTCCGCCATCCAATAAGCGATAGTAGAAGTCGATCCCAAGAAATAATTATAAAGCTTCTTAACTTGACACATCCAATCAAGCAGTGGATGCTTGGATCTTCAAACCTTTTGCTTTCCAATCGCCATAGAATCCCTTAGTCATTGTGAGCATCCTATAAAGAAAATTTATAATTATATTTAAGGGGAGAAAGAAAGGTATTCTCTTCGCAGTGTTCCATAGTGTAAAGGATAGGTGTTATAGAACTATAAAAAAGCGTCTGCGATAGAAAAGTGAAGAAATTCCGCTCAGGCCCAATATCACCCCATAGATGCTCAGAGAATAGCATTTCACGGAAACAGGTCAACGCGGGGAAAACAATTACTGCATGCTGAAATGAAAAAGTGGACCCACAGTCGTCATTGCGAGTACTGATCCCAGCCAATTGTTGTGTTTCAGGTTCGACACAATGGAACCAATGTGATGGCATTCACCACTACCTGAAAAAACAGGAAACCTAGAAAACGATCCACTCATATATCTTCTTCTTGCTCCTTCGTCAGTGTATTATACCGCCTTGGGCATCACGTTCGGTCTCCTTTCGTCCACCTCAAGCTCCGGCGGATTACATATGATCTTCAGATCCTTCCGTGCATTCAGATTGTCCTTCGTTTTTCCCTTGATGTCCATCACAGTATTGAATATATTATCGAACACATTCTTCTCAATATGCATAACATCAAGATTGTGTCGTATCAAATGCGCCCCCCAGTATTCAAGCTCCCAGAATATGCTTTTCTTCGTCCACTTATGGTCGACACCGTAGCCTTATTGTTCACTCAATGGTTGTTCGACAGCAACACTAAATGCATCAACACGGGTTCGGATCTGTTCTCCAGTCAGCCTCGGACGTGCAACCTTCCTCTCCATTCGGTTTTTAGTGAGGGCTTTCTTGTTCCTGCGATAAGGATGACCTGGTGGTAGGAATTGCCTGTGGCAGTCAAAATAGCATGTCCGACAGTGCTGTAAATAGAATGCCCGTGTGTCCTCTATACAAACTAGACACCCCATAACACCGGCGGTACTCCATCCAGACGCCATACCATAAGCAGGAAGGTCGTTCACTGTCCACATCAATGCGGCATGCATCATGAATGCTTGGTTTGTCGCAGTATCGTGCGTACGTACACCCACATGCCATAAATTCTGCAACTCCTCGATCAACGGCTCCAAGTAGACATCGATAAGATGTTTGGGATTTGATGGGCCAGGGATCACCACCGTTAGGAACATATACTCAGACTTCATGCACATTCCCGGTGGGAGATTGTACGGTGTAAGTATCACGGGCCAACATGAGTAAGTTTTACCATACTGACTGTGCGGTGTAAATCCATCCGTGCACAACCCAAGCCTAACATTCCTCGGTTCAGCTGCAAAATCAGGATGCGTCCGGTCAAAATGCTTCCAAGACTCTGCATCGGACGGATGACACATGGATCCTTCCTCCATCTGATGGCTCGCATGCCAAGTCATATGCTCTGCTGTGACCTCCGACGCATACAACCTCTGCAGCCGAGGGGTAATCGGTAGATACCTAAGAATGGCATACGGGGACTTCTTGCGTTAGGATTTCTGTTCCTGGTGGGCTTGTACCTAGCGTCTCCACTAAACTTGCAATATTCCAAATCAATATCGTCCCTCCAGTACAACATGCAACCGTTTTTGCAAGCATCAATCTTCTGAACTGGTAAACCCAATTTTCTTATCAATTTCTTCGTATTGTAATAATCGGCGGGGAAAGTGTGATCGCGGGGCATTACAGTATCAGCCCACTGGCATAACCGATCATATGTATGCTCGGAAAAACTCCCTTCGGCCTTCATATTCACCAAAGAGGCAATTGACGCCAACTGAGAGGTGGTGCAGCCATTCCACAAAGGTTGGTCCGCAGCATGAACTACATAAAAAAAACGGTCTGACAATCCAGACACATAATCATAGGGCCCCAAATCGTAATATGAACTAAGACCCACATCAGATGGACAATACCGAGTACCATCATCAGTCGGTCCCTCCTGGTTGTACGAAGACCAGAATGACGGCCCGGCGGCATCGAATCCTCTGCACCCAATCCATCTGAGCCGCATCACCCCAATACGAACTACCCTCCTCCTGAACGGGTGGCGTTTGTTGTCGCTGCACAGGGGGCATTGTCAATGCTTCAAAGGATTCCTGCTCCCTCTCCTCACCATGCGAAGTCCAATTGTAATACTCTGGCATAAACCCTTTCATATACAAATCAAAATTTACCTCGTCTGGTGTTTTGAACCGTTCGTTTTTGCATTTCCGGCAGGGACACTTAATCTTGTCCCCGTCCATATATGCATGCTGAGACTGGGCCCATTCAAAAATATTGTAACACCATCCTCAAACTCCGGCGTCATACCCAGGACGTCTCGATCATACATCCTTTCCTCAACTGTCTTAACATGATTGGTCCTACGTATAATTCACAACAACAATTAAATGACGAGAGTAATTATATATATATACGCAAAAATAACATAATTTTGCATACTTACCTGAGCAAAACACCTATCAATATCAATGCAAAATTCGCGTTCGGTAATTGATATGTTCGATTTTCCGTATAAAGAATCAAGGGGGGAGTTACAAATATGAGTTGGAGAGTAAGTATAAGAACAATGACAAAGAAGGGGACATATATATAGAAAACATTGGAACGGTCATTGGAATACTATTTGGAACGCAATTAGCCATTGAAATATAGCCGTTGTTCCAACTTTAGGAACGGTCTCAGGAGAGTAGCAGGAACGGTAAAGTTACCGTTGTAATATAGCTGTTAGCGCATATTAGGAACGATACTTTGGATCGGTACTTGTAACACAATTTCACTTACTATATAGTTGTACTTTGGAACGGTAATTGCATCACATTTTCCCCATGGCGTAAAAGGGCCTCCTGTAGGACTACATGTTGGAACGGTCAGCCTACCGGTCCAAATTGACACGGTCTTTGGAACACATACAGTAACGGTCAGTGTTCCCGGTCGGCCTACCGTTCCAAATCTCACACATGTGTTCCAAATTGAGGTCCAAAATATATCAGGTCCCCTTTAGGAACGGTTATAGGTGTACAAATTGCCTCACCATTTTTGGCACTCTAATAGGAACGGTCCGACCGTTCCTATTAATTTCTATTACAATTAGCACGATTGTGACGTCATCAACGGTTTACCGTTCCACAATAGTTCCTACAACCGTTCCTACGTGGAACGGTCATACCTTATCGTTCCTATTCCGGCATTTTTTTGTAGTGGTAACTTGAATTAAGTTGGTCAGTCCGCTACTTTCTTCAATGATTGATGGTTCAGTAAACAATTTCACATTATTGTTGCTTTAATAATAAGGTTTGTTTAATAATTTTCAAGATAGATATCAGAGGTTGATCGAGGAGCATGTCTCTCAGCCTACGTCAGAGCGTCTAGATTAGGATTTATTTTAATCTTTATTTTATATGCTTTGTAAAATGACAATATTTACTTTTGGCAATTAGTTATAATTTTAATGGATAAAATGTGGTTTCTAAAAAATTATTTTTAATAAAATATTAAAAAATAAAAATAATATTTTTATAAAACTTAATAAATATTTGGGATGGATTTTGAGATGACAATCGTCGCAAATTACATTGGAATATTTTAGAACGAAATTGTGACCATTTCGATTTATATTCCGTCCCTAATTCTTTTCAATTCTCAAATTAATTTGGGACAGTTTTCGATGAATATTTTTCGATGATGAAATATTCGTCACAATTTTTTGGACCAACTTTCCGATGAATGTTCCACCACACATTATGTCACAATTTTTCGATCAACTTTCTGACAATTTTTCCGACGGATGTTCCGACGACACTATATAAATTTTTTTGTTCAAAATTCATTGCAAATCCCCAATTTTTGTCCCAAAGTCTGTTTCAACTTTCGTTCCAAATAACAAAACATATTTTTATCCTATGGACGAAATTTCCGACATCATTAATGGACCGTCGGAACTCCGTTACATATATTCCGACAGAAATGCATTTTCGTCGGAACATTCGTTGGAAATATTTTTCGATGTGCCTTTTTGAAACGATGACTGTTTCGTCCCACATCCATCAAAAAGTTTGTCGAAAACCTTATTAGCAACGCATTTTCATCGGAAATTTCCATCCCAATATCTGTCCCAAATAAGCCTTTTTTTTTTGTAGTGAAGGTTTTAGATCGCCTTTTTTTAGAATTTAGGAAAAAAAAATCAAGAGTATTTTTTCCTACCACTGTTTTCACATAAGGTTGTTGTATTTAACTCTTAAATTAAAAAAATGAGCCATTTAATATGTATATGACAAATTATTTTCAAATATATATATGGCAAATCATTTTCAAGCGAAATATTATTAATATATATATATATATATCAAAAGTACAATTTGATGATTTACAAACTCCATTAAATAGGTAGCAAGATGGCATCTCATGAAGGGAGATGTGGCTAGCTATGTATATAGGTAGAGTTGTATAACTAAGCATTTCATCTTTGCATGGCAAAAGAAATGAATGTCTCAATTTGAATAATAATGGATTTGAGCCACAAAGTATTTTTAAGATTTATGTTGTTTTAATATAAGTAAACATAAGAGAAATTAAAAGTTTATTATAACTATATAAACATGAAGGCTTAAACGATTTTTTGGTCTGTAAGTATTGCCATTTGGCATTTTTTTTCTTTATGTTTTTAGGGTTAAGAATTGGTCCTGTAACTTTTTCCGACTTTGCAATTTTAGTCCTTCAGGCACCGAAAATTTAAAAAGTTGACAGAATTTCTCACATGGCACGCACGTGTGTCTTATAAATTGGGGCTTTGCATTTTATTGGCCACTTTTTTCAACATGGCCCAGAAAAATAATTTAAAAAAAATGACATAGCGAACCCAGCCACGTCATTTGCTGAATCAGAAAAAAAAAGGGGGGGAAAAGTTCAGCTTTCCCTCCTCCCCTTCGTTCTTTATAATTAAAAGAGGAAAAAACTCTCACCAATTTTGCAGCAAGAACCCTAGAAAAAATTGCTCTCGAACAGAAAAGGGAAAAGCTCCAATGTCTTCCATCACCGGTCTTGAGGAACGCTACTGTGGAAGGGCGGCGATTCTCCGAACATCTTCGACAGATGAGAACTCAGGTCGTAGGTTTCACTCTTGTAGAAATTACAAGGTAAGTTTTAATTTTATTTTTCTTTTGTTTGTGCAGAAAATTTGCAGAACACTCTTGGGTTGTCTGTTTTTTGACAGAATGGAGGATGTAGCTATTTTGCATGGGAGGATCCCCCAATGTGTAGAAGAGCTAAGGCAATTATACCCAATTTGTTGAGGAGGATTAATATGTTGGAAGATGATGTGCTGAGGCTAAAAAGGAAGAATAGAAAATTAATTACAAGTTTGTTCGCCTTGCATTTTATTCTGATGATTTGGTGCTGGTGGAGTTTGAAGGCTACAGTGAAGATGCCAAATACTGGAGAAGCTTTGAAGATTGCTGAAGTGTTTCATGGTTTTTTTCCTTTAAACTGATTCAAGATAATTAACTAATTATCCTTGTTTCAAGTGTTTGATGTAAGTTGGAATTTCCTTGTGTGAAGTGTTTGATGTACGTTGTATGTAAGTTGCATAAGTGCTGGTGTAAGTTTGATGAAGTGTTTGATGTAAGAATGAAGTTTCATCTGTATGTATGCAATTTTTGTTTTGTCAGGATGAGTTTGTGTGATTAAATTGAAGGATCCTGGAAACCAGCCCTAAAAAAAATGAACAAAACAGCAAAAAATGAAACTTGGTGATGTTGGTTTTGAACCTAAACACATAAGTTCCAAAAGAAATACTTTCATAAATAACATACCATAATATCTGTCACAACATCATACTTGGTAATGTTGGTTTTTTCCAAACCACAAAAGGTAATTGGTACTACATGGGGAAACATTCTTAACCAAAAAACATACTACTAAAGGCACAAGTTTGCTTTTGCCATCCACAAAAAGTAATGTTGACTAACATTCTTAAGTTCAAATGTTATGGTTTAAATCTAAATACTTATATCCTCATTTTGTGATGATGTAATTGACTACTTGACTGGAAGTTCTTGGTGGATTGAATCTTGGAACTGGATGAGGACCAACCATAGGTGGAGGTGCCCTGAATTGAAGTCTTGGATGTAAGCCCAGGTGCTGGTTTGTAATGGTCATTTGCTGGTACATTGATGGTCCAGGCCTGAATGTGGGAGTGACTTGGGTCAGAAATGGCTCTTGAGTTATTACTGCATCTTCCAGTTCATCCTCTTCATTGTTATCTTCATGTGCAGGTGGCAAAATATCTGGAAATTGTTGACCTTCAATGGAATGTGTTGTCTGCACTTTAGAACACTTCCTTGATTCCAAAGGATTAGCTACTGAACTGCTTCCCTTTTGCTGCAATTACAGTATTGCACTTAATATTAGACCTTAAACATACTTAGCAAATAGATTGTTACCCTTCTTGGAATGTGACTTGGTTCAGTTTGTGGAACAGATTGCTGGATATTTTGAGTTTGGTCCTGCAATTTTGAACAATTGTTAGAAAAAACATGACACAAGTTACTTTAAAGAAACTAAACACTAAAAATTATAACGTTTCTGGACACTTTGTAGTGTTATGTCCAGGTTCTCCACAGGTGCTACAATGGACTGTTTGCTGATTTCTTTTCATCCTCTGCAGTTTCTTCCGTTTCTTGTTCTTCTCTACTGGTTCATCTGCTTCTTCTTCTTGTTTTTGGTGGCCTCCCTGCACCCCTTCCAAAGTTGGGTGGAAGTTGAGGTATGATGAAAGTTTCAGCACAACTCTTCATGACTCATTGGTTGGATGGCTGGTTTGTAGACCTTCATGTATGTCTCAACATAGTAGCACCTCTCCACAAAATCAACAGGGTCCAACCTCTGATGAAAGATGGCGCAACATGCATGGTATGCCAGATAATTGAAAATTTCCTACAACTACAGCTTTTAGCCCCAAGGTCCACACAATGTTGGCTACCATCAAAACATGACACTTGATAATGTGTATCATCAGCCTTAATTGGTATGCAATCTGAGACTTTTGCAATCTTGCTTTTGGAGAATTTGTTGGATCTTAGGACAAATTTTTCCCTTCCATTTGTTGCAAGCTCTGTCTCTATTTTCTTAGGCATTCTCCTCATTAAGTACTCTCTTATCCATTCCAGCATAGTCAAAATAGGTTTTTCTCTTGCATCTAATATACTTGAATTAAAAGTTTCACACACATTGTTCAGAAGCGTGTCACATGTGGCTATTTTAGTGAAATGAGAAAGGGACCACTCTGTAGCTGGTTTGTCACTGAACCAATCATAAGCAGCCTGTGATATTGCCCTTATTTCTTCCATTCTTTTCTTCCATTCACTTACAGTGCAAGCCTTTACAGCTTTCCACAGAGCATTCTTATATGCTAACCCCCTGAACCTAGCACTTTTAAAATTATTGTGCAGGTGCCTAACACAAAATCTTTGTTCAGACCTTGGAAACACTTCCTCAAATCTTTGCCTGAGACCCTTCTGCTTGTCGGACATAAATGTGAATTGTTCTTGTCTGACTATGTTCAAATCATGTTTCAGAATTATCAAAAACATTCCATGACTCTCTACATTCCTTGTTAACAACAACATAGGCAATTGGGAAAAGGTTGTTATTAGGATCCACACCAATTGTTGTCAAGAGAATACCCCCATGTGGCCCCTTCAAATGACAACCATCGACTCCAATAATAGGCCTACACCCAGATTTGAATCCTAATTTCAGAGCACCAAAATACACATACATTCTACTGAATCTGTTCTCTCTAGATTGGTCCTCAATACTCACAATAACAGTTGAACCAGGGTTTGTATTTCTAACCTCCTTTGCCTAATCCCACAGCCTTGTGTATTGGTAATTAGAGGTACCATCAATGACCTTTAGTGCTGCTCTCTTAGCCCTATAGGCTTTGTCCTTGGACACATTGACCCTTAGTTCATTTATAATGTCAAGTCTAAACCCTTTCATGCTTCTTTTAGGGTCAGACTTAAATTTCTGTAGGTACTTATCTCTCAACCAATCAGTCTTGATATTTTTGCCATCAAAAAATTTGTGGGCAAGAATGCTGGGGAGAATACAGGTTTATTTGAAATGTCTCCTCATTTGGCAACTTGATTGCATGCATTTTTCACTCACAATCATCATTCCCACATATTACATACATCCTTATCTTGTCATTTTTTATGAACCTGATAGTTCTTTTTGTCTTGATAGCATGTGAATTGATGGCTTTTTTGAACTCCCATTTATTACTAAACCTCATCCACAGTTCAAAAATAGGGTCAAAAATATCATCTGGATTAAACAAAGGATCAGTAGGTCCATCCCTTTCACCATCTTCAGAATCCCTATGCTCATCCAGTTCACCATCATTGTCAACCACATCAATTTCCTCTCCCTCACTAGACTCACTTTCATCCTCTTCATTTTCTACTGCATTCTTATTCCTAATTTCAGTTTCTACATGAGGTTGTTCATTGTTTCCATCCCCCATTTCATAATTAGAACCTATCAACTCACCACCCTCCTCCCCTTCAGCACCTCATCCCCCTCACCGTTCTTCTCACCTTCACCACCCTCAGCCCCTTCACCACTATCTACAGCAGCCTCTTCAATAGTATCAACATAAATCAAAACCTCTCTGTCCACAAATCTTTTTTTATATTCTTCCCTAAGATCATTGGTACAGTCAACAACTTAAAACCTCTATTAACAATTATGTAATATCTTCTACTCTTACTGATCCCAACACTATCACACCACATATTCAAACTCCCCAAGCAGCATTCATTATTTGACATATAATCATATTTCACTATACTACCACCAACATATTTGGCTTCAGGAACATGCACAGGCATACCCCCATAACAAACACTAATGGTAATGGAATCACTGTCTGGGTCTGTTTTTAATGAGAAAAAAAGAAAACACAAAAACAAAAACAAATCACTACTACAATACAAAAAGCTACAGAACACTTACATTATAGAAGAAAGGGACCACCACATATATATAATAAAGGGGGAGGGGGGACCAACAAGGGCCCAACATATGATAAACAATTCCGAAACATATTTTTTACAACCACCAAAGCACATAAATATACTGAAACAAACGAGTACAAACATAAACTTGAAAAAGGGACTTACGGTAAAGAGGTGGGGGTAAACCCACATGCCTCGCATGCCGTTTCATCACCATCCTTCCTTCGTTAGCGATCACCTCTTCGACAAACTAAAGGTTTCCCTTTGATTAAGCAAATCTTGGAGATTAATGTCGGATTCCGTTTTTTAGCAAAATTAGGGTATTCTGGGGGTGGTGATTACAGAGTTTTTTGGGGAGAGAAAGTTTCGATTGAGGAGAAAGAGAGGTTATGAGAAGCCAAATTCCCCCCCCTCCCCCCCCCCCCCCCCCTCTTTTTTCTGATTCAGCAAATGACGTGGCTAGGTTCGCCACGTCATCTGTTTTTTAATTTTTTTGCTGGGCCATGTTGGAAAAAGTGCCAATAAAATGCAAAGCCCCAATTTATAAGACACACGTGTGTGCCACGTGAGAAATTCTGGCAACTTTTAAATTTTCGGTGCCGGAAGGACTAAAATCGCGAAGTGGGAAAAAGTTACAGGACTAATTCTCAATCCTAATAACATAAAGGACAAAAATGTCAAATGACAATATTTACTGGACCAAAAAATCATTTAAGCCTAAAACATGAAATATACAAAGAGCTTAATTGCAATTTTTTATCCTCTAATTGTGCATGTTTGGCATTTAATCCTTTATATTACTTAGGTTGCAAAAATAGTCCCGCATATTTTCAATTTAAAAAATTTAGGACACATATTTAGTAATTTTGGTAGGAATGAACAATAAGAAATTAAAGGAGAAAAAAAAAGAGTTAGAAAGATCTAGAATTAGGGTAATTTGCAACCGCCTCCCTTGAAGTTTGGCATAATTATAAGGGATAATTACAACTCCCCCCTGAAGTTTGGTGTAGTTACATGTAAACCCCCTAAGGTCTGAGAAATTACTCTACTACCCCTGAGGTTTGTTTTTGTCTAACAAATAGGTCCCTCTGTTAGTCAAAATTCACCGAATTTGTTGATATTAGCAAAAGAAATTGAATTAAAGGTTAGATTTGCCATCGATTGACTTATTACTAACTTATTGTAGGTCAAACGAATCTTTTTATGACCAAAATACCCTTATATATCGTCACACATTAATGCATGAGATGAGGTATATCTTCATTGTTATAAGGGTAATTTAGTCATAAAAGATTTATTTGGCCTGCATTAAGTTATTAATAAGTCAATCAAGGGTAAACATCAATTTTCATTTATTTTTTTTGTTAGTATCAACAAATTCGGTGAATTTTGACTAACGAAGGGACCTATTCATTAGACAAAAGCAAACCTCAGGGGTATTAAATGTAATTTTTCAAATCACAAGGGGTCTATGTGTAATTACATCAAACCTCAGGGAATGGGAGTGTAATTATCCCTAATTATAAATACCCTCTTGTTGTTTGAAAAATTACAAATACCCCCGAGGTTTGTAATTTTTAACCAAATATTTGAAATTGACCATTTAGCCCTTGAATTTTTTTTTATTAAAATTACAGAAAAATCAGGCAAGGCAAATTGCAATATTGCTCCTTTGTGTAAAAAACTTAAGAAACCTCTCTCTACGCATTGTAGTCCAAAAAAATTTAAAAATTAAATAAAAAATAATTTAGCGCATAAGGGCATTTTGATCAGATCACCCATAAAATGGATAAAAATTGGTCATTTGTTAGACAGCTACAAACCTCATGGGATACTTATAATTTTTCAAACAATAAGAGATATTTGTAATTATGTCAAACCTCAATAGAGGTAGCTGTAATTTACCTTCTAGAATTATTATGCTTAACAGATTACTCTTTTGTCAAACCTTTTTTTTTCTATCTTTTAGTAGCTTCTATGTAATTAGTGGTGGCGTAAATAGGGTAGCTCTAATCATCATTTAGGTTCTAATTGTCAATATGACTTTTTCCGTCTAACGTTAAATTTTTTAACCATCCTTTTCAAATATCCTAATTAATCAATTAATTAATACAAGTTGGGAACTATTTTACGTACATATATAATGGGGCAAAATGCTTTTTTATTCTGTAAGGGTATTATTGATTTTGGTATCACAATTTAGATAGGTGACTGTTTAATTTATAAATTACATTTTTTCAGTTTTTTTTTGTTATCTCAAAATATTACGTTTTTCAGTTTTTTTGATCCAAAATGTCATGTGCCTTGACATTTTGGACTAAAAAAACTGAAAAGCGTGTTTAAGGAACTAAAATAGCCACCTACCTAAATTGTGGTATCAAAACAAATAATATTCTAATTTTATGGGACAAATAAAAAAAAAATATTTTGCCCTTATATTATGAATCTCTGTTAAAAAGTTACGGTGAAAAGTTCACGAACGTTATGAATTTCTGTTAAAAGTTGCCGTGAAAAGTTCACGTACGTACATGAGTAGAACACAAATACAAAAGCAACTTTAGGATTAAATTTTTATATTATTTTTCATGTTTAGCTTTAAAAATAATGCAAGACATCTTTATATCTATATATGACTATATTGATTAATTTAGGATGATATAAGTACAATTTAGAGACAATAATTAATATATTTTGATATACATGTTATTAGGAATTTTGGGAATCACCACAAGAAAATAGATTAATTGTAAGAAAAAAAATTAGCAACGAGACAATTAGCAAGTAAATTTTTATTTTTAATTTATATTATTTAATGCGAGAAATTTACTGATTAATACATTTAACAACAAAATTTTATTTGTGAACAAATTAATTTAGTAAATGAATTGTTTAATATATATATATATATATATAAGATAGTGTAGATTTACAACAAAAATTTTACTTGTTAATTAGCTCGACACTGATTTTAATATTAAACTTTTTCGTACCTATTAAGTCATTTTCTTGTAGTGGGTTTTGTGTCATAAATCTTTGTAAAACGTTCGTCAAGTGTTATATTATATACTTCATAGGTACAATATTCATATATACCGAACGTTTTACCTCAAAAGTATGAGTATTACTTATTAATATATACATAAAATATAAGTGTATATATACAAATACTATATATATAAAGGTAATAATATCACTATATTAATATAAATAAATTTTTTGATCTGAATGCAACCTAAAATACTGTAGAGATACTATATGGTTAATTACACTTAGACCTCCTCTGAAAATGCAGAATTACACTTCTCCCCAAAGAATTTTTAAAATTACACTTACATCCCTTTCGAAAATTTACCATTTACATCTGACCTCCTTTCGTTGGGATTTTGACGAAAAATACTGACATTAGCAAACAAATAAATACATAAATTTTTTTTACATCTAATAATTTTGTACTTATAGGGAAAAAATAAAATAATATTAACTCACTTTTTTATATATACATTACATTTATCCCCTTATAAGTACAAAAGTATTCATAAAAATGTTTTAAATGGGGCAAAAATTAAAAATTTATGCAATTTCTTTTATTGATGTAATATTTTTCGTCCAAACTTTAACGGAAGGGGCTCACGTGTAAACAGAGAATTTTTGGAATGGATGTAAGTGAAATTTTAAAACTTTTTTGGGAGAAAATATAATTTTATATTTTTAGAGGGGGTCTAAGTGTAATTAATCCTATATTATACTAAGTTAATATGAATAAATTTGAGACGGTACACTCGTCAAACTCTTCATAACTTTGTTGATCACTCCCCTTCCCTTAAGGCGACTGAGAAATCATTATCAAGTTGATATTTATTTAATTATTTTTATGAGTGTTTTGTTATTCCTTAACACAATCAATCGGAAAAAAAAGTAGGATCAAATCAAATTACTAGGGTTAAATTGTAAAAAAAATTAGAGTTTAAAAGACACCGTAATATTTTGAAAAAGAAGCAGCTAACTTCCCTTGACTTCTTCAATCATGTAATTTGATGGGCATTCTTGTTGTGGATTGTATATTTTATATCTTACCATTATTTATTGATTATAAAAGTTCAAATATTCAACTAGCATTTAATTTTGTTACGGGATAACACTTTTGATCCCATAACTTATAAAAATTCGTATTTTTGATTCTCTTCCACTTTTCGGCCTACTTGATTCTCTTGTGGAAGACATGATCCTTCGTGTTTCTTGCACTTGGCTTCAGACTGAGAAATATGGGAAGGGTGGGACTCGATTTTGTGTGATAAGAGAGAAATCCCGTTCCGTTGCCCTTATTTCCTTCAACAGTTATTTTTTCCCCCTCAAAGTAGATATATATCCCCTCCTTCCTCCCCCCAAAGTGTTGTCAAGTTGGAAATATGTCATTTTTTCCTCAATCCAAAAACACATAATGGCAACATGCTACGCACCTGACAATCAATGTTAAATGACACACAAAAAAGCGGATTAAAGGACCAAAAGTGCAATTTTTTTATAATTTATGAGACCAAAAATATAAATTTCACAACGAATGGGACCACAAATAAAAATGACTAACTTATGAGGCCAAAAATACTATTTCCCCCATTAAAGAACATATTACATAGATAACAAGGTGTAAGGGAATTTTTTTTTTTCAATAATGCTGAGGTGCCCTTCTGATATTCTTTTATTTAATTTAAAAATATTCTACCTATTTTAGTCTTGACATGAGTAAGTTAATTTAGAGTCAGTCTGAAAATTCGAATACTGAATTTTCTATTACAATTTATGTTGTATCATTTATCTCATTTCATTCCACGTATTCATTCTACGTGTCAAATTTTTTTCTTAAATAAAATCAATGATATAATTTTTATAACGTAACCTACATATATGAACAAAATAAAGAATATAACATAAATAACAACAAAAAAATTCCAATCTGCAATAAAATATGACCAAGGTAAGCAAGATTTCCGAAAATGGCCAAGTGGAGCGTAACATCAAGCACTCAAAGAGTCAAATTTCAGCAAGTGTTGACAAGCAAAACACGAAGAACAAAAAGGTCAAAAAAAGCAATAAAGAATTTAAGTGTGAAAAGAATATAACAATATCCAATAACAACTCAAGAAAAAGATTTATTAATATTCAGTATTATTAAAAAATAAAAATAAAAAAGATAATTAAGAGAAATAGGTCAAATTAGAGGGAGTACTATACCCCCCCCCCCCCCCGGTGGGGCCATGGGCTGTCTAGCGTGCGCTGTGCAACGGGGCTTTCTATTTGTCATGCTTTGTCTCGAATTGGACACTCACCCCTCCCCCCACCCCACACCCCACCCCACCCCACCCCACATACACACACAACACACACTAACTTTTGTACTTACATTGACATTATTTTGTTTGAGGTTATGTATATTTGAGACATATTGAAACTACCTAAAACACTTTGAAGCATTATTAGCATCCATAAGAGATGGAGACAATTAGATAGTTTGTTGCTTGGTGGCTTTACAAAATGATTTTTTAATATGATTATGATTTCTTGAGTTAGTTTGCTAAAAAATAATTAAATTAAGAATTTGACTTTAGTTCTTGATTTTATAAAGTGAAAAAGAAATGGACACTACAAAAAATATGAAATGTAATCATGGTTAATGCTAAATAGTCGTAGCGAATAGTCATTGACCACGGTCACGCAATGATTGTCGGCCGTGGTTTTTGCGAAGGTGGCTAAAACATTTGTCATGGCTAAAATCTATAGTGAATGTTTTTACCACGGCTAAAAACCATGGCAATAAGTTTTTCATGGTGGAAAAATTAGTTTTTGCATCGAGTTTTATTTAACCGTAGTTAATAATAGTTATTTAATTACCACGGTTTTTAGCCATGGTCATTAAAAATGTAGCTAATATTAATTTTTTTTAGTGGGATGCTATAATTAGATTTAATTGTATTTTTAGTCATGTAATTAATTATATCGTTTTGACATTTTAGTTCTATAATTTGTAGGGTTGTAAAATAGTCCTTCACCCTTTTTAATTTCTCGATTTAAGGACAAAGTTGGCTGGAAAGTGACATCATAATTCCAGCCAACTTAAAAATTTCAGTTTTTTGTCCTTAAATTGCAAAATTAAAAGAGTTGAAGGATTATCTTACAACTCTAACAAATTATAGGAGTAAAGTGCTAAATGGTTATAATTATAAAACTAAAAATACAATGAAGCCCAATAATTAATACCAATGAAGGGTAACCCTAATTTTAAACTAGTAATGATCCTGTAAGTTGAAAAGAGATCACTTTTTAATGATTTCGTCAAATTTACGAAAAATTTACGCGCTTAGCACGTGCCATTTTTGTCAAAATACTAACAAAATTGACAGAAGGACTAAAAATAAGTTTTCTTGTAATTTATGAAACGATTAACGAAAATCACATAATTACGAGATGAAAAGTGTACCGGCCTTAGGATATGGGACAAAAAAATATTGCATTTCCCTACAAAATTTAGAAAATTAAATATGAAAACCTAGTTTAAAATATTTTACCATGTAAGTAATGAAGAACTTCCATATTTGAATATATACTGGGCGAGAGAGAGAGAGGAGTGAGTTCTTTATATACAGAGGTCGGATAATATTTGGGTTTAATACAATTTATCTTTTTGTGATATTGTAAATGAGTAAATTATCCCTTTATAAAAAAAATATGACAATTTGCCTTCTTGTGTTATTTGAAATAGGAGCAATTTATCTCCCTAGACAGAAAGATAAATTGCGTTGTTTTAAAAAATATAGGGAAATAAATTAACTCATTTTAAATATAGAAAAATGAATTGTTCTCTTATTTTTTATGATGGATAATTTGCTCATTTATAATATTACATGAAGATTGCTTGCATTTTTTGGCGAATATTTTAGGAATGTTGGAGTTAGTACATTATTATATGTTAGTGAAGAACATATATGATTGCTTCATTCACATTCTGCAACCCTCCACAGCAGCTTTCCCACTGCTATTTATTTATGCCCGACCAATCACGTTTCACATCAATCAATGCCTTCGCCAAACTCTTCAAACATATCAATTCTCCCAAAAAGACATTTGCCTTTTTATTCTCATCAAACATTCTTTCCTTTTTTATTTTTATGTTTTTCATATATATACACACACCAGATCATTAGACCAAAGTTATGCACGCAAAAACATTAAATTTACGATTAAAAAAAAAAAAGTTAAGGACTGTCGGTTTAATTTATGAAAAAACAAAAATTATCTGAATCGGGCGTGAAATTAAAATAATAAATAATTTGAATTTTATATATATTAGCAGTATATTGATGATCGATCATGCTTCGAAATTATTTTTGAGTTGGAATATTGATGGAGGCACTTGTTTTACCGATAAAGAGCTTAGGTGGCTTATAAGTTATCAGGTTTCATTTCCTAGTCAGTACTTATTTTATGACAAAATAGTGGAATTAATACGAAGTTAGAGTGGATAATACCTCACACTATTGTCAAAGATTAATACCCTACACTATAAAATATTACGATAAATCAATATTATCTACCATTTACGGTCAAACAAAATCGATACGAAAACTTAAATTTTGACCACAAACAATTAACATTCGTTATGGTTTACCTATAGCAAAAGCATTTGCCACAATTTTTACATGTAGCTCATATTTTAGTCTCTTTTGTAGAAACAACGATTAATTAATATTGTACAGTCGTGGTTAATTAGTATTCATCACGAATTTTTACTTTGATCATAGCAAATAGATATATTTCTTTCAATGAGAAACCAATCGAGTGACAAGTCGGATAAGATATGTATGTATGTATATTGTGAAGAAATTTAAATTAAGGGTAAATTACATCTACCTCCCCTGAGGTTTGGAATAATTATAAATACCTTCTCGTTGATTGAAAAATTATAAATACCTCTGAGATTTATAATTTTTAACCAAAGGCCTAAAATTGACCATTTTGCCCTTGAATTTTTTATTAAAATTGTAGAAAAATCGCCAAGGCAAATTGCATTATTGCTCATCTGTATAAAAAACTTAAGAAACCTCTTCATGCACATTGTAGTCCATTTTTTTTTTTTAAAAAAGTAAATAAAAATAATTCAGTGTATAAGGGCATTTTGGTCAGTTCACCCATAAAAATTGATGGAAATGAGTTATTTGTTAGATGGTTACAAACCTCAAGGAGATATTTATAATTTTTCAAACAACGAGGGGGTATTTATAATTATGTCAAACCTCAAGGGAGGTAGATGTAATTTACCCTTAAATTAATACTGAAAAAGAGATGTTGAAAAGGTAGTGATATGTGCAAGAGTTGATGAGGAAGGAGAGGGCTTTATTAATTCTTGTGGGAAACAATGATTGCTACCACAGCACGCAGCATTTGGACACCTGCATCACTTTTTTATTACATCAAGATAAGCTTATATATACATTTAATGTACAAACTTCCTCCATTAAAATACAGCTTATTTGGTTTGTGTGTTGCAGCAATTGTCCTAGACATTAAACCCTTTGGACCACTCATGCACACAATTAACAAGTTCAATTTTTTAGTATACATCCATAGAAATATAATATTTAATTATGATTAATTGTATGATTAATACTAAATAGTCATATTAAATACTTATTGACCATGGTACATAATAGTTGTCGGTCGTGGTTTTTGCGATGGTGGTTAAAATATTTGTCATCGCTAAAAGTCATATTTTTACCACGGCTCTTAGTTGTCGCAAATAAATTTTTCATGGTGGAAAGAACTAGTTTTTGCATCGATTTTTATTTAACAATAGCTAATAATAATTATTTACCACGATTTTTAACCATAGTCATAAAAAGTGCAACCACTAGAAAAAATTTAACATATAACCATGGTTATAGCCGTAGTGAATAGTCATTCACCACGATCATACATCAGTTATTGATTGTGGTATTTGCGAGTGTGGTTAAAACTCATAATCATGGCAAAAAGGTTCTCATGGTGGATAATTTAGGTTTTTGCAGCTGTTTTTTGTTAAACCATGGTTAATAATAATTATTTATCATGATTTTAGTTCGTATATAATCGATAAATTCGTAGCCAATAGTGAATTTTCTTCTAGTGAACCAATATAATTGATGGGGTGAAATTCGGGAAAAACGTAGCCTATGCACGTGCATCGAACGAATACAAGAAGCTTAACAAAAACAAGAAAGTAAGAAGTGAACTTGCAATATTCATTAAGAAGTATCTCAAATAATAAGATTCACCCCCTTTTATAGTAAATTCTAGGGGGTGAAATTACAGTGTTGTCCCTTAATCCTACGGCCTAGATTAAATAGACGAGGGCGTTTCCGTCATTTTCTAGATCCCACTTTCTTTTCAACTTCCACCTCTTCAACCTCCTTCAACTTCCCTTTAACTCCCATTAAGGGCTCTAATGTAATTGTTTATAAAATTTGGGCCTTCTCGTAAATTCTCTCTTTTAGTTATTCTTCTCCACATCAATAGCCCCCTAACTTTCAAACGTTTCCTTGGAGGCTTGGAAGTTTCAATTAGCAAGTTGATTCTGATTCAAATTCCTCTTTTTGTAGTGGATAAAATTGACTTTGACTAAGCTTCTTTTTTGCTAACTCTATTAGAAGTCCTCTCCTTTTCGAATTCTTTTTTCAAACGAATTCTACTCCCGTTGGGATCTTTTCTTTTACCTTTCCTTATTGAATTAGGATTTCTCCTTTCTCTATATAAATAGGGGAAACCACCTTCAATTCTTCATTGGGTTCCAATCTCTCTTTTCTTGCTTCTCCGACTTCAAGAATAAAGAATCTCGAAATGTCTTGGCTCGGGTATTTAGCTCACCATTTTTTTTCCGTTCTTCGTTTTTGTGTCTCCAAAAAAGAAAAAAACACTCCCTCGTTTAGTCCAAATTTTTCAAAAAAAACAAAAGACTTCGTTTTCCTTCCCGAATAGATTTCTGCCGCATCATGTCGAGCAACGCCGAAAACATGTGGGGGAGAGTGTCGACTCCGAGTCGGGGCCGGGGGATGCCCCGACGTGGTGCTGGTCGAGGCAGTCCGCCTCAACCAGAATCTGATCGAGGCGGAGCGCCTCGACCAGAATCTGGCTGAGGCGCCTCGCCTCGGCCGGAATCTGGCCGAGGTGTTGATCCTCGGCCGACCCCCGGCCGGGGGGCGCCTCCTCCACCTCCTTCAGCTCCTTCGGCTCCTTTCATCAATCTGGATCCTTCTCCTCCTTCAGCTCCTCATATTGATCTGGACATCGTGGACTTCGATCATGAAGTGATTGAAGCGATTCGGAACCTTCCTACTTGTCCGTCGCTTTCCCCAAATTCTTCCTTTGAGTCAAGCTCACAAGAGACTCCCCCACTCTTATCTCCTCTACCAATTGACCTTGTTGATTCCGGTTTAGACGGAACTGAATCCTCTTCAGCTCCCCACTCCAAGTCTCGCTGTCGTATTATGGACGTCGACAATTGTCATAGTCGTGTGAGTTTTGAAGAGTTCCGTCTTCTTAAAGCCAGTGTCAACGCCTCTTCTGAATTCACCCTCTTGTTGCCTAGCATTGACAATAGGATCAAGTTCCCTCCTCCTGGGTTCTTCACCGTGTACTTATCGTTCTTTTCCTCTGGTTTCACACTTCCCCCTCATCCTCTGCTACTTCAAATCATTACCTGCACTACTCTGAGCATCAGCCAATTCACCCCCAACTCCCTTGTAAGTTTTAGGGGGTTCTTCCAACGCTTTGAAGAGCTTGACTTGACCCCTTCTCTTGAGGCCTTCTATACCTTGTTCACTATTAGAAAGTTGCCTAATGACTCCTACTTTTATTTCTATCCTCGGGGGGAGGGGGGGGGGGTTGCAAGATTCTTGAGGGTGGTGTTTCCTCTAAGGGTCCTTGGAAAGAAAAGTTCTTGTTCGTAAAGGACTTATCTTGGGGATTAGCAACCCCTTGGGGGGAATCATCCTTTGTGCCTGACCCCGTTCCTGATCTTCGACTATCCTTCATCGGGGTTGGGATGTTCGACCAACTCTTTGACGTCAAAACTTTAGGGTCAGCTGGTATTTAATAATTGCAACTTTTGTGCTATTTATTTGCTTTGCAAAAGATTTTCGATGCTATCTTATATTTTTTGTTGATTTGCTTGCAGGAAAGAAGATCTCCCTCCATGATGTCCATCGCTTTCGCGACAAAGAGAGTGCTTCAAGGTCCCACCATCCTCCTCCGCCCCCACCAAGGAGGGAAGAAAGCAGTCGCCGGCGCTCACCTCCTGCCCGAGCCTGGGACCCTCCCGGGCACTTGACTCGCCATGAAGGGCGCTCCTCTCCCCCTCCTGAAGGCAATGCCTCCAAACGCCCCCGGGAAGGCGAAGGAGGTCCTACGTGCCACGGGGCAGGGAAAGGTCTCTTCACTTACGGGACGAACAGACAGGGGGATATCTCCTCTTTCTGGGATGCCGTTGATGTGGACCTTGCCCACAAAAGATCAAGGGATCTAGTGAACCCTTATGACGTGACGCTACTTGGCGCCCTCCCCACCGTTACTCTTACTCGTCTTATGCAAGACGAGGCTTCCAGGGTATGTTCTTTATAGTTTTTATGGATGCTTCATTTTTTTTGACCTCATGTGTCTAATTGGGGGGTATATCTTTTAGGTTATCAACTTAGCAGAAACTACTGAGCTGCGGTTGAGTAACTACGAGAAGGAGATCGAGCGGTTGAAGGATGCCTTTGAAGATGCCCGGAAAAACTTGGAGCGTTGTCAAGGGGAGCTCAAGACTGCCTCTGCTGAACAACTCAAGTGGAAGGAAAACTTTAACCGGGAGATTGCCTCGGGGAAGACCTTCCTGAAGTCTGATGCTGGCAAGGCCTATTTGGAGTGTGTGTGGGATGACTTTAAGGAGAAGTATGTAGGTTTAGAGGAATTCCATCAAGTTGTCCTCAGTAAGGCAAGCGAGGTATATGATCAAGTAATCAGGCAGTGTCGCTCAACGCTAAGGAACAGTGGTCGCTTTGGCGACGAGGATTTCATGTTTCTAGACCCAAAGTTCCTGATGAGGAAAGGGATGAAGATGGGGAAGGGGAGATTGCTGATAATGTGGTTGATGAGACTCCTGCTAATGGAATCCCCTCCTCTGCCATAGAGAAGAATTGAAGTTAGCCTTTAGAATTATTTATTTGAATTTCTTTCCCGTAGATTCAAGATATGTTTAGGGATTAGTTACCGTTATTATTATTTTTCTTTTGTTAATCTTAGTTTTTAGGAATGTTTTTTTCCTTCTAAACATTGAACCTTCAATAAAAATTCTATGTTTATATTATATCGTACTTCAGCATCTAATGTATGAGGCAATCCCCCGTCTAGCAAAAATCAAAAAAGGGAGAGGCAATCCCCCTCCTCTTGGTAAGGTTACACATTCGAGGGGCTATCCCCCTCTGAGAGGCAATCACTCTCTTTTTGGTAAGGTTACACATTCGAGGGGCAATCCCCCTCTGAGAGGCAATCCCTCTCTTTTAGATAGTGTTTTCGATGCTAGGGGCAATCCCCCTTATGAGAGGTAATCCTTCTCTTTTAAATGATGTTTAGATGCTAGGGGCAATCCCCCTATGAGAGGCAATCCCTCTCTTGGCAACTTGGGGTAGTTCGACATAGAACTCCCGGAAGCTCTTCGACCCAAACACCTTTGGCATCTTCTAGCCCTGTCTTCAAATTTTGGAGGATTATTCGGTTGGTCACTTCTGCTTGGCCATTAGATTGTGGAGTTGCCACTAACGTGTAGTATTGTTTTATCTTAAGCCCTTGACACCATTGGCGAAATTTGGATTCCTGGAACTCTGTGCCATTGTCCATCACGAAGGCTCTGGGGATGCCGAAGCGACCTATGATATTCTTCCAAACCAATTTTATGACTTCCTTCTTTATTATCCTGCTTAATGCCTCTGTTTCCACCCACTTTGAAAAATAATCTACTGCCACGAGCAAGTACTCTCGCTGGCCTGTTGCTCGGGGAAGTTTCCCCACTATATCCATCCCCCGCTGATCGAATGGGCAAGGACTCTGCAAGGGCTGCATATCCGCTGCTGGAACGTGAGTGATATTAGCATGTTCTTGACACTTTCGGCATTTCCTCACTAAGTCTCTGACATCTGCTTGGATGGTTGGCCAAAAATACCCTTGCCTCAAGGCCTTCAGCGCCAGGGCTCTTCATCCGGAATGGTTGCCGCAACTTCCTTCATGGATTTCCCTCAGAACGTACTCTGCCTTGTCCTTACTTATGCACTTGAGATATAGCTGCGAAAATCCTCTTTTGTACAATTCCCCGCCAATCAAGGTAAACCTAGCTGCTCTCGTGCGAAGTGCCCTAGCTTGCTTAGGATCCTGAGGCACTTCCCCGGATTTTAGATATGCTTCTAGCTCCTCCATCCACTCAGATGGAGCTCCTTTTGTCATCAGAACTTCATTCTCCTCTTCATTCACATCCGGGTACTCTTGGTTCAACAAGGTTATCTTCCTGCTCTTCAGGGGAGCCAATGAACTGGCCAACTTAGCCAGTTGATCTGCTTCCTCATTCTCAGTCCTCGGAATCTGTTCTAAGGTGAATGTATCAAACTTCTTCCTCACTTCTTGGATTTTTGTCAAGTATTTGGCCATCTGCTCTCCCTTGGCCTCAAAGTCCCCGTTTACTTGCTTGACCACCAGTTGGGAATCACTGTATACTTTCACGTGCTTTGCCCTGGCAGCAAAGGCCAATTTCCCCCCTGCAATGAGGGCTTCATACTGTGCTTCATTATTTGAGGCGGCGAAACCAAGCCTGATGGCATAACGCATCGTGTCCCGATACGGGCTCTCAATTAGTATTCCTACTCCGCTACCTTGGGACGTGGAAGAGTCGTCAACAAACATTCTCCAATATCTCTTCTCTTGCGCGCTTTTCTCCTCCGTCAATTCGGAGATGAAGTCTGCCAATGCCTGTGCCTTGATCGCAGGCCTAGGTTGATATTCGATTCCATGCTCACTCAACTCCACCGACCATTTTACCATTCTCCCAAATGTATTGGGATCTGCCAGTACCCTTTTCAAGGGTTGATTCATCAGTACCACCACGGGGTGTGATTGAAAATAAGGACGTAGTTTCCTGGCCGCGGTTATCAAGGCCAAAGCCACCTTCTCAATTTGGGCGTATCTCTCTGCTGGTCCTTGCAGGGCCTTGCTGGCATAGTATATGGGTCGATGCTCGCGCCCTTCTTCTCTTACGAGAACCGAGCTTACTGCGCCTTCCGAGACAGATAGGTACACAAACAAGGTCTCCCCGGGCTACGGCTTTGTCAACAAAGGTGGTGAAGTAAGATACTTCTTTAAATCCTCAAAGGCAGCTTGACTGCTCTGTCCACGAAAAGCCATCCATCTTACGTAACACCTTGAAGAATGGGAGTCCTCGCTCTGAGGATTTCGAAATAAAACGATTAAATGCCACCATCCGTCCCGTCAATTTTTGAACTTCTTTTATCGTCTGGGGAGGTTGCATTTTTATAATAGCCTCAATTTTCTCCGGATTCGCCTCTATTCCCCTTTGAGAAACCATGAACCCTAGGAACTTTCCTCCCTGAACTCCGAAAGTGCATTTTGTGGGGTTCAGCTTCATTCCATACTTCTCCAACATGCAAAAGCATTCTTCGAGATCTTTCACATGATCTTCCCTTATTCGGCTCTTGACCAGCATATCATCTATATACACTTCCATGTTCCTTCCTATCTGCTCCCTAAACATGCCATTCACTAACCTCTGATATGTTGCCCCCGCATTCTTCAGCCCGAAAGACATCACTCTATAGCAGTATGTACCTTGCTCCGTCATGAAACTCATCTTCTCTTGGTCCTTGCGCGCTAATCGAATCTGATTGTATCCTTGAAATGCATCCAGGAAACTCATCAACTCGCATCCTGAAGTTGAATCAATAAGCGCGTCAATCCTGGGCAAGGGGTATGAGTCTTTGGGGCAGGCTCGATTTAAGTCAGTGAAGTCTATGCACATCCTCCACTTTCCATTGCTCTTTGGAACAAGGACCACATTGGCTAACCACTCTGGGTAGTACACTGGTCGAATATAATCTACTTGAAGCAGTTTCTCAACCTCCTCGCCTATTATCTTGTTCCTCTCTATCCCAAATGCCCTCCTTTTCTGCTTTACGGGCTTCGCCTTTGGATCCACGTTAAGTTTATGGACCATGACCTCGGGGTCTATCCCTTTCATATCTGACAGCTCCCATGCAAAAGCGTCAACTGATCTTTGTAAGAAATCAACAATGACATGCTCCATCTGCGCGCTTAACAGTGACCTGACTTCACCACCTTCTTTGAATCGCCCAGGAGCTCGACCATTTTGATCTCTTCAAAAGCCTCCATTCTTTCCTCTTCAACTTTCCTCTTTTTGGCCTCTCTTCGGGTCTCTTCTCTTTGCTCCTCTGGGAAGCTTCTTTTACCTGGCTCCTCAAGATATCCCCCAAGTGATTCCTTCTCTGACATCAAACTCTTACTGCCCTCGCCTTTCCCCTCACGGGCATCTACTGGCGTCTTCAGTGTGCTGGCATAACATTCTCTTGCTTGCTTCCTGTCCCCCACCATCTCTCCTACGCCTTCAGGTGTTGGGAACTTTACCGTCATGTGGTAAGTGGATATCACAGCTTGGAAAAGGTTCAAACTTGGTCTCCCCAAGATCGCATGTAAGCAAAAGGTGCGTCCACCACCGAAAATTTCACGAACTTCGTCACGCGCCTGGGATATGTCCCGATTGATATTAGCAACATGGCATCTCCTAGAGGCACGACTACATCTCCGCTAAAGCTGGTTAAAGGGGTATTGACGGGCGTAAGTTGTACGTTGTCGATCCTCATTTGAGAAAAAAGCCTTGTAAAATAGGGTGTCCGATGAATTCCGTTGTCTATCAAAATCTTCCTTACCCAGAAGTTTGATACTGAGGCTGCCACAACAATCGCATCATTTCAGGAAGGAAGATTCCCCTCCAACTCTTGATCGTTAAATGTTATCTCCCCTGTGGGGTGTGCTCGAGGTACCTCCTTGAGCTCGCTACAAGCAACCTGTTTGGGAACGTTCCCTGCTGCTCTGGCGACCGCCTTCCTAGCTCGCCCTGAGTCCCCTCCAGCTGGTCCTCCCGAAATGACCCTAATTACATCGGCTGTCGGAAGGTTATCTTTTCTCTCACGATCTACTTCCTCCTTATCTTTTATCTCAAGACGGGGCGTCGTTCGCTTACTTTCACGGGTGACCTCTCGAGGTCCTTGCTTCATTTTTGCCACGAATTCCTTCAGGTAACCTCTCCTGATGAGTTTCTCAATTTCTATCTTCAAATGGTGGCATTCCTCAGTGTTGTGGCCTCGATCCTTGTGAAAGTGGCAGTACTTGTCAGATTTCATTCTTTGAGGATTGTCTTTCATCGGATAGGGTCATCTCACAAGCCCTTGTTGTTCAGCAACGGCGAGAACTTGAACTCGCGGAGCGTTCAATGGGGTGTACCTCACTAACTCCCCCAGTAGTGGTGGCTTCCGTTCCCGCCTGATCCCCTCTGACCTCGGAGCAAATCTCCTTTCTTCTTCGTCAGCAATTTCGCTTGAAGGGATTCGCCGGACGCAATCCCACTGTCTCTTCTATTCTGATATATTTCTCTGCTCGAAGCAACAACTCTTCCTGAGTCGAGGGGGGCTTTCCCGTTATCGACTCCTTAAATCGTCCTATTCTCAAATTATGTTGCATGATGCTAGCCAAAAGCTTAGGATTCACGTGTGGGACCTCTAACACCGCTTCCGAGAAGCGCTGCACATACTCCCTCAAACTCTCATTCTCCCGTTGAACTATTGTAAACAAGTACGAAGCGGTCTTGGGGTATCGCCTGTTAATCGAGAAGTGGTGTAGGAAGAGCTGAGAAAGTTGCTCAAATGACTCAATAGTCCCAGGTGGTAGCTGATTGAACCACGCCATAGCTTTCCGCGAGAGGGTAGTATGGAATAGTTTGCAATATGCCGCATCGCTAATGTCCAGGAGATCGGCTCTGGCCATGAAGGGGTCGAAGTGATCCTGAGGATCCCCTACTCCGCTATACTCACTCAGACTTGGGATCTTAACTCCTGGATGGATAGCTTCTGCCAATATGTGGGGGGCGAATGGACTCCGTCGGGGAGGTGCCACTGCCAAAGGTCGCGCCGGATACCCTGGAGGTCCCAGCGAGTTAGGGAATGTGTGCAGGGGAGGGGCTCCTCTCTCATAGTGTCCCCTTCCTTGTGCTGGCTGCCTACCCCCTTGGGGTGGGAAATAATTGTCTTCATGCCCCCGATGCGACGGATGAAGGAAATAATCCTCTTCACCCCCCGCTCTACGAGGGGGCAAAGGATAAAAGTCGTCCTCGGGCTGCGTGGCCCTGCTATTGACCTCCTCCTCATAATCCACGCCTTCGAAGGCTTCCCCGGGCCTCTGCTCTCTTACGAGCGCATCTTGCCCCCTTCTAGGATGGTGAGGGGGTCGCGGGGGTGCTGCATGTCCAGCAATATACTGAGCTACGACCCTCTCGGTAGCTTGAGCAAATGCCTCTTCTACTAACTGCGGAAGGGCCTCTTGAGTAATCTGGATAATCGAAGGGGGTGGTGGGGCCTCAACCTCCTCGTGCCCCTCTTCCTCTTGGCTTCGCGCTGGAGGATTGTCCAGGGCGTGGTCCTGCTCTTCCTCTCGGTCCTCCAACCTCCGAGCTGGTGCTGGTGGATTCCCCAGGGTGTGGCCCTGCTCCTCCTCTCCTCTTCTTTCAGGGTCCTCTTGCCCCACGTTCGCGTTTCTTGCCCTCGATCTGGTGTTCATCTTCAATGCCTAGACTGTATTCCCACAAACGGCGCCAAGCAGATGGGGTGAAATTCAGGAAAAACGTAGCCTATGCACGTGCACCGAACGAATACAAGAAGTTTAACAAAAATAAGAAAGTAAGAAGTGAACTTGCAATATTCATTAAGAAGTATCTCAAATAATAAGATTCACCCCCAATTTATAGTAAATTCTAGGGGGTGAAATTACAGTGTTGTCCCTTAATTCTACGGCCTAGATTAAATAGACGATGGCGTTTCCGTCATTTCCTAGACCCCACTTTCTTTTCAACTTCCACCTCTTCAACCTCCTTCAACTTCCCATTAACTCCCATTAAGGGCTCTAATATAATTGTTTATAAAATTTGAGGCCTTCTCGTAAATTCTCTCTTTTAGTTATTCTTCTTCACATCAACAATTTTTATTTTTTTTTTCTAGTGGTAGTTCTTAATTCATTCAATCTATTCTTCCATCTGTTCAGATATGTGAAGGTATAATTTTCTGTTTTTAATTGAATAATATTACGTAATTGAACGTTCGGATTAACATTGTGGTGCGACGAATCCATTATGAGTTTGATTTAGAGAGGAGGGAACGATCAATGAATCAATAACATATTTGAAGGTACAATTCTCTCTTTAAATCGGATAAAATATTATATAGTTGATCGCTTATGTTACATATCAATATGAATATATATTTAATTTAAAGAAAATGGATCAATGCTAATCAGAATAAGTATCATGAATCTTTTTCTGCCCCAAATACTTAAAATCACAAATATTTGGGATGTGTTAGGGTTTGGTTCAGGGATAATATTTCCATACTTAAGTCAATAATTACTTTTGAAGAGTACTAAAAATCCGGAGAAATCATAAAAATGTTGTCAGAAGTAATCGGTCTATACGGGAGATCCAGTACCCCTGATTATAAAAGATATCAATACTCCCTAACAAAAATAATCAATTTATCTTTCTACCCATAATATGTGGCTAAAAAAAACTAAAAAAGAATATGAAAATTTGAAAGACTAAAAAGACAAGACTAGCGCCCTAAATCTGTAGAAATGAACACTTTAGACTAAAAAAAAATAATTGCAGGAAATATTTTATGCTATTATTAGAATATCACAGGGATATAAATACTATATTTATGTTATCATAGTAATATGTTTGTACGATTGAGTTATCAGAAAATATGTCTTCTAGAATATTTAGTTAAATTACATAATATAGTGTATATATATAGTTTTTTAGTGTATAAATATGTTCAAGATAAAAAAAAATTAATGAATATATATGTTAAGAGCTAAATTTATTTTGACCGATCTAATTTATTTATCAATTAATAGTTATTCTATATAATAATTTAAATATATTAAATATATTACACTATTTACTCTTATGGTTTAATTTAATTATAAGAACAACTCACATAAGTGTGTGAAATGTATAAGGGTAGTTTGACCAAAAATATTTATTTAACTTGCAATAAGTCAACCAAAAGCAAAAACACTAGGGTTACATTTGGATGAAGGATTTGAAATCAATCCTCTAAATTTGTTTGGATAATTCCAAACTCAAAGTATTTCAAATCCTTTCATTTTAATTTTGAACTATGTTTTGATGAATATGCATGGATTTCAAATTCTTTTCAAATGGAGTCATTTAAAATCTTCTCTCCAAATCCTTTCTTCAAATCCAAATCCATCAATCCAAAAGTAAAAAGTCAATAACCACAGCCATGCAATGGTTGTTGGCAGTGGTTTTTACGAGTGCGAGTAATGCATTTGTCATGACTAAAAGCCATGGAAAAAACATTGACCATGACTCATAGTCATGGAAAAAATCATTTTCATGTGGATAAGTTAAGTATTTGCATCGATTTTATTTAGCCGTGGTTAATAATGGTTATTACTACGGGTTTAATTCATAGTCAACAAAATCATAGCAATAGTAATATTTTTTCTAGTGATATGAATTTTCATTCAATTTTTCTGCTGATGTCAGCAAATTTAGTCAATTTTATTAATTGAAGGATCTATTTGTTGGATGGAAATAAGAGTAAGGTACTAGATATAATTTTTCAAACTATAGGGGATTTACGTGTAATTACACCAAACCTTAAGGAAGGGGACTGTAATTATCCCAATAGTTAATTAACACTTAGTTTTTGTTCTTCTATAGTTATTCGTAAGTAACACAGAAATAGATAATACACACGTAAAAACATGAAAATAAGCCGCAAATTACATGATTAAAGTATTGAAAAATGGTGAATGATAAATTAAAACATAAAGTTATGTCTATTGAATTAAGTCGTGACAATTGATTAATTACGAAATTCGACGCATAACAAGTTCGTGACACGTGAATATGTCGTGTGACACTAATATATAACACCAAAGTGTGATAAAATATCCCTATCGGTTTTTTCTAATATTGTGTGCTTAACCATTAACCCCTTTAGCTTGCAAGTTCGTATGTCTTATGAGACAAAGTCTTTTAAATTATGTTTGGATTGATGGATTTGAATCATAAATCTCAAATTTCTAATAATATTAATGAATTTTAAATTCATTTAATATAGAGATATTTAATTTTTTTTTTTTCAAATTCTTGTCGCATATTGAAATTCATCGATCCAAACGTAACTTTAAACAAATTCTCGACATGGTTGAGTAAAATATTGGGCCAACTCCTACAAACAACAAGGATGTGGTATCTCCGACAGGCCCAGAGTCTAAGTTAAAAACCCAACAGCCAATCCTCCACAAACAAAGAGAGAAATCAGATCCCAGAAGCCCATAGTCCATGTGAAGAACCCAGCTAACAAGGCCCAGTCTCAAAGCCAGATATCATTTTTCTCAAATTTCCTTTATAGATATCATTCAATATATTTAAATTCAAAAACTGTTTCAAGACATTAATAATTTAAACTAGCGAATCGATACGTTCAAATTAACGAGACAAAAAAACAACAAACTATTAATATAGAAGTAGGCATGCATTCACGTACTTTTGTGAGACTCAAACTCACAATATTTTAATTATGAAGTCTCAGCATTACCAATCGAGCAATACCTTATTGGTATTTTCTCAAATTTTGTCATGGTGTTTATACTTTTTTCATTTTTATTTGTTCTAATTTATTAGTGGTTAATCATGCTTATCATCTTTTTCAAACTTTCTGAGTATGGTTATGAATATTTAAAAACTCAAAATTATTGCATTTTTTTTTGGTACCTTCCACTCTTAAGAATGTACTAATCTAGACTTTTTTATTTTTCATTTATTCTTATTATTCGTATTTCTTTAATCACAATTTGTATTTTTATTGGGTTCTAATTTTTTATTTATTATATTTATATAATTGATAATATGTTTGTATAGGTATGTATAATATAAGATAGATATATATTCATACATCCTTTTTGAGGAAAAAAATATATTTTTAAACTTATATGCATATATACATTCATTTTTAGGGTTTAGGCTTGTAGAAAGATAATTGGTATAGATGGGTGCCACTGAAAGGGGCCTCATGGGAGGATTATTTTAACTACAGCGGGGTGGATCCAACAATAATCTTTACCCAATTTCGTACGTTGTTGTGAACAGAGAGGCTAGGGAAACCTAGGAGTGGTTTCTTATATTGTTCAAAGAGGATTTGGGTACTGAACAATAGGGTGAGTATGTGTTTATGTCTGACAAACAAAATGTTTGGTTCAAGCCTTTCAAGAAGTGTTACCTAATTGTGCTCATAGATTCTGTGTAAGGCATATGCACAGTAACTTTGAATCTACTGGGCTGGGAGGGCTTCATTTGAGAATGTACTATAGGGGAGTTTAAGGCAAGAATAAGGAACATAGAAGCTCTTGATAAATCTGCTTTTAATTGTTTTGTTGATAAACCCCCTGAAAAGTGGAGTAGATCACACTTTAATACTAATGTAAAGTGTGACATGTTGCTGAACAACTGTTGTGAGACCTTCAACATGATGATACTAGAAGCCAGAGAGAAGCCAATACTAATGTAAAGTTTGACATGTTGCTGAACAACTGTTGTGAGACCTTCAACATGATGATACTAGAAGCCAGAGAGAAGCCAATACTGACTATGCTAGAATGGATAGAGAGTTTCTAATGAGGAGGTTGCAGGGAAATAGAGATTGTGCTGAAGCAAAGTGGAAAGGAGGAATATATCCAAGAATTTTAGAAAAAAAATCATTGACAAACATGTAGAGAAAGTGTCGTATTGTATTCCCATTAAATCTGATAATTTTCATTATTAGATTTCATGCTTTGATGGTGGTCAATTTGCAGTGAACTTAGCAAATCATACTTGCACTTGTAGGAAGTGGGAGCTTAGTGGAATCCTCTATAAGCATGCGATATTTGTCATCTTCAATAAAAAAGATGACCTGAATATTAAATAGATGACTGCTACTCTGTCAAAGTTTATAAGATGGTATATAGAAGTGCAATACACCCATAGGTGCTAAAAAATAGTGGAATGCAAGCTGTTTTATCCCTCAATTGCCACCAAACTTTGGCAGAAGGAGTGGAAGGCCTTCAATAGCTAGAAAAAGAGATCCAAATGAGCTTATAATGAAGAATAAGAGAGGTAAAAGAGAAAATACACTGAAGATGAAAAGACACAAGTCACGGTTAAATGCTCACATTGTGGTGAAGAAAATCACAAGACAAGGACATGTCCTAAGAAAAAGGAGACACAAACAGTTGGAGATTCTCAAGATTACATTGAAGACTTAACCATTAAGGAACTAGTTGTAGATGTATTTGGATCAAAGAGTTATGCTGCTGATGAAGTGTTTTTAGATATTGTTTGTATATTACATGTGTTTGTACTTGCACTTGTAATAACATTTGTATATTATTGATTTTGTCGTCAGGTAAGAAAGAGATGAAGGATTTCAACATAAGACCCACGAAATATAGTGGTGAACAAAGTTTGTTTGAAGTTTGTTTTCCTGTTTGAAGTCTTTTATTTTTTCTTTTTAATTATGTGTTGTTGTGTTTTAGGGAAAGGATAAAGGCAAAAAAGTGGTCAACAATGAAGCTAAAAATGGGCAGGTGGACCATCCATGTGTAGACACAATTCTTTTATGCAGCAATCTTACATAAGATTTGACACCTACTTTAATTCATGTATATTGGTTTATGTAGAGTTTTTTCACCTCACAGTCTATAGAAAATTAGCCTCAAGCCCTACTCCCTATGCACAATGCATTGTCAAGTCTATTAAGCGCACCACATTACATCAAGGGACCTAAAATGTATACTCAATTGCAGATGGGTCAGCAGAGTGTTGGATATCCCAATGGTGCAACATCAAGGGTAAATATCTAAGCCCCCCCCCCCCCCCCCCCCAAATGGTTGTTACTCAATACTTTACTTCATCAAATTTTAGCACAAGAGAATCAATCTAAGAACACTTCCTAGTCATTATGTAAGGGGGAAAGAAGTTTATCACACTTTCAACCCTCTAGAATTTGAACAAAAAGGCCTCCAGGAAGAAGTAACAAAACAGTCAAGAAATAGATTACTATGGAGATAGTTGTTAAGCTTGTTAGTAGTTTGTATACAAGCTTAGAAATAGTTTGTAAACTTTTGGTTACTAGATTTTTGTAGTTGTTTTGGTGCAGATATTTACCATATTTTTTTGCAGTGGTTTTGGTCTAGTTTTTGCATCATTTTGAAAACCTATTCAAACATTATTGGCAATTTTTACAGGTTTAGTATGACAAATTTTTGAACTATTCTCTGTTTTTATTTCGTGTTTTATTTCCTATTTGAGGTCCAATCTATACAAATTTAACTATGACATGTTACAAGCTTATTATATTGACAATAATGTAGTAGAATCCTTACACATATGAAACATATAATAGTAGAACTCACTTCTTTACACATAAAATAACATAAAATAGAACCCTCTTCTTTACATATAAAAAACATAAATATAAAATAGTAGAACCAACTTTCTTACACAATCTACTTCGTCCCAAGACTAATCTTCTCACTATTTCCACCAATTCCTCTCATTCCAAAAAAAAAAAAAAAAAAAAAAAAAAAATGAAAAGCAAGCCACTTGAGGTACAATCAATTCTTCCTCTTTTTCCAGCTCGGTTCTTTCCTTTTCTAGTACATTTGTCTTCCTCACCCAACTAGGAATTATAGTCCTAACTCTTGAGCACATGGGAGGATCTTTCACTGGAAGAGTCTACACCCATTATCCACATTTTCGAACTAAATAATAAAAAAAAAAAAAAAGGTTGAAAAATTGAAAAAGATAAAAAAATTGAACATACCTTGAAGTCCTTACATGAATGGAAGTGTCTCCCTGGGTTTTGGTATGTCTAAGAGGTGCGAATGCAGGCGGGCTTACCACAGTAGCAAAGAATCCACCCAGGCATGGAAGACATCTTCAAATTTTCCCTCTAATATGTCCGCAACTACTTGTAGAAATTAGGATTGAAGCCAAGAAAATGAGGGGTGGAAATGGGTTATAACAAGTGATAATTTCTCTTTTTTCCCCAAGTCATTTGCTTAGTTTGGCATTAGATTTTTTATTAAATTTCCATGTCAGCAAAAGCCCCGAAAAAGAGCCTTAGTTTTAGTTCAAGTCATCAATTTTCAGCCACTTTTTGAAAATTCGATGACCGGAGTCCTGTAATTGCCAAAAAAAGAAATTTTGGATACTAACTGCCACGCTTGTATATATGTCCTTATTTTGCTACCCCCAATATATGGGGAAAAATTGTTAGTACGCCTAATATGTATTACTACTAACTATAAATGCTGAGGAGAGTTTTCAATAATGTCAATTTTGGTCCAATGTTTTAATTTTTTTTAACTGTTTTCCCGCGCACGCATGAAATGACGACATTTTGAGCCTTGCTGGTTTGAAGTGTTGTTGTTTTAGTTGTTTAGCCCCTTGTGCCAACGCCTCTTCGCTATAGTATCTTTTGGTCCAATTATTATTTTTTTTCCCGCGTGCACATAAAACGATGACTTCTTGTGACATATTGATTTGAAGCATGATTGTTTTGATAGTTTTGACCCCTTGTCGCGATGCCTTTCTGTCGCAGTGTTATTTTTCTTTGTTATAGTATCTTTTGGTCCAATTATTATTGTTTCCCCACGTGAACATGAAACGACGACTCTTTGTGACACGTTGATTTGAAGCACGATCGTTTGGTAGTTCTGGCCCCTTGTCACGATGTCTTTCTGTTATAGTGCATTGGGTTCACTTACTATTGTTTCCTAGCATGCACATAAAACAACATTAGTTTATGCTTTCAATGTTTGAAGTGCGGTCGTTTTAACTATTTGGTCCCTTGTGTCAGGGTTAATCCGGTGTAGTACGTTTGTTTTTGTTGTGTATTATGGTACAGTGTCATTTCTTGTGGCTATAAAATTGTAGTTGGTGGTTGTTATGCAGTCCGTTTATGCATTTTAGTTTTAGTTGGTACTATCTCTCCTTCTAAAACAAGATTTTTAAGCCAGTTGATCTTTGAGGAGAGATTAACGATGGTGTGATTATGTGTGGATATGTGGTTCTCGGTTTAGCTGCTATTTCGTCTGTTATTTCCCCATGCTCACATAAGACGATGCAGTTTTACCCTTTCATGGTTTGAAGCGCGGTCATTTTGATTGTTTGGTCCCTTGTGTTGGGATCACTTTGGTATAGTACATTTAGCGTGGTGTGTGTGTGTGTGTAGATTTGTGGTTTAGGTGCGTTGTTTCATCTGTTGTTTCCCGTGTGCACATAAACCGGCGTTGTTTACCATTTTTCTGATTTTCTTGTTTTATCTATTTTTTTTTTATCTCGCTCTTAGATTTGGTGTATCATCCACTGCAATAAGCATATCATCATCACTAGGGCTTTTATGTCAAACTATAGAGATTAGTTTCATTATCATCATCATATGCACAATCCAACTCCGTGGCTTTTATGATCAAAGGGCTTCAACAAAGTAATGTATTGAAATGTAAGGCAAAAGAATGAAGATGGCCAAAAGAAAATTCTCATTACTTAACATTTATTGAAAAATATTGTTTAGAATGGTTTATATAAAACAAACAATTGACTTTGACGTTATTAATTCTAACAATCTCTTACTTGACCTAAAAGCCAATTTCTCATGTGTCGCTTGCCCTCTTCTCAAGATGTTGAGTATGTGTAATTCGAAAATTAGTTTCGTTAGCGGGTTTCCTATATTCTACATTGGTGCTACACGATCCACTCGCACGTATATGTTTATATTTATAATGAGGTATTAGTTTCTTTGCTTGCATAATCGCCATGTTGTTATCACAATGTATAACTATGGGCTCGGCAATGTTGAGCACCATATCCAAATTTTGAATGTAGGTCTTTTATCCAGACTGCCTCGTTTGCAGCTTCAAAAGCCACAATATACTATGCCTATGTTATGGAATTATTGTCGTCTTGTTTGGAATCTTTTCGACTGACAACTCCTTCATTTGGCCAAACTACATAACCAAATTGAGACTTAACAACGTCCATATCAAATTGGAGAGCAGAACTGATATACCATTCCAATATCAATCTGCCATTGCCTTAAGTACTTAAAAATATTTTTGATGGTAGTCCAATGATCATCACTGACATCCGATTGATAGCAGCACACAACACTTAGAGCATGTGCTACATCAAGCCTTGTACATTGAACATGTTGTATGCGTGACATAGGCATAGAGAATGTTCAACAGTCTCTTAGCTTCATCATGGATAGAAGACTGTGTCTTGGAAAACTAAATTCCATACCTCTAGGGTAGAAAATCCTTTTCCGACCACTCCATCTTGAATCTATTCAAGATTTTTTTCAATGCACGAGACTTAGATCATTCCTAACATCCTTCTAGATCTCTATAGATCTCAATCGCAAAAACTGTCTATCCCAAGTCTTTCATTGAAGAATCGATGGATAACTATGCTTTGGTGCACATTGCACTTTGGCATCATTCCTAATGAGCTAAATGTGGACCTCGCAAAGCACCGAGGAAACATATTAAGCTCTCACTGACCTTTATACACGAATGAACAATATTCATTATCGACGAAATCATATGACTTTGTGACTACATCAAAAGTGAATATTTCAAATCTAGGATACCTGTTTGAGTGTATAAATGGACCTTTAGAGTTTATAATCTTTTCTTGCTCTCCTTTGCATGTAAAATTGTTGAGGTTGATCCACGTAGATATCTTCCTCAACAATTCATGCAGTCTTTACATCTGCTTGCCACATTTTTGTAGTCATAATATACTAGTATGTCAAGTAGAATCCTTATGGATTTAGCTATTGTTGGTGAACTATGAAATTCTGAAGAGGTTTTGAAGCGTGATTTCACTGTCCTTAAAGTGAAATTTTCCCCCACTATATGGTTGTTGTCGGATTAAGAAAACTCACTTTTAGGATACAACAAAACCAACCGAGACTTGCCTGACAGCAATTCTGGAAGTCTTCTTTCAAGAACAACTCAAAAAAATAAATTGTGAAGTGAAAGAGTCTTATGAAAAATTAAGTATTTAAGTCTGGCACTTGATACATCTATATATAGATGTTTTGTGTCTTTTCGGAAAATATACAATTCCTTATCATACCTCTAGATTCCAAAAATTATAACATTTCAGAGAAACAACTTTTCTGCACAGATGCTTTTGGAAAAACAAGTCTAAAGCTGCATCGTTAAAGTATTTCCAGAAAAGACATCTTCTTTCAGCAAAATGTCATTAATTATTTGCAACTTTTATCAGAGAATAAAATAATTGCATAACATAATTTCCAAAAATAGAATAAAAGATTATTTTATTTTGTTGAACTAACGTGCAAGTGCCAAGTGAATTTATATATTAATAATATATATATATATATATATAAATTCCCTCTCTTTCTTAATTTATTCCCTCCAATTTTTATTTTAAACTTTAAATTGGACAATTTTTTATTAAACACTTAAAGCTTAATTAAACTTTCCATGTGGGACATTGAATATTATGTACAAGCTATCCAACAATCTACCACTTAGCTTGTACATATCACTTTCACTTAATACTCATATGTATGCCTACAAGAAAGTTTCTTTCAAATTACTTTCAATTAGTGTAAATATTTCAGAGTTTAGATGAAATTGGTGGTAGCATAAGCTTTAAACCAAAATTTCTTGAGTCTATACTGGAAATATTACACACATAATCTTATTACTCTTTCGAGCAGTTCACAGAAAATGTTTAAGCACATACATGGCCCTGCGCTCCATCCTAGAGTCATGAACACTTATAAAAGTTATCATAACTTTTACTAGACTCGGCACCACTTCTTGTGTTCACTTAGGTGAAGTCTTTTCATACCAAGAGGTATCAATACTTACTTCACTAAGAGTTCTTCAACTGAGCCTCTTTATTCACAACTCATAAAAATATTAAATATATATCTCGAATTAAATTTAATCACTTATCAGTAGTTTGTTATTACCCTTTAAACCTTTCAAATAGCGGTATTACTAAGAGAAAAAGTTGGGTTCCTACTACTGGTGGTTTATAATAAAGGGTCTTAAACCCATTGTAGTACCGGTGTTTTTTATCAACTCTCTTGACAGGCCTTTTGTCAACGGATCCGCTAAATTTCTTTATCATCTCACAAACGTTATGGTAATTACACATTCCGAGATTAAATCCCTTATATAACCATGTCTTAGGTTAATGTGTCTATTTTTTCCTTTATATAGTTTATTGAGGGCTCTAGACATAGCTGCCTCACTATCACAAAGCAAAGAGATGGCTGGCATTGGTTGTGGCTAAAACTTAATATCTAATAACGAATCTCTCAGTCATTCAGCCTCTTTGCTTATTGCTGCCAATGCAACAAATTTCGCTTTCATTGTAGAATGGGTTGAACAAGTTTGTTTTTTGGAAGCCCACGAAACTGCTCCTTCAGCAAGATTAAAAATCCATCCATGTGGATTTTTTCTAATACTGGTTATCCAACTAGCATCATAATAGTCCTTTAGTACCGCTAGGAAATCTATTATAGAAGAGTCCCAAATTCACAGTTCCCTTGAGATATCCAAGAACTCTTCTAATTCATTTTCAATGTTCAATACTAGGATTGTTTATAAACCTTGATAATTTACAAACAGCAAAAGCAATATCTGGTACAGTGCATGACGAACATTAGACTTTCAATTGCACTAGCATATTCTAATTGTGCAATTGTTCTACTAGTATTTTCCACGAGTGGATATGAAACATCATAAGGGGTGCTAACTGCTTTAATATTCAAATGATTAAACTTATTTGACATAATGAGACTGGCTTAAAGCAAAACCCCCATTATGTGTTTTTCACTTTTATACCCAAAACAGTATCTACTTCACCTAAGTCCTTCACTTTGAATTGAGAACATAGATACTTTTTAGTTTCATTTACACCATGCATATTAGTCCCAATGATTAACATATCATCGACATACAAACAAATAATAACACCATAATCATCATTAAATTTTGAATAAATGCATTTGTCAGTTGTATTATGCCTAAATCCAAAAGATAATATTACAGTATCAAACTTTTCGTGCCACTGTTTGGCGCTTGTTTTAACCCGTACAAGGATTTTACTAATTTACAAACTTTAGTTTCATTTTAGGGTAGAATGAATCCTTCGTGTTGTTCCATGTATACTTCTTCACTTAACTCACCATTTAAGAAAGCCGTCTTTACATCTATTTGATGTACACTCAATTTACAAATTGACGTTGGAGCTAAAAGTACTTTAATAGACACTATTCGAGGTATTGGTGCATAAGTGTCGAACTAATCCACACCTTCCTTTTGTTTAAAGCCTTTAGCGGCTAATCTTGCCTTAAAACGTGTGAATAGATCCATCAGTATTGTACTTTCTTCAGAACACCCACTACAAAAAAACAGACCTATAGCAACGAATTTTTGCAACGGATTTCATGAAAAATTCGTTGCAAAACAAATTTGCCACGGACTTTTGCAACGGAAAATTTTCTGTTGTTATAGGTACCACTGCTATATAGCAACGGATTTTTTTGTCGTTGCAAAATATTGCCACAGATTTTTATCCGTTGAAAAATTCCGTTGCAAAAATCGTTATTTAAAAAGTTGACTTTTTATATTTTGCAACAACTTTGTGATGGTATATTCGTGGCAAAGTTGATGACAATTCATTGCAAAATCAAATTTTATTTGCAACTGCATTTGCAACGAAATGCCGTTGCAATATTGCAACCGAATATTTGCAACGTCATTCCGTTGCAAATTTTGCTACGAAAAATTTAGCTATAATTCGTTGCAAAATCATTTTATTTGCAACGACATTTGCAATGAAAGTCGTTGCTATATTGCAATAATTTTTTTGCAACGACATAATTTACTAAAATTTTTTGCAAAATAGTTTTCTTTTACAACGACAATTGCAATGGCAGTCCATTGCAAATTTTACCACGATAATTCCAACGACAATCTATTGCAAAATTATTTTCGTTCACGAAGACAATTGCAACAACAATTGCACAATTTATATTCAATAATAAATATATTTAAGTTAACTTTAACAATTTGTAAATTCAAATATGACAATACATTTAAGCAAAAACACTTATAATAAAGACAATTCAACATTCCAATCCACAAAATAATAGTATTCAAGTTTAAAAATACATATTTAAAAAGGGGGACATCCAACAAGGTCTCGTATTGGTCTTCCTACATCGCGACATCACCTCCCACATCTATTTTTCGACCCTATAATTATAACTCTTCTGGATTTGGGTTCTAAGCATTGGATCCCGCGTGTAATATTTCTGCAAAATATAATACAACAATATGATAACAACACAAACATTAATTAATATTCACATAAACTAAGAGTTAAACATTTAAATCTTATACTAAATTTTTGAAATCAAAACTCCTTAAGTTTCTTCGGGAACCTTTTTTAAAAAGAAGGCCATGGCCCTAAATAATAGCATGTAATAATATCCTTAATAACATTTTGAACTTACGAATCCCTACAAAATATCAAAAAAATAATTATAAAAACAAATATAATACAATATTTCAAAAATATTTTTAAAATAATCCAACATGTTAAATTGTCTTACCTAAAATAATCCAACATGTTAAATTGTCTTACCTAAAATAATCCAACATGTTAAATTGTATTACGTGATAATCCAACATTTTAAAATAATCCAATATGTCAAATATTTTTAAAATAATCCAACATGTTAAACCTTAAGTTGAAAGTTAACAAAATTATATTAATTTAGTTGAGTTTTTAACTTGTTAGTTAACTAAGTTACACTAGTTTAGTTAAAGATTTTAAGTTGAAAGTTCACAATGTTACATTAGTTGAGTTGAGTTTTTAACTTGTGAATTGACTAAGTTAAATTAATTTAGTTAAAGATTTTAAGTTGAAAGTTAACTAAAGTTACATTAGTTTTGTTGAGTTTTAACTTGTGTATTGACTAAGTTAAATTAGTTTAGTTAAAGATTTTAAGTTGAAAAGGTAACAAAGCTAAATTAATTTAAGATTTTAACTTGAAAGTTAACTAAATGACATTAGTTTAGTTGAATGTTTAGCTTGTGATATAATTAGTTAAATTAATTTAGTTAAAGATTTTAAGTTGAAAGTTAACAAATTATGGTTAAAGATTCTATCTTTTGCAGTTGGATCTATGGTTTCTTGAACCACCTGACCAACATCAATATTATTCTGAATCAGCTCTTAAAATAGACATCATGAATGGGAAATGTGAAAAACCTAATGAGATCATTCACAAAATGGAAACTTCGAACATGTTAAAAAAAATTCCTCAATTTTGAAAAATTAGGCCGAGTCTTATGTTCTACATTACAAATTGTCCTAATAATATAGAGGATACAATGCAGCAATTTTTCAAAATCGAGAAATACATGCTAATCAGGAAATGAAATTCACAGACCCAACTATTGTAATAAAAGGATATGAACAACATACCTGAGCAAGTTCAAGCATAGTGAATTCGCCTGGGTTACCAAGATTGAATGGTCCAACATGCTCTCCTTCCATCCACCGCATTAGTCCGTCAACCTTCCAATTTAAACCAGTATATAACAACCTTCAAATTTTTCATAAACATACACCAAATACCCATAGTATCAAATAAAAAAGATCCCAAAACATACATATCCCCGATTTTGTGCAGTCCAAATTTTCACAAGTAATCTCACTCAATCAATTCATTCTCAGGCAATTTTAGTCATGTCAGTACATAAGATGCACTTGACTCCAGCAATGGTGCACAGTGTGGTTAACTCATTCCGAAAAGATGGAAAAATGCAGAGTGTATAAAAAAACAACATTATTCCCCAAATAACTGGGACATGCTTGCCTTCATTCTTATATCATCAACGTGATTAGTTGCTTAATTACCCAAATAACTTAGGCGTATCCAAAGCATCTCTAACATGGTCTCTGTTAACAAAACCTCACGCCGGCGGAGGTATTACGGCGGCGGGCGACGCGCGGCGGCGGCGAGAAGAAGTTAACAAAAGGAGGAGAAGAGAAGAGAGGAAAAGAGGAGAAAAGTAGAAGAAAGAAAAGAGAAGAAAGAGAAGACAAAAAAGAGGAGAACAAAAACACCTCAAGGCGGCGAGCGGCGGATCTGAAAAGTTTAACAAAAATTGAAAAAAATAAGTAGAAGAAAGAAAAGAGAAGAAAAGAGAAGAGAAGAAAGAAGGGATATCATACCTCGCGGCGGCGATTGCGGCTGAAGAGCGAAAAGGAGGAGAGGGGGGGGAGGGATTTGGTGGTTGTGGTTGAAATCTATGGGGTAGGAGGAAGGGGGAGAGGGGGAAAGGGGGGAAAAATTAGGGTATGGAAAAAGGGGAGGGAAAGGGAGGGAAAATTTAGAGTTATGTAAAAATGGAGAGGGAAAATGTATAGTAAACAAGTTAAATATTTTTTAAAATTAATATTTTTTTAAAATTAAATGAGATAAATAATTTAAAATATATTATTCAATTAGTAAATAGATAAAATAATTTTAAATTAATAATTATTTTTAGAATTAAATGTGATAAATGATTTAAGATATATTTTTAATTAATAAATGAGATAAAATATTTTAAAATTAATAAATATTTTTAGAATGATATGAGATAAATGATTTAAGATATACTTTTCAATTAGTAAAAAACATTATGACAAAAATCATCAAAATACATTATGTTCAATTAATAATAATCATCATCTTGTCTAAGTGCTTCTTCATCATCAGTCGTTTGGTAAGTGAATCAAGAGATGCTCCATTGAATCAAATAATCCAGGGGGAAATATTTTCTCCAAATTTCATATGATTATAGCTACACTCTCCTCCAACTCCTTTATTTTATTTATATCTAGTGTAGCAGAGTTTATGGCTTGGAACAAGAGGCTCACTTCTGTCAATGCACTCCAAACAAATTCAGGCAACATTTCTCTAAATGCTATCGGTATGAGTCTCTCCATGAAGACATGACAGTCATGACTCTTCATCCCATGCATCTTCAATTCGTGTAAGTCAACACATCTGAGAGTGAATGCTCATAGCATATAATGGCTGATCTGCAGCACGCACAACATCAAAAAACTTTTCATACAATGCTCCTAAATTGTCAGTCTCATCATAATTAGAACTCGGACCAGCCTCGTTTGCATATGGTTGATCGCTAGGATATGTCGAATCATTGAATACATCCTCCTGTGGACGAGATACAGGACCAGCTGCATCAAACACCATCTGCTGATCCCAATTCAATTGCTCATAGTTATTCCAATTTGTCGTTTGATCTACAAAGTTGTCAGCTGAAATGAATGCTCATAATCCATCTGTATAGGCTCACCATGAGATGTCCAATTGTAGTAATCTTTCCTAAAACCTTTCCCATAAAGGTCGCATGTCACCTCCTCCGTGGATTTGTACTTATGATTTTTACATACACTACATGGACAACGAATTTTCTCCCCATTCATAAAATCATGTTGTGTTTTTGCCCAATCTATAAACTCAGCAACCCATCTATAAATTCTTTTGTAAGATGACGATTACCGGGTACATTCTTCTCATACATCCATTTTCTCAATTCTCTCAACATATCTTGCTCTAAATGTGTGACTCGTTGCACTAACGTGATATCATTAACGGTCTAATGCAAAGAATTATTAAAAAATCGGTTGTGTGGATGGAAGGAGAGAAGAGGAAGAAGATGATGATTATAAAATGTGTGAACTAGAACGAGGGTTTTCTTATATATATTTCGGATTTTGCAACGGACTTTGCAACGAAATTACATAGCGTTGCAAAATCCATTGCAAAACATTATAGAATTTTAAAATAGTGGGTTACAGCTGTCACAAATACATTGCAACGGACAAATCCGTTGCAAAAATCGTTGCAAATTCAATGGCTCAATAATTAATGCTTACAGCTGTATGTACGGATTGCAACGACTTCAAAGGTCGTTGCAACGCCGTTGCAAAAATCGTCGGCAAGTTTTGCAACGGACAAAGTTCCGTCGCTAAAGCCGTTGCAAATCAGAATATTCAAATTGAAACACACGGATTCATTATAAATTCCGTTGCAAATGTTTTGCAATGAATTTAACTAGAATATTCGTTGCAAAATATGCAACGAAAGACGTCCGTTGCAAAAATCGTGGCAAGTTTGCAACGGAATGTGTCGTTGCAATATTTTGCCACGACTTTTGCAACGACTTATGTTGAATGTGGGACATCTTAAGGTTGATCAAATTTTGCAACGGAATGTTGCCACGGATAGTCCGTTGCAAAATATCATTGTTAATTTGCCACGGAATTTGCAACGAAAATGTAAAAAAAAAAATAATCCGTTGCAAAGTCGTAGCAAAGGTCGTTGCAAATTTGCAACGAATTGGTCCGTTGCTATAGCCCTGTTTTTTTGTAGTGACCTATTTACAACCTATAGCTTTTGAACGAGAGGCAAGTCTGTAAGACCAAGTATTATTTGCTAATTAGCGAGTCCATTTCATCATTGATTGGCTCTTTCCAGAAAGCAACGTCTCTTAAAGTCATGCTTCAGTAAATGTCTTAGGATCATCTTTCTATAGTTAGTAGAACCGATATCCTATTAAGTACAATATTTCTATCACCTTCAACAATGAAGTATAAGAAACCAGGATCTAGTTTCTTTACTTTTCTTGGTCTTTGGCTCCTTCTAAGTTCAGTGGGAGCATCAACCAATGTCCTTTTATTGTCAGTTTCAAAAGTAGGATCTATTATTGGTGCTTGAGTAGGCTGAATAATAGAATCTCCAGTGAATTTATTTTCAAAGAATTCTACATCTCTTGATTCTATAATTATGTTTGAATCCAAGTCCAAAAGTCTATAAGCTTTTGAATTTTTAGCATAATCCACAAATACACTTTTTATAGCTCTTGGTCCTAATTTTGTTCTCTTAAGATCAAAAAACTCTGTAAAAAGCCAAGCAACCCCAAACCTTAAGATAATTCAGATTTGGTTTCCGACCATTCCATATTTCGTATGGAGAAATCTTGAATTTCTTAGAAGGTATTCTATTGTGCACATGACAAGCCGTTAATAAGGCTTCACCCCAAAAACTCTTAGGCAGATTTGCATTTAAAAGCATGGCATTAGTCATATCAACTAATGTTCTACTTTTTCTTTCTGCCAAGCCATTTTGTTGTGGAGTATATGGTGCACTACTTTAATGTATGATCCCATTATCTTCACAATAAGAGGTAAAATTATTAGGAAAATATTCCCCTCCTCGATTACTTCGAAGAATTTTTATTTTCTTTTCCTTTTGATTTTCAATGATTGACTTGTAATTTTTAAATTTATCAAAAGCCTCATCTTTATGTTTTATTAGATAGACATATGTAAAACGAGAACAATCATCAATAAATGTTATAAAATATCTATTTCCTCCATGAGTAAGGATGTCATTTAATTCACATATATTAGTATGCACAAGTTCTAGCAAAGTAGTATTTCTTTCAGCCTTTGTAAATGGTTTCTTACACATTTTGTTTGAACACATATTTCACATTTTTTATTTTTTTGTTTATCATAGGTAATTAAACCATACTTATTCATAAAACTTAAGTAACGAAAAGTCAGATGACCTAATCTTCTATGCCACAAAGACAATAAAGAACACTCAAGAAAATAAAACATAATTATTAATCTTATTGATGACATTCATAGTAGTACATAGTTTGAACATTCCATCGCAATAGTATCCCTTTCCAACAAACTCTCCAATTTTAGTCACGATTAGCTTATCAGCCTCGATCACAGTCTTCAAGCCTTTCTTGGACATGATAGCAGCAGACACCAGATTCTTGCGAATTTCTAGAACGTGAAGAATGTTGGTCAACAACAACTTCTTTCCAGAAGTAAACTGCATTTCAACATTTCCTTTGCCGAGAACTATTGTTGTATTAGCATTTCCCATCAGAACTTGTCCTTCTGCAACTTCTTTATAGCACTTGAATTGATTCTTATCATTACAAACATGAATGGTAGCTCCTGAATCATACCACCAATCAAATGACTTAATTGTTGTCGTCATATTCAATTCAGTGACCACACCAATGTGCAAGTTTAAAACTATTGCAATTTCTTCAACATTGCCTTCAACCACTTGAACATTAGGCATTCCTTCCTTCATTTGCTTCTTTCTGAAACGACAATCTTTCTTGATATGCCCGTTCTTTCACAATTGTAACATGTGACATGCTTTTTGTTGGAGTTACCATCAAAAGACTTTCTTTTCTTTCCCGCTCCATTTGGATTGGTATTCTTGTTCTTCTCTTAAACATAATTCACTTTGGAACTTGATTTCACTTAATGCATCTTATCACGAATTCGAGTTTCCTCTTCAATTCATAGGTGTTTCAGTAATTGATCAACAGAAAAATCTTCTGTAGAATGCAACTTCTTTCTGTAGTTGTTCCAACTTAGAGAAAGTTTGGCAATAATTGCCCCTACTTGTTTTACTTCTGGAATTTCAATCTTTAAATCTTTAAGTTTAGAAACATAAATCTGCATCTCATGCACTTGATCCATAATAGAAGAACCATCAGGCATAGCAAATTCAAAGTACTTCATAGTAAGAAACTTATATGTGTCTTGCTTTTCGTTATTATATTTCTGCTCCAGAGCATTCCAGATCTCTAATGGTGACCTGATTGATGAATACAAGTCAAACAGATGATCAGACAGAGAATTCAAAATATGGCAGCGACATAGTAATTCATTTTCTTCTCATTTGACATGGGCTGCCTTGACTTGATCATAATCACCTTCTTTTGGTTTTGCAGTAGGTTGATTAAAGTCTAGTACATAAGCAATCTTCAGGAAAGTTAGCAAGAACGTCATCTTGTCCTTCCACCATGCATAGTTTGTTCCATCAAAACAATTCAGCTTCACAAACTCTTGATTCATCATCTTGATACCGCTACTCGAACCAGGCTCCATCTCAATAACAGAGTAATAAATTTCACTTTAAGAATGTTGGCGAACTATGAAATTCTGAAGAGGTTTTGAAGCGTGATTTCACTGTCCTTAAAGTGAAATTCGCCCCCACTATATGGTTGTTTGTCGGGTTAAGCAAACTCATTTCTAGGATACGACAAAACCAACGAGACTTGCCAGACAACAATTCCGAAAGCCTCCTTTCAGAACAACTCAAAAAAATAAACTGTAAAGTGAAAGAATCTTATGAAAAATTAAGTATCTAAACTTGGCACTTGATACATCTATATATAGATTTTTTGTGTCTTTTCGAAAAATATACAATTCTTTATCATACCTCTAGATTCCAAAAATTACACAACATTTCAGAGAAACAACTTTTCTGAACAAATGCTTCTAGAAAAGCAACTCTAAAGCTTCGTCTTAAAGTATTTCAGAAAAGACATCTTCTTTCAGCAAAATGTCATTAATTATTTTGCAACTTTTATCAGAGAAGAAAATAATTGTATAACATAATTTTCAAAAATAAAATAAATAAAAGATTATTTTATTTCGTTGAATTAACGTGCACGTGCCACGTGTCCAAGTGCCAATTGAATTTATATATTAAATAATATATATATATATATGTATATTAATTCCCTCTCTTTCTTAATTTATTCCCTCCAATTTTTATTTTAAACCTTAATTGGATAATTCTTTATTAAGCACTTAAAGCTTATTAAACTTTCCATGTGGACATGGAAATTATGGGCAAGCTATCCAACAGCTATAACGACGGGTGAAAAGGTTTTTCCAAAATTCTCACGGGCATTTGAGTGTAACCTTTCACCAATCGGCCTTTAAAGGTCATTACCTTTCCATTTTCTCATAGTACGGCGCAGCTACTTCACAATTACACAACACATACGTCTCAATTATATGAAGTTCCTCACCACTTAGCCACCTTCTCTTTGAGGCTCCACATGCTCGACCAAGGTGATTGAAAATGGACCGTACCATTCGATCGTCGTTGCTTGTGAGATCATCGTTCCGGCCGGGTCTGCTTCATTTGCAAAGAATGTGCGGTTCGAAGTAGTGGGAAGAGAAAAGCCCGAATTCTTCGACAATGTATGCCTCTACAATTGACGCCTCGGCGTGTGCTTTGTTTTTCACCTTCTTCAAATTGCGGAGGAATCTATTCGTCGAACACTTATTAAAACGACCCAATGGCAGAAAAACAATATATATATATAAAATAAAATTTTCTAGTATAGTTAACTCCCAAATGGGTACATCCACCTGTATTGCACGGGCCCCTCAACACGCCCCTCATATGGAAAATGGACAATTAGGTGCTCCATTGAGTCGAAGGAGGAAATATTTTCTCGAGGTTGCACATGATGATGACTACACTGTCTTTCATTTCTTGTACCTTGGTGGCATTTTAGCGTGGTCGAGTATAGAATTTGGAATAGAAGGCTCACCTCCGTCAACGCTCTTCACACATGCTCAGGAAACATTTCGAAGGTAACCGAAATCAACTTCTGCATGAATACATGACAATCATGGCTCTTCATGCCATGCATCCTTAGCTCCTTCATGTCGACGCAGCGGGACAAGTTAGATGCGTACCCATCAGGAAACCTAAGACAACGAACCCACTCATATATCCTCTTCTTCTGATCCTTCGTCAGTTATATTCAGTTTTGGGCATCACGTTTGGTCTCCTTTCGTCCACCTCAAGCTCCGGCCGATTACATATGACCTTTAGATCCTTCTGTGCATTCAGATTGTCCTTCATTTTGCCCTTTATGTCCATAACAGTATTGAATATATTGTCGAATACATTTTTCTCAATGTGCATGACATCAAGATTGTGTCGTATCAGATGTGCCCTCCAATATTCAAGCTCCCAAAATATGCTTTTTTTCGTCCATTTATGGTCGACATCGTAACCTTACAGTTCACTCAGGGGTTGTTCGATTACAACACCAAACACATTGACACGGGTTCAGATCTACTCTTTAGTCAGCCTCGGACGTGCAACCTTCCTTTCATTCGATTTTTAGTGAAGGCTTTTTTGTTTCTGCGGTAAGGATGGTCCGGTGGGAGGAACTGTCTGTGGCAGTCAAAATAGCATGCCTTCCAACCGTGCAATAAATGAATGCCCGTGTGTCCTTCATACAAACTGGACACCACATAACACCAGTGGTACTCCATCCAGATGCCATCCTATAGGCGAGTAGGTCGTTCACTGTCCACATCAATGCGGCCCGCATCATGAATGTCTGGTTTATAGCATTGTCGTGCGTACGTACACCCACATGCCGTAACTTTTGCAACTCCTCGATCAATGTCTCCAGGTAGACGTCGATCAGATATTTGGGATTGGATAGGTCAGGGATCACCATGGTTAGAAACATATACTCAGACTTCATGCACATTCCCGGTAGGAGATTGTATGATGTAAGTATCACGGGCCAACACAAGTAAGTTTTACCATAGTGCTCATACGGTGCAAACCCATCCGTGCACAGCCCTAGTCTAACATTACGGGGCTCAGCTATAAAATCACGATATGCCCGGTCGAAATACTTTCAAGCCTCTGCACGAACAGATGACACATGGATCCCTCCTCCGTCTGATCACTGGCTTGCCACGTCATGTGCTCGGCAGTGACCTCCGATGCATACAACCTCTGTAGGTATGGGGTAAGCGGTAAGTACGTAAGAATGACATACGGGGACTTCTTGCATCTAGGATTTCTGTCCCTAGTAAGGCTTGTACCTAGCGTCTTCACAAAATTTGCAATATTCCAGATCAATGTCGTCTTTCCAGTACAGCATGCAGCGTTTTGACACGCATCAATCTTCTCAATTAGTAAACCCAACTCTCTTATCAATTTCTTCGTACTGTAATAATCAGGGAAAAAAGTGTGATTGTGGGGCATTATATGATCAGCCCACTAGCACAATTGATCATATGTTCGCTCGAAAAAACCCCCTTCAGCTTTGATATTCACCAAATTAGCAATTGATGCCAACTGAGATTGAGTGCAGCCATTCCACAACCATTGATCGATAGCATGACCTACATCAAACAAATAGTCTGACAACTCGGACAAATAATTATAGGGCCCCTCACCGTAGTATGAACTAAGACCGACATCAGAAGGACAATACGGAGTACCATCATCAGTCGACCTCTTCTAATTATAAGAAGACCAGAAAGATGGCCCAGCGGCATCGAAAACCATCCTCTACGTCCAATCCATCTGAGCCGCATCACCCCAATGCGAACTACCGCCTCCTGAACGGCTGGCGTTTTTTGCAGCTGAATAGAGCGCGGTCAATGCATCAAAGTATTTTTGCATCCTCTCCTCACCATATGAAGTCCAATTATAATACTCCGGCATAAACCCTTTCATACACAGGTCGAAATTTACCTCGTCCGGTGTTTAGAACCATTCATTTTTGCACTTTCGGCATGGCATTTAATCTTCTCCCCATCCATATATACACGCTGAGACTGGGCCCATTTTAGAAATATTTTAAGACCATCCTCAAACTCCGGCATCATACCCAGCAGGTCTCAATCATACATCCATCTCCTCAACTATCTTAACATGATTATTCCTACGTACACAAGCAATTCACAACAGTAATTAAATAAGCAGAACAAATTTATATATATATATATATATAAATACAACATTAAAGGTTTCAATTTGTTACCTGAACAAAAACACCTTTAAGATCAATGCAAATTTAGTCAAAATTTCTTGATATTTTTTATTTACGTATAAAAATTCAAGAGAGGGAGTTTGGAAGAAATGAATTGGAGAGAGAGTAAGTAAAAAAATTAAAATAAAGGAGACATATATATAGAAAATATTAGAACGGACTTTGGAATATTATTTGGAACACCTAAACTAGCCGTTGAAATATAGTCGTTGATTTTGCATTAGAAACGGGCTCAGGAACGAAAACATGAATGGTAAGCTAAACGTTAAAATGTAGCTGTTGAAGTATATTTGGAACGGTAATCGGAATACATAATCTATTATGTACAAGGACCGTTTCTATTAGTAACACATGTTGGAACGGTCGTTGGAACTCGCACTTTGCTTTCATACGACCCACATTTTGGAACGGTCATTGCATTACATTGTTCACATAAGCCGTAAAACGGTCTCATTTAGCACTACATTTTGGAATAGTCAGCCATGCGCTCCAATGTGTCGCGGTCTTTGGAACACGGTTAGGAATGGTATTGTTCTTAGGTCAAAGAACCGTTCCAAGTTCCATATATGCCTTCCAAATGGAATGCCAAAATATAAATATTCCCTTTTTGAACGGTACTGGGTTTACTGTTCGGCACACATAGGTTGGCACAGAACCAGAAACGGTCAAGTCGTTCCAATATGTTTTGATTCTGAATAAAACGAAAATGACGTCAACAATGGATTGCCGTGCCATAACAGTTTCATTAACTGTTCCAGTTTAAACCAAAGTTTGAAATGGTCGTTCTAAATCGTGTCAATTCCCGCATTTTTTTTAGTGTATCCATTTTTCTAATATATTTTCTTTGAGAGTTATAATAAAAATTATATTTGTTCATTTTTTTCTAAAAGTGCTCATCTTTTGATTAATCATATTGTAAATTATTTCTCAAAAGCTTATACGAGTCATTTGGAATGTTATATTTATTACGTATCCATTATATTGACTTATTATTTTATTTTTTATTTAAATTCTTCATTTATTGAATACTTTTTCTATATCAGGATTAAAAATACTTTTTTTTGTTAAAAATATTTAGTGATGATTTGATTTATAAAATACTAATATATATCTAAAACTATATATAAAATTTATGACAAAGGACAATTTTTTCCATAACTAATCAATTTAAAGGAGTAAATGTTACATTTAATAATTTAGAATGATAATATCTACCTCAATAATAGACAAAGTGTATATAACCCTTAATTTTTAGTTCACTTCATCCCTCACATGTCTGCCAAGATTTTTGAACTAACTTTTTCCTTTCTTTTCCATCAATCCTGATTGGCCAGTTTCAGTTCTTAATAGCCTTTTGCAGGTCTCCACCACACCTGATTGTCAATCATGTACATGCTTATCAGTGGCCACGGATTCACCAAAACTTATGCTCATCCTTGCCACGGTTGGAGAAAATCTAATCAAAATCGAGTTTGGTTGAACTTATCTAAATTATATAATAAGTGTAATATATTTATCATTTGATTAATATATACTTTAAAAAAAAATCAATCACATTAATATTCCCTACAGATTTGTAATTTTTAACGAATTGTCTAAAATTGATCATTTTGTCCTTGAATTTTTAGTTAAAATTGTAGAAAATCAACCAAGGCAGATTGCATTAACGTTCCTTTGTGTAAAAAACTTAAGAAACTTCTCCCTGCGCATTATAGTTCAAAAAAATTCAAAATTTTTTAAAATAATTCAATTTGCATAAGGATTTTTACTAGTTTACCCATAAAAATAGATGAAAATTGATTATTTGTTATATGGTTACAAACTTCAATGGGTATTTATAATTTTTCAAACACTGAGAGAATATTTATAGTTATGTCAAATTTTAAGAGAAGTAGTTGTAATTTGTCCTAAAAATATTACACTTGCTCCACAATGATGATTGAATTTGATTCAATTAAACTAAATTCGGGTAAGAATAATTCCTTAATAAGTTCTCTTCTCTCTCCCTTCTTAACACAACCCGCTCATATTAGTCCTACAGATCATCCAAAAACCCAACACAAAAACTGCAAAAACGAACGTTATGTTTGATTTTATTTTCGACTTATCCCCAAATCTGAGAGGAAACAAAATAATGTTTGTATTACCCAAAATACCATATCTTGGTGTTTTGAAATTTTTGGCCTAATCCCCAAAAACAAACAAACATTCATACAAATATACATACAATAATATATTATATAATTTAATCCACATAACAAACAAATATTACTATATATATATTTATAAAAATATATTAAAAAAAACATAATTTGACCTTTAATAATATTTATTATCTCCCAATAAACAATACAATAAATATAATACATTCTTTACCATATTTAAAATTAACCTCAAAATCAAATTCAAACATACACTATCTCTAATGTCTCTAACACACAATTATTTATTTTTGTTTTTCTCTTTATGTCACAAAATAAAATAAGACACTTATAAAATAATAATAATAACAACATAATGGAAAATACCCAATAACAGAACCAAAATTCTCAAGCAAGAACTGTGAAATAGTTATTTCATTAGCAGAAACTCCACAGAGACAACAAAAACCCAACATATATATTCATTACAACGCCTATGAACACACTAGATTAACCCATGCCCATATTCACAAACCGCCAACAACTACCACAAAACTAAGCAGCAGATGCTTTCTTCGCTTTCTTGGCAGCCGGCGATTTTATGCTCTTGGGCTGCTTCGCCTTCGCCTTCGCCGGAGTTGCCTTCTTCGCCACCTTCTTTGCGGTAACCTTCTTCACTCCCTCCGCCTTCCTCTTCGTTCCAGCCGCGGTGGCTCTCGTTGTTCTGGGCTTCTTGGTCTCCGCTGCTGGGGCGGCGGATTTCTTGGCGGCGGGCTTCGCAGTAGGCTTGTCTGTCTTCCCGGACTCGGATAACTTGTAGGAAGCCTTGACTTTGGTGAGCTTTCCCTTTGTTGCAGAGTTCTTCAACTGGAGGCCCAGAATTTTCCGGAAATTCGCCGGCAGCACGGCCTTGTGCTTCTCTTCCATGTACTTTGCGATGGCGTACGGGCTCGATCCACTCTTCTCATTCAATGCCAACAGAGCCTCCTTGATCATCTGCACATTTCGCATATAACCCACGATTCAGAACAAAATTTAAGACAAAACCCGTGAATTTTAATTCTAATACAAACTGCAGGATGACAATCAGATAAATGCTAAAATATGAACGAATCAACAAGAAAAAGTAAGGATTCATGAGGCGAAAAACGAGACGAATATACCTCAAAGTAAGGCGGGTGGGAGGCGGTTTTGGTGGTCTTGGCCTTCTTCTCCTTGGCCGCCGCCGCCTTCGGTTTCTTCTCCTTAACGGGCTTCTCCACCACGGCAGGGCTGCTCAGCCGCGAGAGGCTGCTCCGCCGTGGGTTGCTCGACTTCTCCGGTAGCCGACATCACAGAATCAACGCTGAATTGACAGGGAGAGGGAACTGAACTTGGGTATAACTGGGGATTATCCAAATGCTCTGAACGCTGTGTGAGGACTGTAAACGCAGTTTTCGGCATATATAGCCGAGCGCGATCCTTGAGAAATGGAATAATGAACTCTGATTGGACAATATGAAGTGACGCGGATCAGAACTTTTCTGTGAAAGCATCTAATACGTCCACGTGGGCGTTTCTAAAACGTCGATTGCAGTTCGAATTGGATCGAGGGGGTGGCTTTCTTATCCACAAAGAATACTGGGGGCAAATGTTTTTATTTGACAGTTTCAAGGGGTGTGTTTTCTTTCTCAATTAGGGACTAAATTTTCTCACATTTTTAATGGATTTGACTTTGGAATTTCAATGGGATTGAAATTTGGAAAATTGTGGTTGTAATGTGGTGTGAATGGGGAAGATTTCTAGTAACTTTGATGCATTTTAGGGGCATCAAATAGAAAACAACTTTTTTGTTTCTGGAAAAACTATTCATTACATTATTCGATATACAATACAAAAAAATATAATATTAGTAATAAAATATTAAATGATAATTTTAAAATTATCATTAAAAGTATGTATTAAGTGATAATATTTTTTATCTTGTCACTATATAATTATTAGTGATAAAATTTGTGTATAAAGTTGTCATTAAATATAATTAGTGACTCATCTATAGTGACAACATAATATAGTGACAACAATTATTTGTTGTCACTAGGTTGTCACTATACATGAGTCACTAATTGTATTTAGTAACAGCTTTGTACACATTTTTTTGTCACTAACAATAATTTTTACAAAATAATATTAATTATTAAAATCATAAAATTTATTATTATGACAAAATAAACATTCTTGTCACTAAATATTTATAATTAGTGACAATATTAAAATTGTCACTTGATTTTTTAGTCACTAATCTTCTATTTTCTTGTAGTGATATTAAAATTAAAAACTGATCATAATATATTAATAAGTATAAACTAAATTTTTAATTTAATAATACATTCAAATAAAACATATAAATAAGAATTTACTATAAGTCGATACGTTTAATTTAAAAACTGATTAATTATATCAATAATTTTAAAATAAAATTTCAAAATCGAAAAACGTGTTTTAAAGAAGATAGAGAACCAAGATTGCAAAATGGTTTAATACGATTTATTTCCCTATGATATTACAAATTAGCATATTATTTCCTTATGGAAAAATAATAATAATTTACCTCTCTATATTTTTTAAAATAGAGCAATTTACCTCCCTAGAAAGGAAGGTAGAATTGATCCATTTTAAAAATATGGAGAGGTAAATTGATTCATTTTAAAAAAACACAAGAAGATGAAATTGTTAATTTATTTTTCATAGGATGGTGATTTGCTCATTTGTAATATCACTGGAATTTGCTTGCATTTTCCAAATGCAAAATATAAAAACATAGATATATATCCACATTTATGAAATTCAAGTTCATACTTTAATTTAAATTTTTTTATGCAAGGTCTCAACGTGATCATTTACACAAAAAAACTCGTCCCCCCCCTGGAAAAAACTTTTGTACCTAGTTTTGCTAATAATAATGGAATAGACAAATTATTTTTACACCCAATCAATATAACGATAAGGAAACAAAAAAAATATATATTATTTATCAATTATATTCTATTTTTCTACTTATATTTTGGAATTTACTAAATTAATTTCAAATTAAAATAGTTAATTTAATTGATATTTAATATATATTTCGTCATCAAATCAACGGCCGACAAGTGTCAAATTGAGGTGTTTTGGCCAATCAAATCAAGACGAATATTTTTTATTTTATCTCTTTGAAATACAAAAAAAATAAAGAGATAATATCAAATCGACCAATCATGTCTTCCCAAATATTTAATATATTATCTCTTTAAATTAAAATAAAGAGATAATATAAAATAAGTGTTCAAGTTCATCACAACTCTACCTCTTTGACAGCTATATAAAAGGGTCATTGGAACTCATTCAACACACATACAATTGAAGACACAAGCAAGAGAGCATTCAAGAAGTCCTAAAATCATCTCAAAAGCAAATCAAGGAAGATCCACGGCGTTCTAGGCAAGATTCAAGGCGTTTCGTCGCGAAAATCACCCAAAATCAGTGTTTTTAATTCAACAAGAAGTCCGAAAAACCGGCGAATTAACGTTATCAAGACAGAAGTCCACCTCGGCGGAAGATCAAAGTCTCAAATCCACCAAGAATATCCAAATTCAAGCAAAATACCTTCAAGTTTATAGCATTCAATCCGGGAACAAGTCAACGACCCCCCGAATTTACGTTATTCAAAGTCAAAGTCAATGTCAAAGGAGATCAAACGTTGAGTTTTACCTCCGAGGTTGCCGAAGTCAAAGGTCACGTCCTTGAAGAGAAGAATCAGAAATTTTCAAATCGAGATTTCGCACCCACAAATATTCAATCATTAAAAAAATTTATTTGTACTATTTTCTTGTTTCAATCAATTCAGGAGCACGAAAATTTATTTACAAATGGTATAAAACCATACTATTCTTTGGGGATGACATCCAAAAAATCGTAATGGTTTGAAAAGAGAAACTATAAAAAGGTTGTATGTATGGGATTAGGAATCAACTAATCATCATACAGGTTGTTCAAAGTGATGGAGAAAGAATTTGATCAGGGACCAAGATGTTATTTCTGAAAGTATCAAAAGATTAAGATCACATATTTTTTAGTTATTTTGTAATTACTAGATTATCCATAGTTAGTAAGCTACGCCCACATGTTAGCGGTTGGTGAGGGGTAAAAACGAGTTACACCCCCAGCATTATTACCTAGAATAGTTTAAAAAACTCATTTGTATCATTGTAAAGGGGGCTTTTGGAAGAGCAATTGAAGAAGGCTTGAAGTTTTTAGCTTGTGACATGTGAAGTCTGCTTTGGTCACAACCTCCCTAATTATTCCCCCATCACAAAATTTGATAAATTAATCGAGCGAATTGAATCACAATAAAAGATTTGGTATAGAGTGAATATTCAATTTTCATTTTTTTTTAAAATTCGGTATTAGCATTGGTTTCAATTTCTAATATTATTTTACCAACTGTACAAAAGATCAAAATATTACTTTTGTTTATTTTGGTATTTAATTTATATATATTAAGTATTTATTCTATTTTCTTATTTTACTTATTAAATTTTTAAAAAAAAGTAAATAAGAGGTATAATTAATATTTTTAATATTTGTTTTTAAATTTATTTTTATGTGTTAACAAATTTGATAATTATTGAAATTGAATCTGACTAGTTCAGTTTGGTTTTCGATATAGCATTTTCAATTGGCCCTCAGGATGTTCGGTAGAGAATGGAGAAGACAAAGGACCCAATGGGGATTTCAATGATCCCGTTGAGACTTGCTCACACAACGCATGCTCTTTGGGAGAATGTCCCGTTTCATAGATATTGATGTGGAGACACTAATGTGTGTGAGAGTGCTTGTTTAGAATAAGTTTATTGGACGACTCCACAGGAAATTCTTTATTGGAGTGATAAAGACGAATTAAGAATGCTTTCTGATGTGATAGTGCAAGATTAATCACTAGACTTAGGCACAAATTGTGGTCTTATATTAGATCCATTGTGTTTTGTTTATTCTTTGGTTGTTAAGGTGATCATAAAAGGGATTGGGAGCAATCCCATCTATATGAATATTAATGAGTGGCACGTCAAGATTTCATCAACTTACCTTGATGAGTAAGAGATTCATATATTGTATCTTGATTAACAAGTCTTTGGTCAAGGCGACACAATGACTAGGCGTAGAGTTTTCTAGGTCGACCGTCTTAATCAAGAAAAAAAGGATGGGATGTATAGTTATTAAGTCAACAAGGTTAAAACTAAAAATTCATTCCTTGGACGTAATCATGAGATAATTGATGAAAGGACCTTACTTTCATGAGACTCGATGTCTAAAGGTTAGTCACCTTAGAGATCGGGCTTCGTGGCATGTTGCTAGACGTTAACGATGATTAATAGGTTTTTGGAATTAAGGGATTGATTTCAAAATAATTTAATTAATATAATTAATTAAATTTGACAAATTTGAATGCTTTGTTGTTTCTCTTTTTGAATCAGACAGAGGTAGCAATTGATACCTCCATATATTTTTTTTCTAAAAAATATTGAAAGAAACTTGGAGAAAAGGAGACAAAGATGAAAAAGAAGCCCACATTGAAAAAGTATAAGCCAACCTTAAGCATTTTCTGCTATAAATAAAAAACTTAAGCCAAGCTTATTGCCCCATACTGAAAAATCATTAGTCACACTTAAATACTTTCACCTATAAATATGAAAAAGCTTAAGCCCCAAAAATATTTACATGTCACTATTCTTTTCATTTTTTTAATAAGGTCAAACTGGTTTTTGACCAGTTTTGGGTGATCGATTTTGGTCGATTTTGATTGACACTGGTTTTGGCCTTAACGATTTTGACCTTATGTACCGACCCGATCATATGGTCAATTTTCGGTTGAAGTGGTCAAACCGATCGATTCGGTCTGATTTTAAAAAGATTGGTTTTAACTATAGCATCTGGTCTTAACAACTAAACAGAAGGAAAAAGTAATCCCTAAAGCCACCTTTACTTTCAATGATTATCTAGGATATCCCTGCTAATCACCATTAATTTTTTGTTACTTCTTTATGGGCCAGCCCGTGATATTGTGCCTTGACCTGGCACAAAATGAGATTGTTGTGTGATTTCAATCAAGAATTGAACCCCGGGCCTGTATAAATGTGTCCAGATGGCCCACTTCATTGTAACTAATTTTACGTGCCATTTGTTATCCTCAACTTTTATAGCATGTACCTTTTATGTCCTTCATTTGAATTTAATTCTGACAACACTCCACCGACTTTTCTCTCCTTCCTCCTTCCATAGGCATTCTTTGAGCTTCAGAACTCCTTTGTATGAGAATTCCAGTCCTTGAAGTTGGATAAAGTTGTTTGTACTGAAATAAACAAGCCATTATTCTCTTCATTTCAAGTTCCATTTCAAAATGTATATATTTAAAATGTAGGGTTTTTTTGGAGGAAGATGGCAGGGCACGGGCGGCGATGTTGAGGAAATTGGTGGCAGTGGAGCAACTAGGGAGGGGAGGCGCGGCCGTGCAGTAGCCGTAGTTATGGGAGGCGAGGGGGGAACTGGGGAGGTGGGTGGGGAAAGTACAACAATGGAGGTTCAGTTTGGTATATAAGATATGTATATATATATATATATAACATTTAACTATTTTCAAATATTTTATACTTTGTGATGTAATCAAATGACATTGATGTTTTTGTCCTGTTATGGGGCAATTTTGTCAAATCCACATTTTATCATTTATAATAATTACAAAACATAAAAGCAATATAAAATTATCACATATTAATCTTTCAATACTTGACCTAATGTAAACAAGATATTAAATTATTATCACATCAAATATCCCAACATTAATCATGAAATTATCTATCCTATTTTAATACCATCACACAAAGTAAAGGAGGCCTAAAGGAAAAATTGTCCAAAGAACTTATTATTTGATGCCACTTGTGCACTTTATTCCTTGACTGGCTACCAACCCCAGTATAGTTCCTCCCCATACTCCTCATTCTTTCTCATATGCAAGGTATGGTAAGCGGTGTGAGCAACTAATCATCCAGTAATCGGTGTCTACCTCTTACTAGATACGAGCATATCACATTAATAGCACATAACTATCATTTGCCAACACGCAATTGAAAAATCAAATTCGAATAAAATAAATGAGGAAAATGTAATACTTCAAAACATTTGATGGAATAATGAGAAATCTAAACTTTTCAATCAAAGAAAAGTTATGCAAAAGAATCGTGTGTGGAAACAACAATTTTGATAGATTAGTGCAAGTGCTTTCGTAAATCAACCCTTTTAGTTAAGTAGGAATGCTCTCATTCACTAGCAACATAACTAACATTGCATTTATTTCTAACTATTATTATAACATAATTCAGGCCTCAATTTTTAACCTTGATTAAGAGGATCTTAACTCACAATCTCAGTCTTTAACTCCGACTAAGAGATCTTAACATATAACCTCAGTCTTTAACCCTAGCTAGGAGAGTCTTAAAACTAATAATCCCGGTTTCCAACCCCGACTAGGAGGATTCAAAACAACTCTACTTTTCCCAGTTAATAGTGATTTCATTAACGGTTGAGCATGTTCCATCTATCAGTCGATGAACTTGAGCATGCGGTTTCATTCTTAAAAGTAGAACAACAATTTTCACACACGTTTCAGTTTCAAAAATAGGTCCAAGAATAAGACATAGTAGAATAATTTTAACACAATGTAATGACTTTTAAATTTCAAGATTTGGTAAAGTGTCCCCATCAATATTTGACACAAAAATCCGACCGCATATATCTCAAAATTTTTACTTGTAAAAATACATCATATGGTCGCATATCATTTTGCATTAAATCCAAAACTATTATGTGAAATCAAACATATAGAAGGAACCATCACATAAAAAGGAAAAAACCACTTACTGAAATATTTTGATTCATACTGGTTCAACTCACCACTTGATCCGGCGTAATCAAGTCCTACAAGAAATTAATTTAACCATGTTAATCCAAATCACGTATTCTGACTCCATCTACCAAGCTAAATAAATCCCTAAAGTTAACTTAGATGTAATATATTATACATATATATATATATATATTCATATATAAATATCCTGCTCCCACTTTATTGAACCTAGGGGTGGCAACGAGTCGAGTTCGACCATGGCGAGCTCGAGCTCGATTTTGAAGGGTGTGGCTCGAGCTCGAGCTCGTAATTATTTGTATAATTTTTTTTTATATTTTTTTAATTATTAGTATAATTTTTAATAAAATTATATTATTATAAATTATAATAGTATAGAGTATGTATATATATAAATTAATTATAGGACTTGTTAATTTAAAAAATTAGAAGAGATTACAAATAAATTAAAAATATAACATAAATTTATATGTGTCATATTAAAAAAAAATTACAACTTACTAAAATTGTTGATTAAGCTTGTTTGATTCATTATTATTATTATTTTATTATTATTATTATTATTATTATTATTATTATTATTATTATCATCATCATCTTCATCATCATCATCTAGATTAATTCATGGGAATCACTAAGTTTTTGACATAAATTTATAAGTAAAATTTATAGATTGTATAATGTATACTATGTATTTTGATATAAATATAAGACTCACAAATAGATAAAAAATCATAAGTTAATTGTTAGGACTTGTTAATTTACAAAAAGTATAAGAGGTTATAAATAGATATTAAAATATAACATAAAATTTATATGTATCATATTAAATAATTATTTTAAAGAAAATATTAAAATTTACTAAATATTGATTAAGTTTATTTTATATAAAATTATAAAGGTTAAATGTATAAATAAAAGTACCAATACCATAGTTTATTATTATCTAAAATAAAATGTATGATATTGATTAATAATTACAATATATGATCAATTTTGAGTATAAAATTGATAAAGTATTGAATATCAAATTAATATATAAATATTCTAAACATAAAAAATATATAAAAAATTAAAAAAAAAAAGAGAGAAAAGCTCGCGAGCCGTTCGCGAGCTAAACAAATAGAGAGAATTGAGCTCGAGCTTGAGCTCGACTGGAGCTCGAGCTGGCTCGACTCGAGCTCGAAAAACTCAAGCTCGAGTCGAGCTCAAACTCGAGCCGACTCGCGAAGCTCGCGAGCCGGCTCGACTCGTCTGCCACCCCTAATTGAACCTAATAATATTTCTAACACCAGCTTAATGTCATATTATATATACTTATATAGACATCCAAACTCCACTCTACTGAACATAATCTATAGAACTAGCTTAATGTAATATTATATATATGTATGACATCCTAATGATCACCATTGTTCACGTACACATACATATATTCCAGTACATCAATGTTTTGTGCATTCATGTTCAACTTACCAAGCATACAGAATTTGACTAATTTTGTCCTTTTACTTCCAACCTCACAAATTCGCTCTCCACCACTTTAGCGCTCCAAACAATTGTTTGTCAGAGACCTTAGTTAAATTGCGACTCCAATTCATGCATAATCCTTGTCGTATTTTTTCTGCTTTTATCACCAAGTCAATATCAGGTTCCCTAATACCATATTATTATTTTTATTAACTTAATCAGTTAAAATAACATGGATCTACCAATAATGCTTTTTTCGTACCAAATGTTGTACTACTTTTACTTCATAATTAACTGTACAATTTCCTAAAACACTTCTAATTCATTGTTGTAGAATTTTAATGGGCTCTTACATTCCTCCCGCTCAATATAGAGTTTCATTGTCGAAGCTGAATGTACTTGAAGAAACTTTTTGTTGTTTAATTTAGTTAATCAAAGTTAAACTTCTTAACTTTTACTCCTCAATATGCTAAATTACTAATATAGTCTACTGAAACATTCATAATTCATAAAACTCAAGATTAAGATTTTGTTAGAATTGGTGATTGACAGGCCAATTATTGATTCATTGTCAACCATTCAAAAATAATTATTCTATACATTTTAATAAAGGGTTAAATGCAGACACCCCTCCAATCTTTGGGGGGTGTTGCACTTTACCCCCCAACTTTTTTTTTACACGTAACCCTCCGACCTTTGTATTTTTATAGCACTTAACCTTTTTTTTTTTAAAAAATTTTTGGCGAATCTTGATGGAATATTTCTCGTTTGTGTGATACACGCGCACTTGGGCGAGTAACTTGATGGGCCAAAATTGTAATTTGCCTTTGACGAACGCGGTAAAAAATTGGGGTTTGGGTGAAATGACCTAATTTCACCCCAAAATCCAATTCTCACCCGGTTCAAACTGAAGAAAAAAGAAATTTCTGCCATGGGTTGGAGATTACGTGAAGGAGAAGAGGAAATAGCAAATGAAAAAGAAGCCCCTGACTATGGTAAGTAATTTCTACCGTTTGTTTTCTTTTTTTTTTTTTATTTTTATAATACTTTGTGGGTGAGATTTTTGAAGCTATTGTACAACTTTTGTGAAACACGAGATCTTAGAATATATATTTATGTGTTATTTTAATGCTTTTGTATAGTTGTTGTTTTGTTGTTGTATTTGATGTAAAGATTCCTCTTTGTGTACAATTTTTTGTCTGTAATCGATTAAATTATTGGAGTTGTTGGGACCACTTTCTACGTTGCGTTAATATTTGTATTGCAGGGCCTAATAATGAGTATTTTACTATTAGAATGGATTATTCTGGTCAAATGTGTAAATTTGGTCGTAGGGTTTATGTAGCGGGCAAAATTGCTCATTTTGATTATTGTCATGGTGATGAAATGTCCTTGATTGAACTCATTTAATGGCCAAGGCACTGCACATAGATACAGATAACGTTACATTCGTTTATAGTAAGAATGCTATTAATGACTGCAACTCAATCATCATGATGTCAATTGATTTACATACCTTAGAATTGGTAAACTATGTTGATGAACACAGGATGGTTGGGGTATTCATAGACCATCGGCATGAGCCAGAGATACATTTTAGTGAATGTGAATCTAGTAGAAGGTTGCCTGATATTGAGGAAGGTTTAGAATATATGGGTGATGACATTGAGGGGCAAAGGGTGGGAGAATATGAAAATCAGAGTGAGGGACAAAGAATACAAGAATTGAGAGGCAGATGTGGAAGAACCTAAAAAAACAGAGTGAGGGGCAGAGGGTGGAAGAACCTGAAAAACAGAGTGAGAGGCAGGGGGATGGAGTTGAGGGTGGACTGATCAGTGATGATGAACAAAGTATAGGAAATGATTCTTGTTATTCAGATGTATTAGTGGATAGTGAATTGGAAATTGGAGATAATGGAGTGAATTTGGGATAGAAGTGAACTGGGGTGGTGTAGGAGGGAAAGGAAAAAGTGCACAGTTGATGAAGTCTAGTAAAGGTAAAGGTAAAGAGGTTGACAAACATGGTGGGTTTGTAGTCTTTAATACAAATCTGGATAATGATGATCCCAAGTTTGAGGTTGGCCTATGTTTTCCTGACACTCAGTCATTCAGAGATGCAGTCAGACAACATTCAATTGTTAATGCTAGGGATGTAGTATATACAAAGAATGATAAGGATAAAGTTCAAGTTAAGTGCAAACATGACAGTTGTAAATGGTATATATTTGCTTCAAAAATTCATGGAGATGACACAATACAAGTGAAGACACTGCACAGTGAACATCAATGCATTAGGGTTGAAAGAGAGTCTGCAGCAAACTCTAAATGGTTAGCAAACAAATACAAAGACAAGGTAAGGAGTGATCCTAAAATGGCCTGTTTGTAGTATGATGTCAGTAATGCAAAAGGAATGCAAGTTACTATTCAGTAAGTTTCAGATGTATAAAGCCAAAGGGAAGGTAAGCCAAAATGTCTGCAGGAAGTGAAGCAAATCAGTATAGTTTGTTGTGGAGGTATGCGACAGAGATTACAAGGTCTAATCCTAATACTATAGTCAAAATTAAAACAAAAGAAGTAAATGGGAGGCTATTTTTAGAAGATTGCTGGATGGTTGTAGACCATTAATTTGTCTTGATGGTTGCCATTTGAAAACTACTTGTGGTGGAATACTCCTATGTGTTGTAGTAATACATGCAACATAGTATGCATCCTTTTGCATATTGTTGTGGTTGAAAAAGAGAAAAAAAGTACATGGCAGTGGTTTCTTGAACTGTTGATGCATGACTTGGAGATCCCAGTTAATAGTGACAAATGGACAATCATGTCAGACAAGCAAAAATGCCTCATTGATGCAGTTGACATGTTGTTGCCTAACTGTGAGCACAGATTCTGTGTTATGCATTTGTATAATAACTTTAAAGTGGCACACAAAGGACTTGGTTTAAAAATGATTATGTGGAAAGTTGCTAAAGCTACAAGAATAGTGGATTTTGAGAAGATATTGAATGAATTGAAGAGTAAGGACTTGGAAGCCTTCAAATGGCTTTCAAAAAGACCTGCTGCACAATGGTCCAGAGCATATTTTAGACCTAATGCCAAATGTGATATCTTATTGAACAACATGTGTGAAAGCTTTAATGCTACAATTCTGGAGGCAAGAAGTAGACCTATTATAGACATGTTGGAGACAATCAGAATAATGTTGATGAAGATGGTTTATGTTAAGAGGGATGAAATGAAAAAACACAAGGGTACGTTGACTCCAAACATTCAGAAGTTGATTGAAGAACTGAAGAAAAAAAGTATGGAGTACATTGCTCAATGGATGGCAAGGATCAGTTGAGATTGAAAGTTGTTATGTGACAAGCATACTCTGAACTTGGCAGAACACACACATTCTTGCAGGTGACTACATTTGACTGTTTGTCTATAATTGTTGTTTGGTATACAAGTTTGATACTTGGTTTCTTGCAGGAAGTGGCAGCTTACTGGAATCCCATGTGCACATGCAATTTCTGGCATGTATTTCATGGGATACAAGCCAGAGGACTATGTTAATGAATGCAACAAAAAGTCTGTCTTTTTAAGGGTTTACAACCATTGGATGATGCCACTACTTGGACCAGAAGAATGGCCTCATTCAGACAGACCACAATTGTTGCCTCCAATCATTGAAAGGATGCCAGGCAGGCCCAGCAAGACAGAAGGAAGACTCCTGACGAACAAATAAAAAAGGGTCACAAACTTGTGGGCAAAAACGTGAGAAACTAGGAACGCAAGGGCTTGTTATGACTGCAATAAAGTAGGGATAACCTCCGCCAATATCATTAGCACTCCAAAACAGAACCAAAAACGTACCAGATAGGACGTAGTAGACGTGAGGGTGACCTCCTCCCTATTTTCAAAGCATAAAATGAATTTTACTTTTATTCTTTGTTATTTCCTAATTTCTCTATATATAGACGTAAATGCTTATCTAGTTGTTTATTTTACAGAATGAAAGAAATGCAGATAGACTAGTTCCAAGAATTCAAATTTGGGCAGACGATGTTTTGACTGCAGTAAGTTATTATATTTTTTTTGTTCCTTAGTTGTGCAAGAACACAAATATCACATCTCTGACATGGTTCCTTAGTGCAGGCAGGCCTAGTCAGCAGTACTTTTGATTTGACCAAAGGTTATAAACTGGGCCTGGACACCTAGCAAAAAAGAGAAAAACTGAATGGGTCACAAGTACGTGCCCAAGATTAAGGGGACATTAATTAATCCCTCATGCATCTTCCAACACCAGAAAAGAAAAACAAACAAACAAACTAAAAAATATAGCTTCAAGTTCATTGTTTCAAGGTTCAGTTCCAAGATTCTTTTTCAATTCCGTCAGTTATCCCCTAACGTAGTTTCGATCTAAGACCAACTTCTTAGTATGCAGTGCAGCAGCGCAGCATGTCCCAAGTACATCAAATAGTAAGAACCAATATTTTGAATTACTCTCCCAAGATGTAGCTCCAGAGAACTGGAAAGAAAAATTGATCATAACATTTTGTGAATGGTGTGTTGGGCTGGCTGAATTTGCATTTTGGATTTTCTATTTTTTGTTTCTATTAGTTCCTCTCTGGTCACATATGTTGGAATAACAAACTGATCATTACAGTTTGTTATAGAACTAGTTCCAGTCTTTGACAATGCATTTTCCTGCTTCGTATATTTATCTGTCAGCCTAAAACGAAAAAACAACCAAAAAATGAAAAGCTCTTAAGAGAATTGATTGACACCCAAAATTTCTAGTCCATAACAACTAATGCGATATTCTCGTAAACAAATCGAGTTGGCTTCAATAAAATAATACCAAAATATGAAATTGCCAACACACCCATAAACATTTCAACACAATCACATCATCAAGTATATTAAAAACAAGCTACAACACAATGCCCCCCACAACCATTTCTCTTTCTTCTTTCTTTTTTTTTTTTTCTCCATCTTCATGATCGGTTGATTCTTCTAAGTAGACCCCAGTATGATTTATCGCGATCGCTCACACATTGGGGGATCAATCTAAGAAAAGTAGTTCAACCTCCTTCTTTCTACACAATAGGTCTCAACAGAAAAGAAAAAAAAATTTCGTATGAAAATTCACCAAAAAAATAGGTTTTTTTTTTTTCTTCAATTAGTATTTTTTCCTTCGGCTAGATGCACTTACCGGAATCTATCACAAGTAGCATATCTTCGACCTGGATTCATGTCCGTCCATGAAGTTTTCTTCACCGATCGACGTCCACAGTAGCAATTCTCTTCCATTTCTCTTCACTCCTTCACAACCGTTGTGTTTGAAGAACTTAGGGCAAGAAATTTGAGGGTTTTAATTTATCTGTTACTTTGGGTGGGAGGAGGAGTGAAAATTACGTAAATATCCTTTCAAAATACAAGGGGGGTGTGCGCGTGTATCACACACACGAGAATATTCCACCAAGATTCGCTGAAAATTTAAAAAAAGGGTCAAGTGCTATAAAACACAAAGGTTGGGGGTAAAGTGCAACACCCCCCAAAAGTTGGGGGGGTGTCTGCATTTAACCCTTAATAAAATGTTAATTTGAGAAAATAATTTTTTTTGGCATTGCCATCATACTTTACACAACTTATGCATTTGGTTGGAGTGCTTAGATCATAATTCTACGAATTTGGGTCACATATATGATGATGATCATGAAACCAACCTCTGTGGTTTCATCTAAAATGTTTCAAGTCGGTGGATTGATCTAGATGAGGCATTGACCATGATTGCTTAAATACTTGCACTAAGTGATACGTTTATATGATAATTATCATGTTTCATAGACAATGATGTATGACATATGCGCACTTTAGTGACTGCTTGAGAAGGAGTATCAAGTTCACTGAAAATGGCATGTCGGAGATGTTATATGGGAGCCTTGTGAGGCATGATCAGTTAACTTTATTCTCTTTTGTTATGATAGTGCATTAAGTAGTTCTTTGACTTGAGGTTCCAGAGTAGCCTTGTGCATAGAACAACTATGGCTTGATCATGTCTAACGTAGCTACAGTTCCATCTGTAGTTGTAAAGAGCCATATTTAAGACAGAACCAGAGCATGTATGGAGTTTGGTGAGTTCCAAGATTGAATCTGATGCTTATCATGAGATTATGACGAATCCACTATGTTCTCTACGTTGTGTGTTCACCAAGTCCATTGCCATAACAATTGATCAAATAGGAGAAGGATTTTCTATATTGATAAATGAAATACACAATTATAGAATGGATACATAGATATTGAAGTCCTAGATGGGAATTGATCGCAATTCAATGCTTTAGACTTCGATCAACAAATTTGTTGATAGAAGGATTGTATTTGCATGGAGCTCGTAACTTTCAGATTGATGAAAATTTATCTATTTTCTAGTGCCATAAACCATTGCAAGATGGCCATCCATATGCTCAATGGGTACTCTTGGATTAAGGGGTTAATCAAGAGTGATTAATTAAATAGGATTTGACTAACCTGCACAAATTGGTATAGCCAATTAAATTATATGCTATAAAAGTTCAAATCTAGTTGAATAGTGAACTTAAAGAGTAACACACAAATCCTTGATGGAATTTTTGAAATAGAGAAGAAGTCAATTAATTTAAGGAGTTTTAATTTGATCCATTGGACTAATTTGTGAAATTATCAATGGAAAATTAATTACTGGATTATTTAATTCGTAACCTTTTTGATAGGAATTCACAAACATTTATTAATTTGATTAATTAAGACTTGTGACAAATTGAATTGATCCTTGAGTTTAATTATAAATTAAACTTCAGGGGGTCATTTAAAACTTGAGTATAATTGATTTGAAATTAATTGAAATAATACTTGGTTCAATTGAGAGTTGAACTCACGCCCTAGCCCACAAGACGAAGAGTGCAAGAGAGAAGCCAGTCGAAAACTTTTGACAGAAGCTATTCAAATCTTCTAAGAGAAGATATTCAATGGCTTCTAAAAGAAGATATTCTAAACTTCCAAGAGAAGGTTTTTAAAAGTAAATTGATAAGGCTTTATTAAATGATGGTGCAATTGTGGTATAAATATTTTTAGTAGGAAATATGTACACATGAGGTGCATTACACATATTCTTAATCTCATCGTACATGATGGTTTTGAGAAACAAGAAGATATGGCTATCTCTTGCATTAGAAAACGGCATAAGGTATGTTAAAATTCTCCAATTAGGTACAAAAAATTTAAAGAGTGTGTGGGATTGAAAAATCATAGATAAACAATTTATTAAGTTTCGATGTTTTTACTAGGTAAAGTTTCACCTACTTGATGTTGGAGGTTGCTCATGCCTCAAAAGTGTCTTTCCTAATATAAAGATGTGGATTTTGATTATATAGATAATCATTCAAAAGTCAATGTAGATCAAGATTGGAATAGCGCTACATTATTGCTGAAATTCTATGATTATTTCTGCAAGTTGGCTTTGTGCATTTGCGGTTCTTTATATATGATTTTTCAATACCATATTACGAGATATGTATTGTTGAATTGCTTATATAATATTTGGAGAATGATGATTTTGTGATATGAGATGTCTAGAAGGATGAAACAAATATTTGACAAATGTTGAGGGTCAATTTTAAAAAATGAACATGAACATATATTATGCAGTTATCCTTTCCACATTACAAGTTTCAGTTTGTTTGATACACTATATGATGATGCGACAAAGTGCGTACTTATAAAAAAAGAAGTCAAGAATGGCATGATTGATTCATTTAATGCTTATAAGGTAAATGTGTGGTCTTCAAGGAGCTGAATTTCCTCAAGTTGATCAAAATCTTTTTCCTCCTCAAGTTCGACATCCAATCTGACTGGTTCAAATACTCATATGGCTATGGCATCTGGAATATGTATGCATGAATGATTCAAAAAGTACAAGATTGGAGAAAAAGGTGAGATACAAATTGGAGTTAGAGAAACATTAATGTGAAGATCTTGAGGACTATTGTCAAGAATTTGATATCCTAAATTGGTGGGAAGTAAATTCTTGAAGGTTTCCTATTCTCGTCATGATAGCTCGCTACGTATGGGTAGTCCTAGTCCCTACAGTTACTCCAGAAGTTGTCTTTAGCACCGGTGGTCGTGTTCTATATTTATTTAAGAATTCATTGTATCCTAAAATGGTACAGGCACTCATTTGTGCTCAAGTTATCTTCATATGTACTTTAAGGATATAAGTGTAAAAGGGAACTTATGTTGAATTCCAACAACTGAAAAAAGGTATTTCATTCGCTATTTTTACTTTTACATTTATTTTCTTCTCAAATTCAATTATTTACATACTTTGGTTATACTTCTCTTATTAAATTATAACATATCTAATGTTTATCTATTTTTTTGTAGAATTACTCAATTTGGGGATTGATTCAGTGGTTGTCGATGTCTTAATTATGCTATAGATTTGGTGTTGCGTGCTATAAATTCAATATGTCATTCTCTTTCATTCACTCCTTCGTTATTGAAAACTTGTATTAATTAGAATTTGTATATTGGCATAATTTGGATGGTTTGTTGGTTAGAATATGGATGGTTGTAAAAAATGAATGGTTTTGTTGATTAGAATTTAGATGATTGTAAAATTTTGATGGTTATTTATTTTTATTGTGTCTTATGAGCTATGAACTTATGACGATGACTTGTAAGTTAATTTTGTAATTTTTTATTTATAAAATTTAATAATTAATAATTAAAAAATCTGCTCTATTTGATTTCAATTTGAGGCACAAAATGTGCCTCTGATACATACTTACAGATGCACACCTTTGATTTTGCAAAGAGGCACATTGGTGCCTCTGGAGTTGTAAAAAATTTGAAAGAAACTTGATACCCAAAACTTCTGGGTACCCGTTGAAGTTTCGGGTAACCAAAATTTGAATCCAGATTGGGTAGCTATTTTAGATACCCAAAATTTTGGATACCCCACTTGAATCATCGAAGCCGCACTACCAACCTGATAGTCATGAAGGTATTAGTGCTATATTTTTTCAGCGTGAAAAGAAGGTAGATGTCCAAAAATTGAAATGATAATGGGTTTAGACGCACTTGAGTACTGTGCAATTCAGAACCTGGGGAATAAAGGGCCATAATTCACCAAGTGCAATGATAGAGAAAGCCCTTATATAGTACGAGAACACCAGATAGAGCATGTGTTAAGAGGAATGGCGAGTGAAATTTCCCAAAGCTAGTATATCTCATTTGGTCTCAGCATATATACTCGAACTACAAGCCGCTTTACATCAGTTATAGCCCCTCCCCCTCATCCGCGCATAGCCAACTAGTAGACCTACTCATTTGAGGCATTGGTAGATCTTCAACTTGTGAACAAATTATTAAGGCAACACGAAAGAATGAGGACACAATAATGACATACAAATTTGCACGGCGGAACAATAAAGAGTGTAGGATGTTAGGTTCAAATGAGTGAATAGGAACACAATAGAAATTTGAAGATTTAAAATTTAAGGATATATGCATACCATTTACACATAGCCTAAATGCTCTAATTCTAATGGATCATGTGCAAATCACAAAATATGCGTGAGGAGCATATCAGATAACACATATATTTCCACACTCTGATTGTTTTCATGCAAATTATGAAGGAATCAGGACAAATTCAGGACGTAAATAAACAATGGAAGCGAATAAATAAAGCATAAAAGGGATCAAATCCCACGTCAACCGGGTTCTTCGTACATTTGCACACCAACTAGTTGATGTGGAGTCAAAGAGTGATACACCACTTTAAGAGTGGAGTGTCCTTGCTTAATAAGCTCACCTCCAAAAAGTTCTTGCAATGTCTACACAAGAGGTTCTCTTTAGCAAGTCCACACAAAACACCAATTTATGTGTCTCTTTGAGTCTTGCTAGAACTCAAGAGATAAGTGCGAGACAACACTTCCATGAAGTAGAAAGTGTTATAGGATTCTCTGGAAAGAAGCTTGAATAAATTTCAAGTTCTTAAAGGAGGATGCAAGAGAAAAAATACTCTAGAGAAAGAAAAGAGCAACAAGAGCGTGACGAGAGAAAAATGAGACATACACAAGAGCCAAGGCTCTTGTAGTCGTCGACTCCCTTTAAAAAGAGGGAGCAGTTGGCTCCTAGCCAAGAGCTTAGCTACGCCCTTGCTAATGCAGCTAAGCCCTAGTAAAAAATCCTCATTGCGAGTGGGACCTTGTGGTCACTTGGGCTTGTCCAAGCATTAAATACACATTGACTTCAAGTTTAGGAATTGATTGATCTAATTAGTTAATTTCAAGGCTACATCAATCCTTATTTAATTAACGGACCCAAGCGTAATTAATCTGATTAATTAATTCTAAATTCAAATATTTAATTAATCAAATTAATTATTTTTTTGGGTTTCCTATTAAATAGGACCTCAGTAAATAATCCAATTATTAAGGAATTAATTTAAACTCATTTATATTAAATCCTCTCTCTCTCTCTCTCTCTCTCTCTCTCTCTCTCTCTCTCTCCTGAAATTAACTCAATAATTAATTTCACATTCGAAATTAATTCTCCAATTAATTCCATAATACCCTTAGTGTTTTGTGTGTGACTTTATAGGTCCACTCTCAGCTCGACTCGAGCTTGCATCACCTAGTTAATTTAATTCGTCAACTAACTTGCTCTAAATTAATTAAATCATATTCAACTAATCACTCTTGATTGACACATCAATTCAAGAGTACCCATTACCATGGCGACCGTCTGACAACATTCCATGAACTAGTGACTAGGTTAAAGTGGTATGAACTTTAAACTGCACATACCATACAGATATTGTCATTCCATCAAGCTATATCCCAATCAAAGTTTAGGGCACGACCTTCTAAATCGGTTCCCATACTTGACTTCGATAACTATGTACCCGCTCTTGATTGAGTTTCTCATTAATCAATATAGAAAACTACTTTCCTACTTGATCTACAGTTTTGGCCACAGGCTCCTAGAAATCAACATAGTCTTGAGGACATAGGAAATCATCATCATCTCATGATAGGCGATGAATCTCTTTTTGGAACGCATTAACCTTCATGCATGTTCTAACTACATTGGTGTAAGCCCTATAGGGCTTTTCGCAACCACACAATACCGCAGTTACATCATCCATGACCAAGATATAGTTGCCATTTACATAAGGCTAATGTGGCTCCTCGATTGGAAGACTAACTTCAGGTACTATCGCAGCTAAAGGGTTCCAATCATACGCATCATTCCACACGGGCTTCTATATGACAACTCCTGTGAGTTAATTCAGTAAATTTGACAACCTACTTGTCAAGCGTCCACTAAAATGCATAGACATCATACGTTTGTCATCGAACCTTCCAAGAAAGTCGGGTTCCAGCATTGGACCGAAGCATGATAAGTATTTGAGTCGTCGATAATTGTTCGCAGATCAAAAAAGGATCTTCGAGTAGATTAGTGAGATCTGGAATAAAACCCTCGGTTGTAATAAAAAACTATTGTAAAAAATAGAGAAGGAGATTATAATAATAGTCTGTGCTTCAACCTATTCCCACTTACGCAATAGCACATTTCAAGCTCTCAGAATGCAAAAATTTCTAAAATTTAATCAATTATAATTAAGTTTTAGTGTGTAATATAGAGGCGAAAATCATTCTCCAGGTCACATAGATGAACTTATGCCGAAGTGAGAGACATAAACAGCCTGCTCACAAGTATATACTAGACAATGGAAAGATTATTCAATCAGGTATAAGATGGAAAATTGGGTCTGGAACTGCTATGTGAATCTAGCATGATCGATGGATACCTAGCCTCGTTCCTGAAACCTATTACTCTTGTTCATACTCATTCTAGCAATGCGACAGCCAGGAATCTTTGTGAAGATAATTAGCATTAAAGAAACTCTAGTATGGTCAATTATCTTTTCCTACCAGAAGATGTGGTGACAATCCTCTCCAATCCACTAGGCCGAGCTTCTTTTCAAAACATATTGATTTGTCACTTCTCTTGAAACTAGTAGATTCAACATTTAGTCTACTTATTACTTATATCAGGAAATTTGGGCACAAGAACACCAGCGATGTAGGTCTTTCTCATAGTGGTCCATGTATAAGTTGGCTTACTATATAGAACACAACTGTCCCAAACAAAGTCAAAGTGTTTGCACAACAACTATGCAAGAAAGCACTCCCTTCCAAGGATATTTGAAGACAAAGACAGTGTGGAGTTAATGTAGATTGCATCTCCAATGAGGTAGAGGAATAAGATTCTTGCCACATCTTTATGTGATGCCATTACGTGCGCCAAGTATGAGCTTTGTCAAATCTCCATAGCACTTCATAAATTAGTGGCAAGCAATGCACTTGCCTGGATAGTGAGACCTATTGAAAACTCTCAACTGAGTAATTTCATCTTTTCTTAGTGATGTGTTGTGCCCTTAGAAGTCAATGGAACATATGCCTAATGGAGAACATAAAACATGATCCACTAGATACTACAATCGTCGCGTCGCTTTTTCCTTTGGCGTTTTTCAAAGATGCCATTAGACCGTTATGCCAAAACCTCAACAACTCGGGGTACGAGGTGGTCTAAATCTAGCCCATGCTTCATCAAGATTAAATTTGATGGTGCTACTTTTCTGGTGAAGATTGAGTTAGTTGTTGAGGTCAGTACAAGAGAGCAAGTGAGCTGGAGTTTGCATGGTTTTCTAGTTTGTCATGGCATGGAAAAGACAAGGTAGATGAAGCTTTTGCTGTTAGGGTTGAGGTGGACTGAGCTTATCAAGTTGTTGGGAGAATGTTATCATTGAAGGGGACGTGATTAATAGGTTGTGCATGTTGGAGCCTCATTAGTAACGAGGTGCTTTTATTGGCTTAAAGGCAATTTTGCTCCTGTAACTTAAATTATATGATGTTTTATTCTTTAATTTTTTAAAGTAGCATTTTGGACCTACATCTTTTTAAGTTTTCTAATTTCGACCTTTTTTTTCCGTCTAAGTTCACCTCCACCGGCGAGAAGGTTGAACTTCGATGCAAAAAGGACTAAAATCACAAAAATAAAAAAGATGCAAAATGCTACCCTAGAAAATTAAAGGACAAAGATACTGAAAAAAAAAATGAACCAATTGGAAGAATACCCCCAATTGTAAAAGATTGTGCGTATGCACATGCCCTTTTTTGACAGGGAGGTTGAACTCCGATGAAGAATTTAACTGAAATTGGGAATATTAAATAGATGGTCAGGTTTGAACTTTGATGAAAAAATGACTAAAAACAACGAATATTAAATAGATGCAAGACCAAAAAAATAATATTCGAAAAAATTAAATGACGAAAATACTAAATAGTCTAAGTCACATGACAAAAATACATTTAAGCTTGCTTTTATCATTCATGACTGTAAAGTCTTATATTTTTTGCGTTTCGCTCCATTGCTTTTAGTCATCTTAGGAGGTCTACTAATGGAACTGCCCACATGATCGGTGGAAAGGGCTATCTTCGTTTTCACAAATGGTAGATCAAATTTAAAGATTATGTTTTAGGGCATGGAACGTACGAAGTAAAGTGTGAAGTGTCAAATATTATTATTTTTTAATTTGAATATACTAATAAATCAAAATATTTACAAAGAGTAGACATATATAATCAAAGCTCTGATAAGGAGCTAATAGTTGGTATTAGTTCATCCGTTCACTTTCAAGTAGATGACTAGTCCTCGTCACTTACGCTCATAAAAACTTGAGGAAAATAACACTAGGTAAGCTAAATTATAATCCTTCGATGTTTAAGTTAGTGATATTAATATTAAAATAGCTTGAGATTATTGGTCCGAAAGAATAATGCCTAACATTCGGGCTTATGTATTTATAGTAATAGTAAGATAGTACGACCCAATATGCATCGTTGGTTCAAAGACGATCAAACAATTATTGAAATCAATAACATACAGATTCGATTCATATCGGATTGACCTTTGAGGTGTTTGGTCTTTGACAAGCCTTGCAGACATTCTATCTAATTTACCTAGTCTGATTGTGGTCCCCACATCAATATAATGAAGAACAAAAAACAATTTTCCATAGCAATAAAAAAAAAAAAAAAAAATTCATAGGGCTTTGCATTCTCAAATCATTTCTCCCTAATTTCCCAAAATATTTTCCCCAAAACTCCCAAAAAAAAAAAAAATTCCAAAACAAACCTTTCCAACAAAAGGGAAAAATCTAAACTGAAACTGAGCAAAGAAAGCGGGCAGTCAGTCAACCCAAAGACAAAGAAGCGAAGGCCCAGCAGAGAGACGCGGGTCAGAAAACGGTCTTCACCTGCCTGCCCCACGCACGTACCCACCCAGGAGACCAATCCTCTACCAAAACGCTGTCGTATTGTATCGAAAACTGCGCCGCTCATCGAATTGAATTCCCAATTCAACTTGCAGAATTTGCCAAAAAGCACAGAGAGAGAGAAAGAGGTATCTTTATTCTTTCGCCTGCAATTCGGAATAGACACACACACACACACACTAAACTCTCTTCTCTCCTGCGAGAAGGAGAAGGAGGAGAGAGAGAGAGGTGTATCTGCCATTTTCTGAATCTTCATCTGAGGAAGTCTCTCCTGGTATGCTCTGGTTTTGTGTGTTTTGCTAGTTGAAGTTTGTTGTCTTGTTTGATTTCTGGATCTGCTCGGCTGTTCCTCGTTGATTGCCTCATTTTGGAGCTAGCATTCTCAAATAGTTTCCATCTATCTTGATCTTTACTGACGCTTTTTGCATCGCGGTTGATCCTGATTCCTGAATCTCTTTTGTTTTCAGCTAGTGATTTCTGTGTAGTTGTGGATAACTCCTGTCAAATGTACATGGAAGAACTTGTGAAGATTAAAAATTTAATTGCTAGCTTTTGGAATTCTGTGCAGGGCGTTTCTGGTTGTATTACTCTTTATGTATTTTAGTTTTATTTAGTTCATTCCTTCTCTTTTTTCTTTAACTGAATGGGTTGCTAGGTGCTAAGAATTAGCCAAATCCCCATGCTCAAAGTAGCTGTGTTAGCAATTAGGTGGTGTTTCCATTTTGTAGGGTGGCATTTCAGTTTGCTTGTAGTGTCTGCTTTTGCATAAGAGAACTGCTTGAATCCTCAGTCCAATAGGTTTTCTGTTGATGTTACATGACAATAACTTGTCTTTTTCATGCTGCTTTACTTCAACAAGATACCAAAGAGAACCTTATAGTTTTTTATGGTTAACAAGCACTTGGTTTTATAGAAGTTAAACATATGCCACAGAGTTTATGGATTGAAGCTGTTGTTCATGGGGAGCGGTTCTTTAGTTCATGCTAAAATCCTGGGTTTTAGAGTAGAAGAGCGCAATAGACATAGCAGGTAGAAACTTGTTTAATGGCCTTTCTGTCTGGTAGTACTACTTTTCAATCAGCAACCTAACTTACTAATGAGTTCATTTTATTAAGCAACCATCAGTTCTCTTTTCCAACCCCTTCCAATTTTCTCCCTGAAAAAGACCACTAACAGCTAAACTGGTATAGATTCCTTCATTACCTGTTTTCTTCTAATAGGACCTATCCAAAAGAATTGCTTGAATAAGCACTATAGATGTTTGGGATGACCAGATGCATGGGAATGTTGATCAGGGTTTTGGTTTGATATTTCAGATGACTGGATCCATGGCAACAGTGGTCATTTTTAGGATTTTGTCCTTCAATTGAACGCTGGGAAGAATTATAATTTTCTTCAATCTTCTAACAAAGGTGGCGTTCTGGATCAACTTGTACAAACTCAATAAAGATGTAAATAAAACCTTTTTATTATTTGAAATTTCTTCTTGAGATTTCAGTTGCTATGTTCATGTTTGGGGTGTATGCACTCACATCCATGCTTATCAGACTGGCAATGATGCAGTTTCTACTGGTGCTTTGTCTTAGTAGTATTAAGTTGAGGATAACTCTTGAGGATCAAGTGAGGGATTTTCATCAATTTTCAACACTCAATATACATCAGTCAGACCATGGAATGATTGATTTAATTGATGATGGCCAGCTAATGTATTGTGAAGCTAGAGCCTTTTCTTTTACGTTTTGTTTCAATCCCAGACTTTTTAAAAGAAACTAGGTAGTTTTAAGTTCCTTTGGTAGATGTGAAGATGTTTGTTCTCTATCTACCATATCTTTGTGCTTGATAATATCATGCCCTATCAACACATCCAAAATGAACTCCCCTTAAGCTTTGTGCCTCCTTCAAGTGTCCTTAATGACCAAGTAAAGAAGGGGCCTTTCTCATCTTTGACCAATAATGGAATGAGGGACTACTGCACATTTGTCCATCTTTAAGTTTCAGATCAAGGATAAGCTCTATAATACCCAGTGGCCAGTGCCTTGCAAGAAGAAATTTGTTAAGGTTGCTAGTGCACGATCATTTTGTTTGGACTGTTACTATCTCCAGTCACATTATACAATTCTATAGTGGTTCTCTCACCTTACTTTTTCTGCTAGATATGTTAAAATCCCACACCTGATTTTTGAAAGATTCTAGAACTACAAAGATCCAGTTTAGTTGTTTTTTATATTAATGAGTACATCTTGTGGATCATGGACTAAGAGAACTTCAATAATCACTTACCCGAAACTCATTGGGCTGTGGTGATTCCTGTTCTTCTCTCATTTAAAATGCATGTAAGATAATTGACTTTCTCTAAAGAAGTACCCTAAGTAGTTGTAATATTGTTTTCCTAGTATCTAATAGGGGTGAGAAATTTAGGGTACAGGTACTGAGATTCCATGAGAAGTGTATTATTTAATGAGGGGAAAAAAAGAAACAGCGTCCTTTTTACAAAAGAAAACACAAAAAATATGGAAAAGAACGAACAATGTTTTGATTAGCAAATCTCAGTCAGGACTGTTGATAAGTTGTCGCTTAACAGTTACTGTTGAGGTCGGAAACTAGTCATGTTAATGTATTGCATACTGGGGCAAGACTAAGGTGATTACTCATCTTCAATTCCCTCGTACCTGTATCATCCATTATCCTCATCTAACATCTTTACATTGAATGGTTCATTTGGTATCAGCTGCAGCTGCTTCAATTTCTTCCTGATCCCATATATCTCTTCTTTGAAATTTTCAGTTGGACATCAGAACATGATGCTAACATCTTCTTTCTGAACGTAAACCCTTGTTATACAATGTCTATCCAATACGTGCCTTTGAAAACTTATAATGCATTATTATCTTACATCTGCATTTCAGTTTGAAGGGTAACTAACAGAAATAAACAAAAATGTATATTCGTAACTTTTTTTCTCTTGAAACTTACGCAAGTAATTTTATGTATACAAAATCTCTCCTCTATCTGAAGTGTGTGATTGGAAATTGATTTGATCTGCTTAATAGTTGGATGCATCAGTAACAGCTAGTAGGAAGATGGATTGGACTAGTGTTAAGCAAACAATTTATTCAGGAGATCATTCATGAAAGAGATATGGATTTAAGTTGGAATCTAGCACGAACAAGTCAATGCTCTCTTTCTGAAACTTATTCTCAGTATAACTATGTTTACTCAGGATCTTGTGAGGAAAAGTAAAAGGAAGAATATTGAAAAATCGATGCAGGGAATTGTCTTTTCGGAGTGAGGAAAAGCTTTTCAATAGTCTTTCCATTCACTAAAATTCTTGGTCCAAACACAAGATTGGTCACTTGGGTGATTAGCCATTGTTGCTTGTCTTTGCTTGAATTTGATTTCTGATATATATTAGTTTCACTTGTGCAGGAAAATTCACTTAGGAGATTGATTTCTAGATTAAATATATATTCTTGCTTGATGTATAGATATTGTACTTTACCTTGATCTCATGCTGTCATTGCCCACCTGATATATTTGGTTTCACTTGCGCAGGAAAGGCCACTTGGGGATGGATTTCTAGATTAAATATTATTCTTGATGGTAAAGCTGTTGCAATTATTACATCATGCATGCCCAGATTTAGATTTATCCTTACTTACCATGTAGCCTCTTATCTTCATGCTTGTCAGAAAATTAAAAATGGTAAGAACAGCAACACGAAAAAATTGATATGAAACAGTCATGGGGTCAACTCTTAAGACATTATAAATTCTGTGGCAACAGTAGATCAAATTTTTTGTTGGCAGCGTCAGACTTCTGAAAGAGTTTAAACACTGAAAGAATAGAGGAAAAGATTGTCAGTGACGTTATTGTTAATAGCATGTTCAACTTCTGTGTTTATCCACCTCTCATTTTATAGTGATAAGGTATAGTAAGAACTGCCTGCATGAACTTGTGAAGAGACTTCAATTGTAAAACCAGACGGAGAATATTGACTAACAGGCTATATGCTGAATAGTATGTTTTGCGTCTGTGTTTATTTAGCCTTGCATTGAACTTGCTGAGAAACGACTATATTCACTGACGTGTTGCTTTAATCGAAGGACCACAATCACTTGACCATAAAGACCTTCATGGCCATCACGGCTGAGAGAGATGCTGCAATCCGAGAAAGGAACATGGCACTGGAAGAGAGAAAGAGGGCTTTTGCAGAGAGAGATATGGCAATGTTGCAGAGAGATGCTGCAATTGCTGAGCGTAATGCCGCCATACAAGAGCGAGATGAAGCAATTTCTTCTCTGCGATTTCGGGAGAGCTCAATAAATGACAATAGCACTATCCCTGATTCACTTGGAAACGAACTAGAAAGTGGAGCTAAACGCATTCACTACCAGCATCAAATCCGTCCTTCTGAAGCTGAATATAGTCCAAGGGGAAGTTTGAGGGGCAGTGATATTACAGAGGCTTCTGAGACCCCCAAGTCTAGGAGAGGAAGGCAGCCGAAAGATGGAAAAGTAACGAAACCATCGAAGTCCCCAAGGGTGGGCAAAAGAATGGCCGAAGGGATGAGCAAGCAAGTGAATCCTGCTCCATCTAATGGTTGGAATACTCAGCAGGATTTCGAGAGCGACGAGGAGGACCTAGATAAGCAGGTCTCATGGAAGGATAATCTGGGCTTGAACCAAATTAACTTCGACGAGTCTGCTATGCCAGTGCCGGTATGCACTTGCACAGGTTCACCACAGCCATGCTATAGATGGGGAAATGGTGGGTGGCAGTCCGCCTGCTGTACAACCACGATTTCAATGTACCCGCTGCCCCAAGTAGCAAATAAACGCTACTCTAGAGTTGGTGGCAGAAAAATGAGCGGAAGCGCCTTTAGCAAGTTGCTTAATCGACTCGCTGCCGAGGGATACGACTTTTCTGCTCCACTCGATCTTAAGGACCACTGGGCTAAGCACGGTACGAATCGTTACAGCACCCTAAAATAGATTATAATCATCCGAGACATGTGGGTAGAAAAGCTTGGAGTCCGATGATGCTCCTACTTCTACTTCAGCCTTGAGGTTTGTATTTTTCTATAAATTGCTACATCCATCCAATGTAATGCCCTGATTGGATTCTGTTCGTATGTATAACACTGTTGAAAGAAATGGTTAGAAACAGGACTGAGTGGAAACACTTGCAGTCTCAGATGTCTAATTCCCCGATTTGTACACTATTGATGATGAGGAAGAAATATCTGTTTATGTGGCAGGTTGCTGGTAGCAGGAATTTATCGCATTCTATAAATTTCTAATCTCTAACGGTTGTTTGGTTGGGGGAAAGTGATGTATTATAAGAAGAATAAGTTTGGTGTTTGGTTACAAAGAATGGATAGAGGAAAAGTAAACTGGGTGTATATGAAACTTTTTCAAAGTTAAATTTTATTTTCGTTTTAAATTGGGCAGAAAAGTGAATGTATAAGGCCATAAAAACAAGAATACATGTTTTATTTTTATTTACTCTATCACCTATATTCATAAATTTTCTCTAATTTTTTTTTCCATTCTCGTTGATAGTACTGGTACATAATTTTTGAAAAAAGATAAATAAATCACCAACAAAAGCGTCAAAGTCAATTTCCTTATTTGAGGGCATTCGTAGTAATTTTATTTTATTTAAATTAAATAATTTAAAATAGATGAATAATACTCATTTTCAAATACTTTCAACGCATGTATGATCCTACCATTTCAATTCGGAATATTGGGCGGAGTGTAGACATACTATCATTGATGAAGGTTGAAATGATAATACTGTCCCACATTGATTAATTTTCCTATATTTTGTTCATGTGGAACCATTTTTTGAAAATCTGTTGATACTTGTGATATTTTAAAAGACGCAAGAGCACTAGTTTACTTCAAGAAGCTATTCAACAAGAAGGTCTAACTAATGTGTTCCACATTGTTACTGATAATGGAGTACACTAGGTTGCAGCTAGAACAAAGCTACAAAATCATTATAATGGTACTAATTGATTTCCATGTGAAAAATCTTGCCTAAATTCAATAATGTTGCTGAAATTATAAGTAAAGCATCTCAGTTGATTAGATATGTGGATATTCATATATATTAGTTGAGATTGGTCGAAAAAATAAAAAAAACTTTTATATCCTTAATAAACTCACAATTAATTCTTTTGTCCTCCTCTCATCTCACTCTACTTTTGTTTTCTTTGTTTTTTTTCCATACGGGCTTCTTTGTTTCCCTCCTCTCCCACCACGTTGGTTTATTTTCACAAATTTTTTGTTTGTATTCATATCACTACACAGTTCTTTTTTATATGCTCAAGGAGACAGTGCGCAGCAACATCTAATAATTATAAAAACTTCATCATCGTTCAAAAAATTACAAAATTCCTAATATTAACGTCAACAACTCACCCATTTTGTTAACCTCCATTTTGCTTTCATCCAATTTTTTAGATGAATTGACAAAATTACCCTTTTCAATAATGAATTATTAATTTTATATATTTTTAGAAAAAATTTAAGGACTAATACGCCCTCATGTATTTTACATATTTTTAAACTTTAAGAAAAAATACAAGGATAAAATAGTAATTTCTACCTCATCATCTGAGCCTATAACCATCAAACGCACTCGATTTGAGCTTGAAATTTAAGCTAGTATATGCTTGGCTCATAATATTTAGGGTAAATTACAGTTAACTCTCTTCAAGTTTGACATAATTACAAATACCCCTCGTTGTTTTAAAAATTACAAATAACCCCTTCAAATAAAAAATAATTATGAAGCCTCTGGACGGAAATGTAAAACTTACTACTTTACCCTTGCTGGAATTTTTTATTTAAAAAAAACATTTAAAAACAATATAAAAAAATCCAAAAGTGGATAAAATAAATAATCCATAGAGAATTTTAGTCCATAAAAATATTTTAAAAATTTTCAAATTATATAAAATTATAACTTATAATCCAAAAAGACATTTTAAATAATTGACCACAAAAATTGTATAAAATCCTAACAAAATGAGCTCATTGTTAGACGAACGTTAAAGTCAAAGGGTATTTGTAATTTTCCAAACAAAGAGAAAATATTTGTAATTATGTCAAACCTCAGAGCAGGTGGTCGTAATTTCCCCTAATATTTATTGACAACCTTAAATGGAAATGACATGTAAGGACTAAGGACCATTCCAGTCAACCTCAACACAGTAATAATTCACCCAAAGAACAGGACAGAACTCCACAGGTCAGAAAGATGGAAAATTATACATAACTGGAATTTCAAACCCTCAAAAACGTACAAGATGATGATCACATCCCAAGAAATTATCACCAAACAAGAAACCAAAATATCAGCCTGTCTAAACAAGTGAGATATCAAATATGCATGCATGAGAAGGATGTACCTATGGCAAATGTAACGGTGTTTGATCAGCAGACTAGAGTATATTTACATGTCTGCATATATGATACTTACATGACTAAAATTTACACGGAAAAAGAAAGGAGACGAAGATACAGGAAAGTAAGAGAAGCTTAAACCAGAGAGGAGAGCATGAAGTTCCGTCCAGGCAGCAAAAACAAATCGAAGTACCAAAGAATGTGTTGAATGCTAAATTGGAAAACTTTTGAAAATGCTCAGAGTAGATGAATTGTATAAGTGGAGGTAACTTTTATTTAATTCTTGCATCAAGGTTTCCACGAATACTCAACATGGGGAGAAGCTAATCTTTTCCTACACCAAAAGACACTGCCGGTATGGGCGTCAGCAGGCAGGACCAAATGAAAAGGAAAGGAAAGGGAGAAGTTTAAAACCTATCACCCATTCACAAAAGATAATCTACCAATACTACACCCATAGTTTTGTATCCCAATGATTTCCTGTGTCACCAAAAGTATTTATTAACCTGCAATGTGTGCGCGTGTGACTGGTTCGAGCTGAGACACAAGTCCTCTCCTCCACCCAAACCCAGAAAAAGAAAAGGCCAGATCCATTTCCTAGAATCCGAGCCATCAGAAGATATTTCATATAGGATAGAGGCAAACAGGGTCTTGAGCAACAGTAAATTGGACCATCCTCAACCCAGGACCACCTGATCTTTGTAATATAGTAATATAGGTAGCATGTCATTATCACATTTATATGTACATACGTATGTGTGTGTGTGTATCCCCATTGAATCTAGTAATTTGGATCATAAGCCAATCTCCATAAATAATACCTACCAGTGATAGCTCAATGGCAGGCTCATTAGAGTGCCTCCACAGGCAATGTCATAGACAGGACATCAGAAATGCAAGCGCATGTAACCCACAAAGAAATTCTAAGAAACAATATCAGATCATCTATGATACGGCATAAACATAACATGCTGACCCAAAACAAACGGATCCTAGAATAACCAAGTTTGTGCCTATATCATTTCCAACAAAGGATCAATCACTCAGTAAATCCTAGGGGCAATCAGCTTTTAGCATTGAGAAGCTTAGCTGAACAAACAAAAACCTTATGCAGAAAACTAGCAAATTAACTTGAAGAAAAAAGCTAGTATTAACATCTTCCCTTTACTAGACCCAAATTCACAGTGAGTCTAATTCCCAGAAATCACAATGTAATTTCATTTCAACAGGAATAGATGTTCTCTCCATTTGAAGTAGTTAAACATCTACAGTACCAATAGAGTTTCTCTTTGCAAAACCAATGTAAACTATAAACCCTCAAATATTGTATTCTTCAAAAAATGGCAAATCTTGTTCAGAAGAAACATTGACACATGGGGGAGTACGCTAAGAGATCAAGCATTCAATAAATTGCTAAACCCATTCAAAAGAAAACCAATGCCTCTTTTTGATAGGACAACACACTACTATGAAATTGTGATCAACATCAAAAGGATACTGACTGCAAAATCTATCAGTTCAACCAAAAGACAGCATCATTCAAGTTGGACCGGGTAACTAGGGTTAAGTTTTTGCATATAACAATAAGAAATATTTTCAATTTGATGTCAAGCCTTCAAAGTTCACATGGAGCCTCTTCTCTCAAGTATTTCTGTCATCAGAACATTAAATGCCCACTAATTACATAAAGATCCACCAATATCCCCCATAAAATGATATCACATTTCCAGAGTCATATGAACCTCACAACCTCTGAGAAGATAATACTAAGAACTTGGTGAAGTAGGATATAGATGGTTGATCAGCAAAATACTAACTTACGACATAACCACCTATTTGTCGAAGTACATGCATAATATTCATCACTAACATATCCATATTGCAATCATCACTTCTAACTCAATGTAGATGGACTTCTTAAACACTATCTCATTCAACCAAAATCCATTGCAATAATCTCCAAAAATCAACACTTTCTCACTGAAAATGCCTGCTTCATTCATCAAAGATCACAGTTTCAAGCAATACCGCAGATCACTGTCTTTTTTATCTGAGACTGCACTCTGACCAACAAATTACAACCTAACTTGACTGTTCAGGGTTCCAGTTAAAATGGTCATCACTCACTCAACCCACAGGAAAATTATAAGTAGAGGAATGAGTTCGTCTCATCTCAAAAGTATAGCCAAGATCCTCAAACTGCTTTACCCAAGCAGAAGAAACTCACAGAACAATTGGAGTCTACCTCACAAATTTAGTACTACAATCCAGGCATCTTAGACATGGAATATTGTTATCTACACGAAGGTCCTTTCGCAAGCCATGCCCTAAAAGTTATGAACACTATACCGAAATCTAAAATCTGCAAAATGAAGAACTGCAAGCAAGTAAAGGAAAGAACAGCGATGAGGGTGAACGGAAGAAGTACTAGCAAAACAAAAACAGATAACGGGAGGAAATGCAAGAGAATCATTAGATTTTCTTCCAAGCCACCAGACCAGCATTGTGTCTTCTCATCAACCAGACAACTGAAACTTAACCTTTTAGATTTGACCTGCAAACATCCAATGGCATAAAGCTAGTAAGAAGAACATCAGTCTTGCAGCCAAAAGTAAAGAATATGGGAAATTTACATTCATAGATTACCTACCTTCAAATCCTGAGCCTAATAATAATAACCACGTCCATATGTGTGATCATTCCCATAAAGCGATGAATATGAACCTCCTCCATACTGTGCATCATATGAAAAATGAGTGTGCAAGGTTCGACATGCAGATCCAACTAAAAAAAATACAAAATCATATTACTTACTTCGCGACCATAATAATTTTGGCGGTATAGGCCACCATCAGATCCAAGATCATCTGATTCCAACAGAAACTGAGATGATAAGAAGGAAATTCTTCAAAAATGAAGGAGGAAACCAAAAAACCCATACCATGATATCTAGTTCCGCGAAATGGAACAGCAGGGTCTGATTGATCCAGTCGAGCACCGTGTCTACTAGGCTCTGCAAGATCGGGATCCTGGTCCTAGAAGTGAAAATCAATAAAGCACACATACTTCAACACCAACTCATTCCCTGTTTAAAAGAGTTCACACCAATAGAAACCACTAAGAATCCTAGCTTACCATCATATAATAGGGCCTCTTTATTCCATGGGCAAACATCATCATACGAGTATGGTTCATCAAATGCTTCTCATGAATGACCTGTCATATCCCTCTCAAAAGATAAGATATCTCCTATACGAATCATAGTCTCCATAGCCTCTATCACTTGCACCATGCCTCACTCTGTCAGGATAAGGTCTCACAGGCGATGGGTCTTGATCGGCACCCCTGAACCCCCATCTACCCCCTGCTTATGAAATGCACCATTATTTACAAAGGTCAAACTCAAGCTAAAGGTCATGTGTTTGTTTGCAATTTTATGCCAATCAGTGGAAAAGAAACAATGCAAAGGGAGGATACAACACCTCGTCCAAAATTGGGTCTTCCATGAAAAGGAGGATATGGATTGTCAAATTCATATTCAGGGGGGAAGCCCACCCTGCCTCCACGTCCTGGTCCACGAGGATAAAAACCCCGGCCATGCTGGAAGTTCGCTCGGTTAAAAGGACGTCCACCTCGTCCAGAACTCCTTCCTACAAGCAAATCAACACACCATAGTAAAGCCTATGACACAAACAGCAAGAATCTCAATTGCACAGAAAACAGATGCATCCATACCAGAAAATCTAGGAAAAGTTCCACTGCTACTATGAGCAATCCGAAAACCCCCACACATTCCACCTTTTACAGCCTGCATCTTGGGTAAAGGATTTGAAAGTCTTGCTCGCACTTTAACCTAGGAACAAGTAGAAAGAGGTGAGAGAAAACAAATAATGTGCTACAAATAGAGACAAAGTAAAATCAGCACAAAACAAACCAGAAGACTAAAAAGATATTACAGGCCTCCTTCCTAGTTCCTACAGTCAACTTACTGCCTTGGCAACACAAGCACATTACATAAAACCCATAGTTGTTAAAGGCGCATGGTGCATTATGGCGCAGAGGTCCTCGGAGCCATGGCGCACACAGGACTTTTTAAAGCACGGCGCATATTTATAGAAATAAATTATATATTCATACATCAATATCTTTTAACATCAATAATGTACAAACAATTAAAAATAAACAATAGAACTTAATTTAACATTAAACCACAAAAGAAATATGTAAAAAATGAGTTTCAGGAAAAGAAGAGTTCCAAAAATGCAAGTCCAGCCTTTACTAAACTGGGCGAAGCCTAGTCCCAAAAAAAATTGGGCTGAAAAAAAAGCGGGTTATAGCGCGCCACTGCGCCACATAAAAAGGCGCGCTAAGCGCCATATCGCGCCATTTACAACTATGATAAAATCTCAAATGAATCAGGACTATACCTTAGAACTCTGCTAAACAAAGGCCACATAAATGGAAATTCACAATGTACCTTTGAGTTACCATCATTCAATCCGTTGTTGTTTACACCTTCAACACATGAAACTGCAGCTTCATGTGTACTGAAATCAACAAATCCAAAATCCTTCCTCTTGGCTGTTGACATATTTCGTGCCAACATAATTCGGGCAATATCACCAAAAACTTTGAATTTCTCCCTCACATGATCTTCATCCCAGTGTGGTGGGAGCCCATCAATGAACACTGATTTAACCTGGGCCATGACTTCAGGATCTGGCTCGCGTAAAGGTTCAGCAAATGCCACTTTGGCCGTTCTCTCAGAGTGGCCAAATACAACATCATGCTTTTGGAGTCTTTTATAAGCCAACATAGCCTCAGCATGAGAAGAAAATTCAATAAATGCAAAACCACGACTCAACCCTTCATATCGGGGATCTGCTACCAGAGTGATGTTTTCAACACCTTCTATTCCATAATCCTTCAGTTTTTGTTTTATCTGCCATAGGTACAATCATGAGAAGCATTGAGTTAATGATAAACATTATAGTAGCTAAAGAAAAGGGGAATTAGCTTACAGCTTCCTTTGTCCAGGTGTTGCAAATATTCCCCAAAAACAATGTGTCATTATCCTCACTTGGTGCAGTCCCACATCGTTTACCATGTATCTAAGAAAGAGCTAACATCAGAATTGCACCTCACATATAGCTATATTCACAAACTAGGGAACAGACTCGCTCAAGCATAAACAGCTTCTAAACTCACCATATTATACATGAATCCAATACTTAAATGTAACACAAACGCAAAGAAAACTCAGAAACAATTCATACCACAGGATTCTTCATCTCCGACAAAGCACGGCTTGCTTGCTCCTTTGTTGCAAATTGGACAAAAGCATACCCCTTATTCTTGTTTGTTGATGGATCCACATGCATGCGAACTTCAACGACCTCGCCTGCATACTCAAACACCTTTCTAACATCGGCTTCCACAGCATCCCGGTCCAACCCCCCAACAAATATCTCCCTCTCTTTCCTCACCTTACGCTCCCTTGCAGCAGCATTCAACTGCACACGTTCCTCTTCCAAAGTCTCAGCATCTGCCTCATTCTGCGGTGCATCATCATCAGCACAATCTTCTCCACCAAATTCTTCATGAACCTCTTGATCGCTGAGCCCCTCAATTTTTCCATCATCAGGTTCCTCTAGGGAGGCATTCTCCCGTTTCCCTTCATGACTGGTTTCTCCTTCCATTCCCATGGTTTTAGCTTTAGGATCTCCTTCGCCAATGGTTTTTGACTGCTCCCCTTTTTCCTCCTCTAACTCTTCTGTTTCATTAGTCATACAGGGTTCTTGATCCTCCACAGGATTTGCATCTGTAGACGTAGTTCCTATAGCCTCAGACAACTCCTCACCACTGTCCATCAACTGCTTTTCTGGTTCACTTGCCTTTTCGTCTTCCTTGGGGAATTTTCCAATATTGCTAGTGTCTTTATCCTCCACCACAGAGTGCTCAACATTTTCAACCAAAGGTTTTTCATCTGTTGTAGGTTCATCATTGGAAGCTTCTGTATTTTTTTCATCCTCTATAGTTTTATCTTCCGTGGTTTCCTCAATCTTTGCCTTCTCAATCACTGCTGATGCAGTGGTCCGCACAGAAGCAGCTCTAGCTGAAACTGGAGTTTTTCTGATCACTTTCCTTACAACCTTTTTAACTATTTTTGTTCCAGAAACAGGTTTTGCTACTGCTGATGCTGGACCAACTTGTTCAACTACAACAAATAAAAACAAAAAAAAGCACATGATCAATATATGTTAATCCAAATTTCAGAAACGAATGCCCAAAAAGAAGTATGTAATATCCAAATGCCTCCTCATGTCCTAAAAGAGAGCGCATAGGAGCGAGGTTGTTAGATGGACAAACCAGTAAACATACTGGATATCTGGAAAGCTAAACCTCTTCAAACGAAAGCAGTTCAGATTGGAAAATCAAGAATCAATATTTTGCATGTGCACCAAAACAGGTTGACGTTCGTTTGTAGCAAAATTCACTACCTAAAACTATTCATCAGCTATCAATACTAAAAATTAGCATCCACCAGCCAACAAGACAATCACAAAGTCATAACTATTAGATGCTAAAAGAATTACCCAAAACTTATAGCAAAAAGCACGAAAAAATAAGCCAGGCTACAAAATTCCTATACACAAACCTGATGGTTGGGCCTTCGAATCGGGGGTGACGCTGACTTGCTTTGTCCTCCCGGCAGACGCACGCTTTACCTCGCTTGTCTTCGGCGTTTCCGTCTGCGTTGGAGAAGATTCGACCTTCACCTCTGCAGAGGACGGCGTCGCCTGTGTCTTGGCGGCGGACTTCTTGGCCGCCGGAGGTGTCCTCTTAGTAGCCCCGGCTGATTTCTGGGCGTCGGTGTTCCGAGTTCTCATGGCAATCTTCAATATTATTTACTCTATGTGAACTCAATTCTTGCGGATGAGGTTTCAAGAATTTGTAGCCCTAACTTTTCTTAGAGAACACAGACTCTTCAATGCTATATGACATTCAACCTTCAATTTGTATGTTTTTGTTGTCGACATTGAGGTTTCTTTTTCCACCTAAAATTTTGGTAATATTATATGTTTCGTCCTATAACTTAGGCAGTATTTCAATTTGGTCCCATTTAATAAAATCTCCGGGATAATCACATTCCTTTCCCTGAGGTTTGGTGTAATTACACGTCGACCCTCTGTGGTTTGAAAAATTACACCTAATACTCTTAGTTATAAAATATGTCCACCTAACAAAAGTAATCAATTTACCTTTCTACTGATAATATATGGTTAAAAAGAACTAAAAAAACATGAAATTTAAAATACTAAAAGGACAAAATTGGCGTTCTATATGTGTAGAATTGAACATACGCTTTAAACTAAGAAGACAAAATTGTAGGGAACATTTTTTGTCGTTATTAAAGTATCACAATAGATGTAAATACTATATTTATATTATCATAGTGATATATTTTTACAATTGAGTTATCAGAATATATAAATTTTTTAAATATTAAGTTAAATTATATAATATAGTGTATATATATAGTTTTATAGTGTATAAATATATTTTAAATAAAATAAGTGTATATATATATTAAGAGCTAAATTTATTTTGATCGGTCTAATTTATTTATTAATTAAAAATTATTTAATAGAAAAATACTTTAAATATATTACACTGTTTACTCTTATGATTTAATTTAATTATAAGAACAAACTCACATGCATAAGTGTGTAAAATGTATACTAGTAGTTTGATCAAAAATATATTTATTTGACTTGCAATAAGTCAATCAAGGGAAAAAAATAGATTTTCATGCAATTTTTCTGCTGATGTTAACAAATTTTGTCAATTTTATTAATTGAATTATTGATTTATTGGATGAAAATAAAAATAAATGAATTAGATGTAATTTCCCAAACTACAAAAGATCTACGTATAATTATACCAAAATTCAAAGAAGGAGAGTGTAATTATCCCTAAAATCTCCATATACTTGGTCCTAGTACCAATTTCGGCAAGAAATTGAAAGAAGGAAAAGGAAAATTCAATTGAAATTGCTATACTAATTTGGAAATATGGTTAGAGATATAGTTAGGTGAGGACAAAAGTTTGATCTTTCTTCTTTAGATAGAATTGGCCTCGGCTGACAAATTTTGGCGATAATCAAGATTTTTCTCAGGTTGATTTAATTTATAAAATTTTATTAATAGTTCCAAATGAAGTTCCTATTAAGCATATTTGAAACTGTAGATAGCACAACAAGATATTTAGGGATAAAATAATGTTACTTGGAGGTTATTTTAGCCAAATTATGCATGTTGTGATGAAAGAGGGATGTTCTGAGATAATTATTGAATATATTTAACAAGTCTCCAAATAGTCGGCAACATTCCCAAATTTTTATCTATTATCGATAAATATGAGATTGGTGAATACATCAATTGACACCCCTAGTTCGTAAAATGCGTGAATTCAGCAAATTGGTTTTAGATTTAGATTTAGGCATGGGATAAGCCTAAATGCTAGAGATTGAAACATACTTGATTAAAGATCAAAATGATCTCTTGATTCCTAAAGGGAGGATGGTTAAGGTCAAATTGTTCATAGCACTTATCTAGATTTAATGGCTAATTATATGGTTTGAGGAAGCTATTCTTTTCTTAGTAAATGATATGGTTGATCAAGTCAATTCATATGTGATGTCATTGATCCCAAGGAAGACTAAGCAGTCTTTTGGTGTTGAGAGCATATGTTAAACTTTCGTTGTTATTGATGAGCAATCTGTTTTTTATCAGATTAAGTTATGATATTGTTGAATTTTCTTTTGAAAATATAAACCAAAGCATTGAGTTGTGTAGCGGTGGTTATATAATTATAACACAATTGGTCAACATTGTCATCAAATTTGAGGTTATTATTGGCAACAATACGCAGAATAATTTCCGTTCATCGAATTATATGTCTTCTTTTGAATTCAAATACCATTCATCCTTAAAAGGCATCAATTTCCGATGAACATGTGCTTTACCATGACAATAAACAAAAGGCCAGGGCAAACTTTTGATAATTTTGGTGTTTATCTCCGAACCTATCTTTAGCCATGATCAACTATATGTCGCAGTCTTGCGAGTGACTTTATGAAAATGGTTAAAATTTCTTATTATAAAAAATAATGGGTAATTGGATGATTTTTATACAAATAATGGTATGTGAAACGAGATTTTAACTATCTAGTAAGGTGTGTAGATTTCTTTTATTCTTAAATACTTCTAATTTATTACTAATTTATTCAATCATATTTCCCATTGTAAATAGATTTGAAATGCACTTTGCTTGTTTGTATTAGATGTTTATACTTAATTGATAATAGTTTGAATTGCTAGCTCCAACGCACGAGTATTTGCTACTAGTTCTTGATACAACTCTCATCAATGGAGTCTAGTTGGATTATAAAAGTAAGAATCACTAAAATATGGGATGAAAAACCAAAATTCGATCAAGGTTCTGATTAATAAGAGAATGTAATGAGGGAAAAAGATATTGGAGGATAAAAAAGACATTTCAAAGAAGGAAAATTAAAGGAGGACCACATATTTTTATGTTTGTATGCATTTATTAAATTGGCCATGGGAAAAGCATATTGTCACATAAAGACAATGTTTTCATGATTGGCCCGGATAGCCGATTCGACTGAGAACAAACCATGTTTCCAGGCAGGTTCATAGGGTAAAAACCACTAAGGCCAAAATCGATGCCAACCGGTCAAAACCGTGAAAATCAATCCGCCCGATAACTGGTTAAAATCAATTTTGACCTTTTTTTTCAAAAAAAAAAAAAAGAGGATAATATAGTGAATTGTACATTTCACTAAAATACAAGATAGTGAAATATTACGAGGAGAGGAGAAACAAATTTCAAATAAGATAAATAGGCAAGTGCTTTATGGACAACTATTTAAATAAACTATCACCATATTTTATAGCCAAAGTACTTAAGATTAGCTTATGCTTTCCAGTGTGGGACAATGAGCCACTTCTAACAACCAATAAGGTTTTTCTTTCCTTGTTCTTCATCTACTTATTTCTCATTTTCCCCAAACTTTTCCAATCTTTTTTTTTAAAAAAAAATATAAGGATGCAATGGTTGCTGCGTCTGATTGATTCGAAATGGGAAGCAACAAAGCATTCAAATTTGAAGAGTTTGGGAGATTTTAAATTTTAAATTTTTGTTAGTTTGAATTTTGATTTAATTTTCTTTCTTCAAAAGGTTTTTTGGTTTTTTATTGTAAATTGTTAAAGATTATATTCATTTGTAAGTTGTATATTTATAATTTATTATTATAAATAGTATTTATTTAATCAATAGATATATGATGTATTCACATGCTACAAATATATATACATGTATATAATATGTTCCAAGTCAACAGATTTTTCAATCCGGTCCGACGAGTCGGACCAGTGATCCAATGATCTGGTCATTTATCCGGTTCAATCATTGGTACGATTTTCAATATATTGCATGAAGATAGTTAATTGAGGGGTAAAAGTGATTTTTACACGACCATGTTACATACCGTGAGTAGTATAAATAAGTTTTCAAATCATTGTAAGAAGGATTTTTGGCGAAATTGAATAAGAGAGTCGATAGCTTGAGACTCCTCGTGTGCTTGGATTATTTGCCCTTAGTTTATTTCCCATCAACTTGGCATCATCTATGGGAAGAAAATCAATCAAGCATTGTAAATGAACACTCAATCATGAGATAGAAATGAAAATACATGACTTGGAGAACGAGAGGAGGAAGGCGAAGAGCATTTCCTACTGGCTACCAACTACAGAATCCTATTGTCCAATATACGACGATCTCCCCTGAGGTTTGTCCAATTACATAGACCTCCCTTCACGTATTAATACTTATAACTATTTGACCCTTGAGATATCCAATGTGATGTAAATTGATTACATCAACACACCAGAAAAATATGAAAATTCAAATTCACCCCTAGTCTTATATTTGGCGAGGACAAGTATATTTTTTCTGACTATTTTATCCTTGTTACACGATGAAAACCAGGGGGATGTAAATGTAATTATTTGATTATAAGAGAACTTATTGTAATTATCCATTTAGATTTATAAGATGGTCGTTATACAAATGATTGTGAAATTTTCCTACTTGCCTTTATTGCAAACCACAAGAGTATGTTACGTACCAATTTACAAATATTATAATTTCCTCCCTATATTTAAAACATTATAGCCAATGATCCCCTATAGTTATCAAAGTCTGACACAAAAGCGTGAAATTTAAATGAAGTTCGAGGAAACAAAAAGAAAATAGGAGTAACAAATAGATAAGTCAGATGTTCAATTAATTCATGTCTAACTACCCAGATAAAAGGTCACAATACAAAAACAAAAGTGAGCCATCAAGAAGCTAAGCATGATTATTTGTTCATCAATCAAAAACCAACTTAAACTTAGTTTGCATACAAAAATCAATTACATTAGTTTCAAAAGCACCAATATCACATATCATAAGGTTCAACACTAACACAGGTTGCTTCATATGTAGCAAAATATCTAGCAATGACCTCATCACTCAATCCTCAAACCCATCAAAATCTGAAGGCCGAGGGTGTGAACATCAAGCTGTTGCAGGTGCTCCATCTTGACTTTCTAAGGCTATAGTGTTTGCAGTAGGTTGGGATTCTCTGTAGGTGCCATCCATTTGGGATCGTGTTTGGGTGCCACCAGTAGGTTGATTCCAACTCCTCTTCATTGATCTAATAATTTGGGATAGAGGAATGCCAGCTTCAAATTCCAGCAAGCAACATCATAATTGATTAATGATTCAAATACTAACATAATATGAAAGACATCTTAATATTTTGAAATTACTGAGCAAAACTTGGTTTCTTTTGTTGCCTTTCTTGTTTCTCCTAGGAGTCCTCTAACAAGTTCTCTTGTTATAACCAAACTTACCATACAATTTGCACTTCAAGGTAAATGGCCTCTTACTTGCAGTCACATTAGTTTTCCCCCCAGACTCTCTCATTTTGTTTCTCCTAGGCCTTCCAGACATCCTCTTTAAAGGTGGAGTTAGTAGATTTGCAAATTCCAACTCCATCTCAGGTCACAGTGAAGGATCAGAGATAGGATGTATGACTTGACTATATGTTCTCTATATATAGTCTTAGAAAAGCTAATGTGACAATATCTTTTAAAATAATTTTTGAATCCTTGTAGTGTACAGTGATATCATACTTGGGGCCCGATGTTTGCATACTCAAATAGCAACAAATAAACGACCTTAAAATAAACCTATAGATTAACTGTAAATTGCCAACCACAAAGGCTTATCACTTAGACGACAAAAATAAATTCAAAGTTGATGGCCTCTTTTCTTGAGGAGAGAAAAAACAATTCTTTCTAATTATATTTCTTTTAGTTGGAAAGAAAACAAAAGATGAAAGCGAATCGTGCCCTGGAGGACGCAGCGGAAGCGTGGAAATTAAAGAAAAATTAAACAAAAATAGGCACCGTAAAACCAGATCAAGGGGTGTATCCTTGATCATCCCAGACATTTGGTGTATCACATGCATTAAAAACAATAAAGAAAACATGGAGGCCATAGAATCAAGAAAGTGAAAATGAGAGGCGCAAGGAACTTAACCACGATTTTTACTCTTGTCTTCTTCTCTAAACGGCTTCAAGCGTTGTTCCAAATTACACCTCAAGACCTCAATGCGGCGATCCTCTAAATCGTCCACCCAATCCACCAGAGTTCCTCGTCAACTCGTGTGTAAACAAATTTCGTGTTCCTAAATTTAACGAAACAAGAAAATATTACAAATAAATTCTTTGAATTTGATTGAATACTTGTGGGTGCAAAATCTCTTCTTGAAAACCTCTGATTCTTCTCTTCAAAAACGTGAGCTTTGACTTTGGCAACTTCAGAGGTGAAACTCTACGTTTGATCTCATTTGACGTTGACTTTAACTTTGAATAACGTTAATTCGGCGGTCGTTGACTTGTTCCCGGATCAAAAGCTATAAACTTGGAGATATTTGACTTGAACTTGGGATATTTCTTGGTGGATTTGAGACTTTGATCTTCCGCCAAGGTGGATTTCTATCTTGATAACGTTAATTCGCCGGTCTTCAGACTTCTTGTCGAATTAAACGCTGACTTTGGACAATTTCCGTGACGAACGCCTTGAATCTTGCCTAGAACGCCGTGGATCTTCCTTGATTTGTACTTGAGATGATTTCAGGACTTCTTGAATGCTCTCTTTCTTGTATCTTCAATTGTATGTGTGTGTGTGTGTTTTGAATGAGTTCCAAAGACCCCTTTATATAGCTGTTAAAGAGGTAGAGTTGTGCTGAACTTGAACACTTATTTTGTATTATCTCTTTATTTTAATTTAAAGAGATAAATACATTAAATATTTGGGAAGACATGATTGGTCAATTTCGATATTATCTCTTTAACTTTTATATTTTTCAAAGAGATAATATGAGAAATATTTGTCTTGATTTGATTGGCTGGAACACCTCAATTTGACACTTGTCGGTCGTTGATTTGTTGACAAAATATATATTAAAATGTCAATTAAATTAACTATTTATATTTGAAATTAATTTAGTAAATTCCAAAATATAAATAGAAAAATAGAATATAATTGATAAATAATATGTATGTTCCACTTGTCGTCATTTGATTGGTTGCAAAATTTATTTGTCTACAAATGCCCCTCGAGACTCGTTCACAACCATATGCTTGAAAATATAATTTTCAAAATGAATGAGTCGCGAAAATTTGAATCAAACTTTGTTTGGCTTCAACGATCATGAATTTGCTTCAAATGATATCCATATTGAATTTATTTGTGGGCTTTGTCATCATTGGGCTGGGCTTTTTATTTTGAAATGGCCGAGAGACAAGCTGGAGAGTAGCCCTCACATGCACAAAGCATCAACCAAGCTTTTCCCTTAATCCCATTTTTTTTTTATTTTGTTAGTCAAAGTGGACCCCACCTCTTCACTTGGTGTTTGTGGGCCCAAGATGATGCTCTTCTCAGGCGAAAGAGGCGCAAAATATTACGATCCGCAAAAGGCGAGAAAGCGGCTACACAGAGGCGACTTTATCTCTTGGACTTGCAACATGATTGTGAGGGACAAGGATATTTTCTTTACAGATGACGTGCATGACACAGAATCTGAAGAAACCTATTTTATGGCCATCCGTTCAAACTATCTTCCTCTGCGGGGAGGCGATCATTTTGTTGTCGAGCCCTATAGCCCTCATCGATTTAATCCTCAATTTGGTTTCTTCCAAGAAGTGTTGGGGATTTTTTTACAAGACGTTCGCAAGGCCTCTTTAGAAGGTGGAATCCGTTATTGGCGTTTGTGCACTTTGTCCGACCATGGAGAAAGTGTTATTCCCTCCCATGCCCCCAAATATGAAGAAGTTCTCCTATGAGGCGTACAAAAGGTGGTGGCTCGAAGTTCACAGTGGCTATTTTGAAGAAAACGTGGCTAAGTTGCTTGCCTTAGGCCTAAGTCAAGCTTCTTCCAAAGTCAAGAGTGTGGTGAAGGAGTTGCCCAAGATCAACCTCACGAGCCGGCTATTTCTCCTCCCAAGCGAAATTCTCAAGTGGTCGAACCCCTTGAAGTGAATAATAAGAAGAAAAGTGTTATTCGTTCTTTGGAAGTACGTGGGAGTAGCAATCCTGATCGTCATTGGAAGAGGTCGAAGAGGGATTCAAAGCCAACAAACGTTGGCGTTGATGGTGACGGCTCAAGTCATGACCCATCAACGTTGAATTTCGTCAAGGAGGTTATTTTTTTTCAACCCGTTTCCTTTTTATACTTTTTTTTTTTCAGCGACAAGGTCTTGTTTGTTTCTAACTCAAGTTGATGCATTTTCGTAGCTCAAAGATGAAGTCTTAGTCGTCGAAGATGATGAGACTTCTCAAGACAGTCAATGATCGTCTTTTAGGTCTAACTTGTTGGCCACAGCTCGTTCTCTTGGAATGGGGCTTAAGAGAAAACAACCCTCTTGTCAGGCCGCGGTGTCAGTATTTGAAGGCGAGAGGTTTGTTCTTAATCACCGAAAGACATTTCTTCAAAAGCCATAGCGGGATCTTCTCGGGAAGATATTAAACACCCCGATTGACTTCATCTCATCAATCAAAGACGACGTTTACTTTGTTCTTGAATCCATGAAGAGCTTTCAGAATTTTGACATCTCAAAAGTGGAAGAATCGATGAACATATTCTTCGCCAAGGCCGCTGCTTATGATGAGGCGAGGTCTTCATCTTCTAAAAGGTTATCCAAAGATCTTTTCGAGCGGCAGTTAAAAGAAGCCAACGATCGTCTTCAAGAGGCCCGTGCTAAAGAAAGTGGAGAGGCTTTCAAGGTCCGATCTACTATGGAAAAGTTGAAGCGTGTTGAAAAGGAGTTTGTGGATTTGAAAGAGCAGAGGAAGAACTTGTGTGCTACTCTGAGGAAAGAAAATCAACTTTTTCATAGTGCCCAAGTCGGAGTTCATGAAATTGTGGAAGAAATTGCAGCGCTTGAAAATACCACCCCCCTCAACGATGAAGTAGTTGTAAGTTTGGAAACTTCAAGAACAAATTTGGAAGCCCTCAAGGAAGAGTTGAAGGACTTGAGTCCCTTTGCTTAGGACCTTTTATTTTGTTGCATTTGATTCTTTTTTCTTTTGTTCTTAAGTCATGAACTCCAATGTCCATTTGAGATTACGTAAGAGAAGCCTTTTTTTTTTCCCCCCTCTATCTTGCAATCTTTGAGCATGTTTGAATACTTCCCATTTCGATGACTTCATATGAGAAATAAAGTTTATTTAAATGTTATGACTGAACTTAGAATATCTAAGCTGCCTACATACCTCATCAAGAGGATCAAGTCAATATGTAGTTTAAGGGTACAAAATATTTGTTTGGAGAGGGGAGGGCCATTCACAGTTTATACTCATGTGGGCCAGGAGTTATTTTCTTTTTTTCTTTCTTTCTTTTTTTCGAGTTTTTTTTCTTCTTTCTTTTTGTTTTTTTCTTTTTTTTTTCAGGCGTAATACCACTTCAAGAACTTTTCATTTATCGGCCTATACTCAAGCCGTCTTCAGTATCCTCTCCTTCAACCTCATCATTTTCAGCTAAGGTGATGTGATGAGCTTTGGTAATGTCTTCTTCAACACTGCTACTAATATAATTAGATGATGCCACGCTTTCTTTGTCATCCTCATCATCAGGTTGAGCTTGCGTGAAGACCATAGTTCGTGCTTTAACCTTCAAGATTCTGCCACATGATATGTCTAAAGTTATGTGGCGTTGCATCCTAGAAGGAATCAAGCTTCTGAGCTTTTGCATACGTGAGGACTTGATGTTTTCCTTCAAATGTGCGACGACCTTGAACATCTATTCCCTTTGATATACCACTCTTCTACGTGGACCAAGCCTATCGAAGACCGATCGATTGTTGGTTTTTCCATGCATCATTCCTTTATGTGGGCCAAGTCTATCGAAGACAGATTCTCGTGGATTTTATTTCCTTTTGTCGTCCTCAGCTAAAGAGCGCTCTTCGGTGACGTAATTACTGTTAGACCTATTTATGGTAATGTGGATAGGCTTAGGATGGATCAAACCAAAACCTATTCGGGAATCCTGAACTGCATATCCATTTTCTTTCAACACTACTTGGGTGGCATTGAGTCCTTCGACTTGTTTATCATCGGTCTTCAAGGGGAGTTTTCCTAAAGTAACCCCTTCTTGTGGCTTATATGTGGCTTTGATAAAAAGTTTGCATGCTTTAGGGTTGGAAACTTTTGCAATTTTTAGTTGTGATGGCTCTCCATGCTCCACTTTGGGTCCTTGAGTTGGTCGTGCGAACCTTTTGAGTGGTTGAGGCTTCCTTGCATCAGGATTTGTCAGTGGAAGTAATATCTCTTTTAATGAGTCAAGTTCAACGAGGGAGGCTTTTTCTTTTGGCTTTTCACTAGCGTCTGTTGAAGAAGTTACTTTGTTTTTACTTTCTTCAACTTGATCGATTTGTTCTTCGGATTTCTCGATGGATGAGTCTTGTTTAGATTTTATACTCCCGAGATAGTATTTAGCATCGGCAAAATGAGACTCAGCCTCGGTAAATGGTTTATCATCCGCAAGCACTTTCTTTACAACACTGTCTCTTGAATATTTGAAGCATTGGTGCCATGTAGAAGGAACCACGCCATTCTCATGTAGCCAAGGCCGGCCGAGAAGCATGTTGTATGATGTCTTGGCGTCTATGACATGGAACAATACAGTTGACGACATATCCTCCATCAACAAGTTTATTCTTATGATGCCGAGAGCCCTTTGCCCTCCTTGGTTGAAGCCTCGGATCATCATACAACTGTTTGTTAGTTCATCCATAGGAACCCCCAACTGCTTCATAGTGCGTAATGGTAGAATATTGACCGCAGAGCCTCCATCAACTAATACGCGGTTGACCTTTTGCTCATGTGCATAACAAGTTACGAACAATGACCTGTTATGCGGCTTGGAGCCAAGTAACAGATCTTCATCAGTAAAGGTCATTGCTAACATGCATTCACCTGCATTAGAGAAGTTTTTCTTTTCGAGTAGGTCATCCTCGTTGATTGTGGTGTCATTCCCATGCGTGGTATTGCATGAAGCTTTGCTGTCAAGAGACCTACGCTTGATCATGATAACATTTGCTGATGTGGCATCTTTCTTCAAGAGAGATTTTACCTTGGCGGGCTAACTGCATAACTTTGTCTTTGAACACAAAATAATCTTATATTGAATGCCCAACTAAGCGATGATATTTGCAGTACTTTGGGTCATCCCTTCGTTCGGCTTCTTCAGGTCGCTTTGTTTCGGGTAATTTGATAAGGTTAGCCTCCAACAAGTCATCAAATATGGCGGGAACATCGGAATCAAGGAAAGGATATTGCTTTGCTTGCATTTCCTTCAAGGTTAATTTTCTTTACGGTATCTCGTAAGGAGCATTATTCTTTAGGATGCTACCATTATTTGCCTTGCTTCAGAGCTTGAAGGGTGCCACATTGACTGCCATGGATTCCTTGTTTGGAGCTTCCAAATAAGGCTTGCCCCCATTCTTGCCTTCTTGCCTTTCCTTGATTCTGTGGGGTTCTTGAACAGGTGGTCCTTCCGCTCCACTCACTACCATACTTAACTCCATGTCATGTAGCGAAGCCCCCAATGCATCCCTTGAATGCACATCTCAATGGCGGAAGCTTCAGATAATTGATCTTTGCAATTGAGGCTCAGATTCCTCCACCTATTAATATAATCAATAACTGTCTCATCTTCCACTGATAGGAATTTGTAAGCTCAATCATGCTGACGGTCCGCCTAGTGCTATAGAATCGATTGAGGAACTCTTGCTCTAGCTGTTCCCATCCATCAATTAAACCGACCTCCAAATCAGTATACCAATCAAATGCGTTGCCTTTCAGTGATCGGACAAACTGCTTGACTAGGTGATCCCCATACGTTCCAGCATTGTTGCACGTTTCGATGAAGTAGGCGACGTGCTGCTTAGGATTGCTTTTGCCATCAAATTGTTGGAACTTCGGTGGTTGGTAGCCCATCGGCATCTTCAAGCTGTCAATTCTTGGAGTGTAGGGCTTGGAGTAGGTAAAGGATGACCTTGAGTTTTCCTCAATCTTGCTCTTGATGGTCCCTTCAATGAATTCTTTTAGTTGGTCTATCGGAATCATCCCATCAGATGAGACTTGAAGATCCTTTGTAGGTTTATCCTTCCAGGTATAATTCTCCTTTGTGGATATTTCTGCTTCATCATGAGCCTCAACTTGTGTTCCCTGGATTTGTCTTGTCTCAACGTTGTCTGGCTTGTTGATCAACCTAGCGATTTGGGCATCTTGCTCTTAGACATGCTTGGCGAGTCCCTCGATAGCTCTTGTCAGACTTGCAATTTGCTCTTGTGAGGTTGTGGCATTCACTCACCATGACTGGGGCCACATTTCTTGTGAAGGAGTAGCTAGACTCGGAGCGAGGAGAGGACGGAGGAGATTTATCTTCGTCATCTTTGCTTACATGGCTAGGTATGAAGATGTCCTTCTGAGCAGACTCAATGGGAGGAGTCATCTGGGAAGATTCTTTAAGTTTCTTCGACATGCTTCTTGTAGTAACACCGAGACTCTTGGTACTTGAACTTGAAGACCTTGATGTGGCGAGTTTGAAATTCACTGTCTTCACAACTTTTCCTTGAGTGTCCATCGAAATACTTCGGACTTTGTTGAAGGGAAGAGATGAGAGGTAGAGCGGTCCCACTGGGCGTGCTAAAATTTATAAATAAATTTTCATGTTCCTGAATTTAACGAAACAAGAAAATATTACAAATAAATTCTTTGAATTTGATCGAATACTTGTGGGTGCAAAATCTCTACTTGAAAACCTCTGATTCTTCTCTTCAATAACGCGAGCTTTGACTTCGGCAACTTCGGAGGTGAAACTCTACATTTGATCTCCTTTGACGTTGACTTTGACTTGGAATAACGTTAATTCGGGGGTCGTTGACTTGTTCCCGGATCAAACGATATAAACTTGGAGATATTTGACTTGAACTTGGGATATTTCTTGATGGATTTGAGACTTTGATCTTCCGCCAAAGTGGATTTCTGTCTTGATAACGTTAATTCGCCGGTCTTCAGACTTCTTGTCGAATTAAACACTGACTTTGGACAATTTCCGTGACGAATGCCTTGAATCTTGTCTAGAACACCATGGATCTTCCTTGATTTGTGCTTGAAAGGATTTCAGGACTTCTTGAATGCTCTCTTGCTTGTATCTTCAATTGTATGTGTGTGTGTGTGTTTTGAATGAGTTCCAAGGACCCCTTTATATAGCTGTTAAAGAGGTAGAGTTGTGGTGAACTTGAACACTTATTTTGTATTATCTCTTTATTTTAATTTAAAGAGATAAATACATTAAAGATTTGAGAAGCCGTGATTGGTCAATTTCGATATTATATCTTTAATTTTTGTATTTTTCAAAGAGATAATATGAGAAATATTTTGTCTTGATTTGATTGGCCGGAACACCTCAATTTGACACTTATCGGCCGTTGATTTATTGACGAAATTTATATTAAAATATCAATTAAATTAACTATTTATATTTGAAATTAATTTAGTAAATTCCAAAATATAAATAGAAAAATAGAATATAATTGATAAATAATATAGATGTTCCACTTGTCGTCATTTGATTGGTTGCAAAATTTATTTGTCTACAACGTGCTAACAAGAAAATGAAGGGAAAGAGAATCTCGATCCAACCCTATTAGTTAACTGATCAAGATCTCTACGTTCTTCCTTGATAGATATCAAGAAGATTTTGAAGGCTTTCTTGGAGAGTAGTGAGAGAGAGAGGAGAGAGGCGAGATTTTGGTGTATGTGTTTTTTCTTGTGTATTTAAATGAACATAATGGTATTCCCTATTTTGGAATGTTTGTTGATTCCCTAATGCCAAAGCATGAATCCTGAACTCACACCCCTCCTCTGTTCACTTAGCACATACCCTCATTTTACCACTTTTTGCAATTTTTATATTTCTCCTTGTTCTCACAACATATGACCGCAGAACAATCTTAAACTCATTTGTTGAACTAAACAACATTCCAAGTTGAAACTGCGGATTGTAAGTATCAACAGAACTGAAACTAGGATATTTAGGCCCATTTTCATCATCAGATGTTTTATCACTATCAAACTCATCTGAATAAGAAAAACCACTAGAGTTACCAGATAAGCCCTCTTCACTCTATTCTTTATCCCCTTCCCCTGTAGTCAGATCATCCACATACCTATTGAATAACTCATCATCCTCATCTAACACATAGTTTTCACCCTCTTCATCCTCCCTTCCCAAGTCATAATCACTATCTAAGAAGTCTTCATTGTCCCTACTATCACCATTGTTTTCATTCAACTCTGATGCAACCTCCTCATTAATCTTAACCTCTCCGCCAATTTCACCTTCTAAGTACACATGAACCTCCCTATCTATATCATGTTCAAGGCATAACTCAAGAATGTGTTGCCGACTTGAAAGAACAACAAAACAAACACCCAATCTATAATACTTTTTCAACCCATTGTACCCTATTTGCTCACACAACTTATCAAGATAGTTATATTAATACAGTTCAAGTCTATATGGTCAAACACACTAACATATCCTCCAATAAATGTAGGTGGTATATTACAAATTTCGCCCCCATGGTGTATTTTCAATGTCACAGCAGGATTTAGTGGATTTGGGCAGTAAACAAAATAAGAACAAAAGGTAAGTAAACAATCACAATGCTATCCACTTACCAAACATACATCGAGAAGAAAAAAAGGCAACAAACATGGTGGACAATGGGAATCTCTTAAAGAGAACACAACACAGAAACCAAATAAAGGGAGGGACCACAAGCATGTATAATGCATAAAACAAAAGCGCCAACATGTATAAACACTAAAAATCAAGAATTCATCATATTTTTTCAAATATCAACAAAAATCAACAACTTTTTTGAAATAAAAAAGAGAAAAAACTTATGATAATCGGGTGGGGGGAAATCATTGAAGTTTGGGTCTCGAAGGCTCATTCTTCTCGCAACAATCTGATACTCTTTCACTTTTTCGATTGGAGATTTGAAAAGAAAAAAAAAAGGGTTTCACTGGGTTTTTTGCAGAGGAAGGGAGGGGGGGGGGGGAGATAAATTAGGGTCCTAACATTATGATTTTTCCCAAAATTCGCATGGGTATACAAACATGTGAGTAGCACGTGCAATATTTTAACGGACGTTAACGTCTTTTGTCATGTAATATTTTAACGGGCGTTAACGTCTTCCGTCAAATTTTGACGTTGAGACCAAAATTGAGACAAATCAAAACATATTGTCCTGATATTGAGACTTTTGTAATGAATGAGACCAAAATTGAACTAGGCCTAATATATGGGACCAAAAATGAGATTTACCCGAGAAAGGACACATCAATCTTTATTACTAATCCTGATTTCAATAAGTGACTCCCTCTCTAGAATTATGGTATAATTCCCTTCTTTTATTCCCATAGTTAGGACTACACAAAAGCAACCCGTAAGTTGATTTCGATAAATTATTTTGAAAAATCATTTTTGGCTCTATTCATAATCAATTTTGCTACCTTTCAAACCCTTTCAGTCCGGGAGATTAATAACCCACTTGATTAGTGTTGAAAATCAATATATAAGGTTAAGAAATAAATACTAATAAGGATTCAGTAAAAATATGAAACTAAAATGTATTTCTTAGGCTACAAAGTTATTTTATTTTCACACACACCAATGTTTGTTGAATGATGAGGGTGTGTTTTCTATGTTGCTTGATTAAAGGGATAAATAAATATTTTATTTAAATCTCTTCAAACCCTTATAATTTGAGTTTTGGTGGAATGTTCATGGACTCTTAGATACGACGCTCATTGTGATTGGAAGCAATGCGGATCGCACAAGTAGAGATCGGCAATTGAACATCCAATAATTTCTTCTACTTTCTCCGTATTGTGAAGAGGCACAAATTACGACTATCTACGAATTGGGAAAACACGACTGAGAAAAGAAATCACTTTGGTATGAGCTAAAAGAAACACGACTTTCATTCAAAATCGCCCATTACAAAACATGAAAGATGCAACTTGATGGCCAAAAATAAGGCCCAAAATCAAAAGGGGTTGCTAGCAAAAAACCCCACAACAACTTGCAATTTTAAAAATAAAAGGGGGAACTGATAACAACTGAACCCCCAAAAAGAAGGTCCATAAGACCTACAAAAGATCTATAGCCTACAATCGTCTACAATATACAATCTGCAGTCTACAATCTACAAGTCTACTGAGTCTATTAGTGGTCCACATCGCATGCCCAACCAAAACATCAACCTTGAAAGTTTAAAATGGACTCCTCGATAGCATAACCAGGCATAATGCTTGTTTAACTATGTGAATCACTCCCAGTAACTCTTAGTCTATTTCTATTAGCTTGACATCGTTCTTAGACTTTTTCATGAGCAGAGGAATTGGGTTACAAGCTTCATCAATTCGAGTTTAGCAAACTTGAAATTAATCCACCCTGGTCTTTATAATTGTTGGAAATGGGGCAGCATGAGAAAGGATAATCCCCACAGGTTTTCATTGAAAAATCAACAATTTCTTCTATATTTTCTTAAAATAAAAAAAGAAAACCGGGGGACTATTGATATGGGGAAATATCTTCATGTCAAAGAAAATTCCCTTCGTACCCATGTTTTGGAACCGATGGGGCGGGTCCAGGGCGGGGGTTGGAAAACTAGATCCATTACTACCCCTGTTGAAAAGATTATTGACCAATTAGAAGGATGTCGATCGAGTAGAATTAGAATTAAAAGAAAACTCTCCACAGAAAAAACTTAAGCTCCCACATAAAAGACCATACTATGTGCATTGTGATTATAACTTTTGATTTAAAACAATATACAAAATAAAAATTGCAAATTAGAACATTCTTTTTCATCTATTTTAAAACAAGTGCAAACAACCTACCGTATCGTTGGCACAACTTCTAGTTTTCGAAAAAACTAAAAAGAGAGATTAGATATTATATACACAGACTCGCCCCCATTTCTAACATATGAGTGATTAAGTAAATGAGTTGATGTAATGAGTGTCTGATTCCATGGGCGCTTCAGAGTCATCTCTTACGGATTCTCAGGTAAGCCCTAGCCCCTATGTCCATGGCCGCTACTTCTGTTTCTACTGCTAATTTACTTTTAGCTTTCGTTCAACAATCACTCGTTCTGCTAATTCCCGTTCTGCGGTTTCTATGTGATTAATTGTTGTTATTATCTTTCTGTTTGTGTACAAGAAGAATCCGGAGGATGGGATCACCACAGTTTCGGAGCGTACACAGGGTTTAGAACCCATTTTACAGAGGCTTCAATCCCTCGAAATTGTGAGTTCTCCCGCTTACATTCGTTTTATACATTACTTCCAATTTTGGAGATTTGTCGATTGATTAATTTTCATTAATTGTATAAATATTATGTATGTATGTGTGTGTGTTGTGTGCAAACAGACGAAGCCGATACTGACATCAGCCCCTGCGGAGAGTAGCTTGACGGATATCCTTGTCCGCAAACCATCTTCTTCTTCCACTGCTAGTAAGTTTTCTTTTTGTTTTTTCATCCCTGACTTATTTTTATGCTTTCTCTTGATGTGCTGATTTGACCGCCCTTTTTTCTGTTTTTTATTTGTATTTTCGAGATGAATTCATGTTCTTTTTTCTGGGCTAGTTTCTGAAGCTTGCACATGCGGTAGATAATGGTATTACGCTGAGGATGCCATAAGATTGTGTTCTACATGGGAATACTGAGAAACTTTATCTAAGTTATCATAAAGATAGTTACTTAATCTAAATAATAATATGCTTTTAAGCTTTAATGGCTGTTAATTTTTTAATAAGAAAGTTAAAAGGATCAATCTTGCAGTCTCATAGTAGCATTTGTCTGTACTATTGTGGCGAACCACAAGACCCTGGCATTGTTGGAATGTATTTAGCCTTCTCATTTAGTTCACCTGCATTTTCTATGTTTTTTCCCGCTTTCTTGGTTCCCTTTTTTGTTAGCATGCCTCCTTATTGCTTTACCCCTGTCTATCTTCCAAGTTTGTAGTCATGCCATTTCCAACCCAACGAGCATTATCAAAGTTCATCCTTGATATACTCAAGCTCTCACTAGGTTGTGTTGGATAACATTTGTACTAGCTGCTACAGCTGGTTTACGGGGGTTCCGTGCATTCAGGAGAAGTTTCTTAAGTTAGTAAGTCAATAAACTCTTGTGCAATTTGGAGTAGTATTCACTGATTATACTAAATATAAAACTTTTTTCTCGAAATGGTGCTGATGCATTCCAGTTGGTTGTCTCATAAGTCATAAGGAAAACTTGTCAAACGTGGCTAGTTTATAAATGGCACAGTAGAAATCTTCAAGGACACATCTGATATTTTCCAAAATTATTTGGTAACATTGGTATTTCAAACTGGCTTATTGGGACTATCTTAAGATAACAATGGGTACATCTGAGATGCTATTTATCTTGTTATTTGTTATTCAAAGTTCCATCTCATGTCAGGGATGCCAATGCTGTGATGAATCTGAGGAAATTGGCAGAAGGGATAACATAGTTGAGAAATTGTTGCCTGTGAAGTCTGGAATTTTTAGAGAATTAGTTTACGTCTTCACCTCCAAGTATACAGCCTTGATTCAAGAGCATAACTTCAGTAAGCCGCTGTCATTTAGAGCGTACACTTGAAATCAGTAGGAAGGTTCTAGGGTTTAGACTGATGCTTCAGATTGACAGCATGCGACTCTCCATCATCTATTGAGTAACCCATAAATGTATGTCACTCTTGATACACTATATCATATGACCAAGAACAGTTTAATAGGGAAGTTTGGAACTTCACATGTACATCATTGCTTGTGATAATGATGTCACTAATTGTATCTTACTTAAATAAACTAGCTCTTGTTTTAACCATATTGAAATATTGCGTCTCGGCGATAATGGGTTAGCCAATTGGACAAACAAGTTTTGCTCGTATGTCTACACCTTGTGTTAGTCTGCTCAAGTTTCACATGGCTATTTTTTGATGAAGCTTTGTCTGGAAAATTTTCAAATTTTAACCTTACTTGAAGTAAAGCTATTCTGGGGGAAAAATAAAGGACAAATGAAAAGAAGAATTTTTCATCATTCTTCTATCTCTCCTCCCTCTCTCTCTCTCCCCATCCTAAACTGCCAGCCCCGAACCCATCTCTGCCTTTCACTATCCAAGAACAATAAGGTCTAGCTCATACATGGAGGTAAGCTTGAATGCTGTTTAATTTCTATTTTGTATGCAGGTGCAAGAGATGTTAGTCTGGTTCGGATCTATTGAATGAACAAGTGTAGGATAAAGGACACCTGTCTCTTAAAACTCAATCAAGTAGACAGCATCTCATCAATACATAATGCGAAGGATACCCTGGATCATTTTCTATTATTAGTTGACAATGACTTTGTTCTGAAAATATACAGTAAATATTTGTTAGAGTTGTCAAAGTTTGGTCGATGCACTATTGGAGGATAAATACTACAGGTTCCACCAAAAGATAATTGGGTGTGGGATAACTGTCTGTTACTCTGTTTCATTTGTATCGGAGTAGAATTCTCTTCTCGTTTCTTTTGCCACTAGTTGCTTTCTTGCGGATAATAGCCCCAATTAAACTGGTTGATTGCTGAATATCTTATTTCTTGTTATGTTTGGATAGGTACTGTAAGCCCTAATGTGCTGCTGGAGCTCTTCTCAATGTACCGTGACTGGCAAGAGGAGAAGGCCCAAAAAATAAGTAAAAGACAGGTTGGCCTTTCCCTTGTCATGCATTTGAGTAGGGAATGGTTATGCACATATACACACACTAGAAAAGCAAGTCAATATAGATTTCTTAAATCTATTTGTTACTAATCATTTTCACAATATGGGTTTAAAGCTCATTATTCCCTTGTATTGATTGGCACATATATCTAATTTACGATCACATCAAAACTTTGCAACAATCAATCTAAGGTGATAACCTAGTAGCAATCCACCAGTATCTGAAGAGGCTGCAAGATGTGCCTTATGCACCAGCAAGAGGCTCTTAACCAAATTAAGATCATATAGGTGGCAGGTCTTTTCACTTACAAACTCTTGATCAAGACAATTAATGCTACTCTGAAGTCAAGGATGAAAGACAAAGTTGGTGCTGGTTTTATAACATTAGCATGTTGGTTGACCTCTATCTGGAAATTTACCTGTTGATTCTTTTTATTGGTCCTGACATTCATGTGAATTTAATTCGAACCTCAAAAATGAAGTTCAAATCAATATCTTTGGCAAGTTTATTCCCATCTGGTGAGAGCTGATTCTTGATCATTGCATGATTGCTAAATTTATGTCCATTGAACTTGCTTCAAAATGATGATGATTAATATTAACAGATAAACTTGATTTTCTCTGCAGAATTTCAAATCTCTTCCACTCTTTTGTTGTTTGCTTGTCTTGCATCCATTTGCTATGACCTAGACTGCTAAACAAGTGGATAACATTTTCTATTTGACTTAATCTTATGTGCAGGAAGAGATTGAAAATAAAATAGAACTTGCTGATGCTTTGGCTGTCAAGCTTCTCCAACGCTTCAATTACTCAGTCTCAGCAATGAAGACCACATCTAATCATCTATCTGAAGGTACCTGATGCATCCTAGAAGTATTTTGGAAATTCAATAATGGTGCCATTTTGGTGCATGATATTGGTGGTTATTAGCTGTTATATGTATTGTACTTGGCATTATCTTGTCCATTAATTAAGCCAAAAATAATAATATATTCTTCAGATAAACTTTAAGCCTAGTTACGTTTGGCAGGTGTCATGAATAGTTGAATCTGGATAATGCTTGCGTGCCATGTGAAAGATCATCTTAATGACAACAGAAGCCTTTTATATGGTCTCATTGTGAATTTGTAAATGATTGGTGCATCTAATGATATTATGTAAGAATTTCCATATATCTGGCATGTTTCTTGAAGAAACAATGTATTTAATGCTGGAGAAAAAAATTGGTCACATATTGCTTGGGACGGACCCTCCAAAGTAATTTTTACTGAGTGTGATGGTCATCTTCAAATTGCACAGTCCATGCCTTGCAAGTGGAACTTGGAGAGTTAAAAGGAAGATTGACTGAAGTCATTAGCAATTGTGATGCATTATGCAAAAGAATTGCCAGTGAGGGACCAGAATCACTACGATCTTCAGTCAGGCCACTAACGGCAGCTTCCACTGATCAAAAGAGTGCCTGTGTCTTACCGTCTTTGCCTTCAACTGCAGACCAGGATCAACTACCACAGCAGGAAAGTTAGTTTTTTTCTGCTCTTTCCTTTTCCTTGGTTTCTGTACATTCTCTTAAAATTGCAATCAGGTAGAGTTAGAAGCTGGCTATGCTAAACAACCTGGTCATACCCTGCCACAACTTGTATTCATCTGCAGAACGTCGGATTCATTTTCCCGTCTCATGTATTGACAACTTGCTACTGTAATCCCACTAATTCCAAAGGATACATTTACATGATCACCTATTAAATGTTTCATTTTCAGACAGGATGCTCGAATATGCATTTTCGTGTTACCGTCATAGTACTCTTACGACTGCGCTATCCTACGACTTAAGGCCATTACATTGAAAGAAAAACACTGTAAGAAGTGCATTGCCAAGTCTGGTTCAGTTTTCATGTAACACCAGAATATTGATTTGTGTCCAAATGTTGGGGAAAATAACTATTTGATGCAAAGTTTAGAGTGAGTTTCTCCCCAGTGGAAAGGACAAAGTGAAAAGCGTGAAATACATAAACTGCTAGACACCTGAGCCCCACCTCACCTTTCATTTTCTGGTCTCACTTTGGAGCTGTAAGTGTCACCGACAGAGAACGTGAAGATGAACTGAAAGCAAAGTAGTCTATTGATGGCCTTTAATCCAGATCAGATTCATTTAATGGTGGGGAGTATTCAGTTTCTAGGTTGCAAGTATGGTCCTGTTGCCGACACAAGATTTTCACCATTGTTCATCAATAACAGGTCTAGCATAATCGGATTAGATTTTCTGTTTTAAATTCTATTTCATCTTCTATTCCGTTCAATATACACACGTTACATGTATCAGGATGAAAGATGATGTGTGTATGTTGAATGGGGTTAGGACTGAAAAATTCGTTAAACTATTCGATACTCGATTGAAATCAATAAGAAAAAAGTTCGTTTGAATTCGATTTATTGCTTTCCGATAAGATCCTTTGAGACTGAAAGCTTCCATTTCCCTTTTTCTCCACTCTTATTTCTTCTTTTAGTGATCTTGGGGCTAAGGATGTTAATGAAGGCCTAATGGGGAGATAGTTGGAGAGGTGACAAAACCATTTGAACCTATACCAAAGGTTTAGAAGACCTCTGTCCTATCCATTAGGCAATGGGCGCCGTAAATTTAACAAAGTTCGAAAAGCTTTCGAGCTCGACTCGAATTCGATTCTATTAGTGCAAAAATAATGAAATATACTTAAAAATATCAAATTATTCGAGCTCAATTCATGTTTGATTTAATTTAAATTCATTTGAGCTCAATTTGGTTAATAATCAAACCAAAATCAAATACAATTTGTCAAGCTCGATGACAATCCAAACAAGTTTGGATAAATATGTGTTCAGCCCGACTCAAATCCTTTACGACCTTAAATGAGTAGAAGATGAAATAAATTTTGGAACAAAACGTCCGAGCCCATAACCGGGGCAACTAGCTACATATGAACTGGTGGAGATCTGCCACAATAGACCTGTCCCAACCAAGAAGATTGCTGCTGGTGTTAGAAACAAAGTGCGAGCCCCAGCACCAAGTTCATATCATTAGACCAAAACAAGAAATGAAAGGGCATCTCAAAACCCTGGAAATTTGAGTAGATTGAAATCAATGGGATCGCTCAAGATCCCAGGAACTACAACTCAAAAAAGTACATAAAATCCTTGATCTGAAACAATATACTACACTTAACAAAAAAGACTACCACAATACTATCAACCAATGTGATTGAAAAACCACCACATTCTTTACTGCTTCTATAGACTCAAATTCTTGTTATAGGTTCAAGTTGTTCCATCAAATAAGGGAAAGGAATTAATTTTCAAAGTACTCAAACAATCACTCAAACGCCATGAAATTTTCTTCAAGGCTGCTGCTGGGCATCCATATAGCCTGCATCAACAAGCACCTTTTCCCTCTTGGCCAGTTCAATATCCTCATCCACCATCATCTTCACCAGCTGCTCAAACCCGACTCTGGGCTTCCAGCCCAGCACTTTCTTCGCCTTGCTTGCGTCTCCTTTCAGATTATCCACCTCTGCCGGCCTGAAATACCGCTTATCAATCACTACATGATCCCTCCAATTCAGCCCCACGTACCCAAATGCCACTGCCAAGAACTCCTCCACTGTGTGTGAATCCTCTGTTGCTACCACATAATCGTCGGGCTTCTCCTGCTGCAGCATCAACCACATTGCCTCAACGTAGTCGCCGGCGAAACCCCAGTCTCTGGAAGCCTGCAAATTCCCAGGAACAGTTTGCTCTGGAGCCCGATCTTGATCCGACCCACAGCCCGGGTGATCTTCCTGGTCACGAAATTCTCACCTCTACGAGGAGACTCATGGTTGAACAAAATCCCGTTGCAGGCGAAAAGGCCGTAGGCCTCGCGGTAATTTACGGTGTACCAATGCGCGGCGCATTTGGAGGCGGCGTAGGGTGAGCGGGGGTGGAAGGGGGTGGTCTCGGACTGGGGTGGGGGCGTCGATCCGAACATCTCGGATGACCCGGCCTGATAGTATTTGATGTGGGAGCGGCCGGAGGCCGAAACGTGGGAGCGGACGGCCTCGAGGAGGCGGAGGGCGCCGGTGGCGACGACGTCGGCGGTGTAATCAGGGATCTCGAAGGAGACAGCGACGTGGGACTGGGCGGCGAGGTTATAAACCTCGTCGGGCTGAATGGTATCGAGCCAGCGGCGGAGGGAGGAAGCGTCGCTGAGATCGGCGTAGTGGAGCTTCATGCGGGCCTTGTGGGCGTTGTGGGGGTCGATATAGATGTGATTGATGCGCTGGGTGTTGAAGTTGGAGGATCGGCGGATGAGGCCGTGGACCTCGTAGCCTTTGTTTAGCAAGAATTCAGTGAGATAGGAGCCGTCTTGGCCCGTGATGCCGGTGATCAGGGCGATTTTGCGGGCGGGTTGGAGGCTGCGGGGTGGGTTTTGGGTGCCATTTACGGCGGCGGTATCAGATTCAGATTCAGATTCAGATCTGGAGGTGGTGGAATCAGTGTTAGCGGCGGCGGCGGTGGCCATTGGGAGAAAGTGGAGGTGGAGATGTTGAGAAATTGGAGAAATGGAGTGGAAATTTATTGAGGGGGAGAATGGAGTGGGGATGGGGGAGACATAGGGTCAGTTTTTCTTGCTTTACTAATTTATTTACTTTGAAGAGTAAAAGCACAATTTTTATTTGTTTTTAGGAATTTGCCCCGGACCATATCCGAATCAGATGGATTTGGGTCCAAATTATTGGGTTCGGAAGCGAATATTTATTTTATGAGATACATTATATTTTTAGTTCAATAGTGGATTTGTTCTTAATTCTTGTTTCATATTGTAGATGATACACTCATTGCATTTCATATGTATATTTTTTTTTTAATTTCAGGACACAAAAAATGACATTGTTAAATTGCTAAAGGCTGATGTTTTTTCGTTAAGTGGATGCAAATTTGAAGAGTAAAATTAGTGGAAAAGACTTACTTTTTTGTCTTCCTCATGTAAATAACTTTTTGTTATTTTTGGCTCTTCCATTTAATAGGAAAAAAAGTGTAAACATGACTTTTATCAATTTTATACACGATCTTATGTTAATAATGCCTAAATTTGTTCCATGAAAATCAGAAATATAAATTGCAACAATTTAGAATCAAATTCATAATTATGAGAAATGTACACTGCATTAATTGTTTGATCAACAATGACAAAATACTGGAACCAAGTATATTGCATCCAAGATTACATAACAATGTCCAGTTTTGACTAACATGTAAATCGTTTTCAATATTTTGATCAACATTTTGCACCAAAATGTCTACATGTCAATCAAAATTTTACACCAAATTGTTGCAGTTTATATTTTTGATTTTTATGGAAGAAATTTATGGCATTATTAACATAAGATCGTGAATATGACAAAACAAATTTTCATTTGCAGCCATGTTTACACTTTTTTCTTACTAAATGGAAGAGCCAAAAATTAAAAAAAAAAAAAAGAAGCTATTTATACGAGGAAGAGAATAAGTAAGTATTTTTCACAAAAATTTTCCCTCCAAATTTGCATCCACTTAAATGGAAGAAAACATTAGCCGTTAGCAATTAACGGTTTCCTCTCATATCCTGAAATTGGAAAAAAAAAAATAAAAAATACACATATAGAATGCAATGTGCAGATCATCTACAGTATGAGACCAAAATTAGAAACAGATCCATTTATGGGACCAAAAATATAATTTACCTTTATTTAATGGATGTGATTGGAGTCGAGATAGGGTTTTGAATCTTGTTCAAGTACTTTATTTAGTGTTGTAAAATTGAAATATAGAACAGAAAATGTTTAGGAAGGTGGTTTGATGAAAACAAAAAACAATTGTGATGACATCTAAGACTGGACACAAATCCAATAAGGTTATTATTATTATTATTAGGGTTAATTACATTTAGATCCCCTCTGAAAATGCATAATTACACTTTCCCCCAAAGAAGTTTTGAAATTACATTTACACCCCCTCTAAAAATTCTTTGTTTACACTTGACCTCCATTTGTTAAAATTTGGACGAAAAATGTTCATTTCAACAAAAATAATTACATAAATTTTCAATTTTACCTCTCATTTAACATTCTCGTGCAATAATTTTGTACTTATAAGAAAAAAATATAATAATATTGGCCTCACTCCATACATATACGTTACACTTATCCTCTTATAAGTACAAAATATACATGAAAATGTTAAATAATGGGAAAAATTGAAAATTTGTGTAATTATTTTTGTTGACGTGAACATTTTTCGTCCAAACTCTAACGGATGGGGGTCAGGTGTAAACAGAGAATTTTCGGAGGGGGTTGTAAGTGTAATTTCAAAAACTTTTTGGGGAAACTGTAATTATACATTCTCAGAGGGGGTGTAAGTGTAATTAACCCTTATTATTATCTGAATATGGGTTCTCTTATTGGTGTATTATAAAACCCATTTACAGTTCTTTTTTCCCCTCAAATTGTCTTTGCAAACATTTTTCCTTTTATATTTTGATTCTACAACATTAGATGAAGTAGTTGAACAAAACATTTTCGACAAGTAAATATAACAATGTGCTAATCTCACCCCGTCCCCATATATATATGTATATATATATATAGGGAGGTAAAAAAAAAAAACACAAAAAGAACATCTAGCTTGATCATTCATACGTGGACTTGTTTTTACCCAATGATTATAATTTAAAAAATAATATTTTTATTATAATTATAGTATTTTGAATTTATATATAATATATTATATTTACCTTATTTTTGTCAATATATAATTTATATGTCGAATGAGGGGCAAAGCTGAAAATTTATGTAATATTTTTTGCTGATGTTAGCATGTTCCTTCCAACTAAACCAGGAAGTGTGTAGTTGTAAATGAAGAATTCTTTGAGTCAGTGTAAATATACGTTTGAAAGTTTTTTAGGGAAAAATATAATTTTTTAATTTTAAAGGGAATCTAAGTGTAATTTCGCATTTTTTGGATTGGATCTTGACAACCAGTTAGTAAATTATTCTTTTTATTTTTTTTTAATGAAATTTACCTTCTAAGAAAAAGAACTTTAAAATATAAAAAATTTCATATCCTTCAATTCTAAATCTGAATTATGTTATATTAAATAGTGATGAATTTTAAAATTCTTATAACATAGAGTCACTTAAAATTCTCTCTTTTTTTTAATTTTTTTCTCAAATTTAAATTTATCAATACAAAAACAACATCTGAAACTTAAAATATCATGAAATTATTTCATAAAATTATATGTAAGTAGAGAATTATGTGAATGTAGCATGGACAAAGATAATGTGAGCAAACAGTGGCACATGACTGCTGCTTGGCAAGGAATGGAGTGTCAGCAACACACACATAAATTGAATTTCTTTATTCATAAATGTGAATAAATTGGGGGGGGTTCTTCTTCAATTTATTGCATTTGATTGATTCTTGGACATGTTTGGTGTATGTGTTTTCTTGTTCAGTATTAGGGTAAATTCCAGTCACTTCTCTTGAGTTTTGGCATAATTACAAATATCTCATCGTTATTTGAGAAATTATAAATACCCCCTGAGGTTTGTAATTTCTAACCAAAGGCCCAAAATTGACCGTTTTGTCATTGATTTTTTTTTAAATTGTGGAAAAAATTAGTTGAGACAAATTGCATTATTGCTCATCTGTGTAAAAAACTTAAAGAAACCTCTCCCTGCGCATTGTAGTCTAAAAAATTCAAAAAAAAAAAAAAAGAATTTAAATAAAAAATTCAATTGCATGAGGGCATTTTGGTCACTTTACCCATAAATTGAATGAAAATAAGTTATTTGTTAGACTATTACAAAACTCAGGGGGATATTTGTAATTATACCAAACCTCAGGGAAGGTAGTTATAATTTAGCCTTAGTATTAAGTGAAATATTAAGTTACAAAGAGTTATAAAACTCAAATAATTTATTTTATCGAACAACTACCAATATCCCTTTTAAGTTATTTGAACATTTTAATTTAATGTTCCTTTGGATGACAAATCTCTATAGAGCTTCTGAGGTGGTGTGTCTCTCTCCCTCCTTACTCGGTCGCGGTGGTCGTCCGGCGGCCAGATCGCGACGTCGGGCTCGGGGCTGCGTTCCAGGTAATAAGCGCAAATTACCCACCTCTGCTTCCGGTACTTCAATTGGGCGTCCATTAAAAAAACAATCTGAGGTAAAAAATTCTGATAGCTCGTCCGAGTTATTATCGGTGGCGACTGCTCCGCAGTCCCGTCGAGTATTATGAATTGTCTAGTTTGGAACTGTCACAGGCTAGGGGGACCCGGGACAGTTTGGCATTTCATGGAGCTGATCAGGATTCACAATCCCTCAATTGTCTTCTTGACAGAGACAAAATGTAAATCTGCGCGTGTTGCTCGGCTTAAGGATCAGCTGAATATGTTTGGTGTTCATGTGGACGCTGTTGGGCGTAGTGGGGGGCTGATTCTATTTTGGCAAAAGTCTCTGGCCGTGTCTCTTCTTAGTTTTTCTTTTCATCATATCGACACAGTGATTGATACGGCCTCCTTCTCCTGGCGGTTCACCAAATTTTATGGGCATCCTGAGATTGCTAGGCGGAGTGAATCATGGTTGCTTCTTCGGAGATTAAAGGCTCAATCTTCCCTCCCATGGTTAGTAAGTGGTGATTTCAATGCGATGTTAATTCTCGTATGAAAAACAGAGTTTATTCCCAACCCAGTCTTGGTTACTGCGTGATTTTCGGTCTGCAATTGAAGACACACATCTGATTGATTTGGGATTTGTTGGTGATCGTTTTACTTGGTGTAATAATCGGGAAGCCCCTTTTACAGTCCGTTGTCGGCTTAATCGTGCGTTTGGGGACAGTGAGTGGAATTCGTTATATCCACTAGCTCAGGTAGAACATCTGCCCCTGCTATACTCTGATCATTGTCCTCCTCTTATCCATACTGAGGGCTCGGTACAACAAACAACCTGTTTCCTCTATATGTCGGCCATTTCGTTTTTGAAGCTTAATTGGATTAAATCTAATCATTGTCGTCATATTATACAGGAAGCATGGTAGTCATCCGTTAATACGGGTCATAGTGTGTATCCTCTGCAGCGGCTTCATTCATGTCACTTGCGTCTGTCGTCATGGAGTAAGCGTCATTATGGATCCATTCATAAACATATTAAGCGTCTTGAAACTCACTTGGCTGAATTAAATGCAGGTGATTTCACACCTCGAACTCGGTTGCTAGGGAGTAACCTGCAGGAGGAACTTTTTTCGGTGTTAAGAGACAATGAAATTCGTTGGAAGCAACGAGCGAAGGTGAAGTGGCTTCGGGAAGGTGATCGCAATACTGGCTTCTTCCATGCCCGGGCATCACATAGACAGCGTAAACATTCGATCTTGCGTCTCCGGGATGATCTTGGTATTTGGCATTCCCGACCCGATTCCATGCAGCGTGTGGTTACTCGGTATTTTCACGGATTTATTCACCTCACAAACGGCCTTCAGATAGGGATATTGAGACCGTTCTTAACTGCTATCCAGTCAAAATTTCGCCTGCCATGAATGACATGCTGACTCGTCCTTATACAGCCGATGAGGTTCGTTCCTCTTTATTCGCCATGTCTTCCCTTACTTCCCCAGGTCCTGATGGGTTTCCGCCCCTTTTTTATCAAACTATTGGTCGATTTTGGGTCAGATATTACTAATGTGTGATGGGTATCCTTAATGACCATATTTTGGTGCCAGAACTGAACTACACCCATGTTGTGTTGCTCCCGAAAACATCGCTTCCAGAACATATGTCTGAATTTAGGCCTATCAGCCTATGTAATGTGGTGTATAAAATTGCGTCTAAGGAAATCACTAATCGTTTAGCTGATATTATAGACGACATTATTTCTCCACCCAATCGGCCTTCACGGGGGGTCGGCTCATTACTGACAACGTGTTACTAGCTTTTGAGGTATCTCATTTTTTGAAAAATCACAGGCACGGGAAAACGGGTTACTTTGCTCTACAATTGGATATGAGCAAAGTGTACGACCGTATTGAATGGGGATTTATTGATTGTCTTCTACGCCGTATGGGATTCGCGTCCTCTTTTGTTGATCTGATCATGCTCTGTTTATCTTCCGTATCCTTTTCTTTTGTACTGAATGGTAATTCGTTTGGGCATGTCAAGCCGGGTCGTGGTATCCATCAAGGGGATCCTTTATCTCCTTTCTTATTCATATTATATGCTGAAGCGTTCAGTTGTATGTTGCAGGCGGCGGAAGGGCGAGGAGAGATTACGGGAGTGGCTATTGCACGTGGGGCACCTCGTATTTTGCATCTCTTTTTTGGAGATGACTCCTTAATCTGCTGTCAGGCATCAGACCAAACTGTTCGTCATCTTCTGTCTATTTTACAGTGCTATTCCCGAGCCTCTGGCCAAACAGTTAACTATAAAAAATCTGAAATTAATTTCAGTCCTAACCTGGATATGGATTGCTGCAGCCGCTTAGCTCTCATACTGGGAGTTCAGCAGGTTCCAAAACTTCCTAAATATTTGGGTTTACCCAATATTGTGGGCCGATCTAAGAAGGAGGTATTTGTATATATTCGAGACAAAATCTTGCAGAGAGTTTTGGGGTGGAAGGAAAAACTATTATCTCAAGCTGGGCGTGAGATTCTGATTAAAGCGGTTCTTCAAGCCATACCCATGTATGCTATGAGTTGTTTCTTGTTGCCGCTTTCTCTGGTTCGTGAATTAGAATCCATTTGTGTAAACTTCTGGTGGAGTTCCACCACAGGAAACAAAATTCATTGGGTCTCTTGGGCGAAATTGTGTCGATGGAAGCATGCGGGAGGTATGGGATTTCTTAATTTACATAAATTCAGTTTGGCCCTTCTCGCCAAACAAGCATGGAGGCTTATTTCTTCTTCGGACTCTCTTCTTGCTTGGGTTTTAAAGGCCCGGTATTATCCAAATTCTGACTTTTTTGATGCTCGATTGGGATCTAATCCGTCATATACATGGCATAGTATTATGGATGCTAAACCTGTTATTGTGGCAGGATATCGGTGGCAAGTGGGGCAGGGTACCTCGGTCCGAATTTGGAAAGATAATTGGATTCCAAGGCCTCATACTTTTCGTCCTGTTTCTCCAATTTCCATCTTGCCGGAAAACGCTACTGTTGCTGAACTTGTTGATCCAGTGTCCCATGATTGGAATCTTGGTCTCATCAATTTAATTTTTTGGGATATGGATGCTCAAGAAATCACTAATCTCCCTGCCCCGCAATCTAATATTTGTGATAGATTGGTTTGGCATTATTCTAAAGATGGATTGTTCTCTGTACGTAGTGCCTATAATATGGCCGTTGAATTGGAGGGTCGGTCTTCGGCTGTGGGACAAAGCGGTTTGGGTGAGGTTCCGAGAGGTGGATGGAATTTCTTGTGGAAATCAAAGGTGCCGGGAAAGGTGAAGGTGTTTGCTTGGCGTTTATGTAAGAAGGCGCTGCCAACATGTTCTAATTTACAACGGCGTCATTGTGGAGTGCGCAATGAGTGTCCGAGATGTTCCATGGAGGAGGAAACTGAGAAGCATACCATGATTGACTGTGATTTTGCTAGACACACTTGGGCGCTCTCAAACTTAGCATGGCATAAAATTGGAAATTGGGGTGATTCCGCTGAAACTTGGTTGCGGTCATTGCACCGAAACCTTGAGGCCTGGGAATATAGATTTGCTATAATGGTGGCTTGGAAGATATGGAATAGCCGAAACCTTTAGTGCTAATGGAGAATGAAATTCAAACCCCGTTGGATGTCATCATGTATTGCAGGCGGCTTCTATAGGAGTTTGATGCGGTGTTGCTGCCATCTTTCTTCCTTGGGTGCTGAAGAGACAACTGTTAGTTCTTAGCAAATGTGGTGGCTAGTGGGGCTATTTGGTAATGAATGTTGCTAAATATTATTGTATTGATATGTGGAATCTTGATATTAATTCCTTCTGATGTGGAGGGGATTACTGTATCTGGTTTTTGGTTATCTAATGAAAGTGGGTGCTTTTATCGAAAAAAAAGAACATTTTAATTTAATTTCGAGAGATAGTATAGACTTTTCTATCGAACGATAGATAGATTTAAAGAGTCAGACCAATTGTATAGTAATAAGAGTTTTATCTTATGACATGATGTTGATAGTCTATATATGATGGGATATGATTTTTCTTCCTGCCCCCTCGAAGTTATACCAAATCGAACCAAATTAATGATTCTATTAAGATAATTATTTATTTTTTGCCAGTATTTCGGGTCGGCATTTTGGTAAACTGAAATATTGTTAAAAAGAATAAAAAATAATGCAAATTAAATATTTAAAATAATAATTACACTTTTCATTTGTTCTAATTCTTTTATAAGTAAAATAATAAATATAGTATAAACAATTAATAAAAAATAATATTTTTGTATTTGGTATGATTCTGTAAATTGAAATTAAAAATCGTAATCAAACTGAATATCATTTTTTAGGGATGATTACATCCACACCCTTCCGATTTATGGTTTATTTATACAAACCACCTATGTCTTTTGAAAAATTATAAACACACTCACTAGCAGGTCATCACCATTTACATAAACCACCTCTATTTTTCAAAAAATTATACATGCACCCTATAAGAATATATGGCCCATGTTCCTAAAGCTTCTGGCCTAACACTGGAAGCCTTGGCCCATCCCATTCCTTTAGCCCATAAGGACTAGACCCGACCCGATCCACTCTTCAACCATAAAAGGTGCATGTCTTCATTTCTGCTGAAACCCTAGTCTCTTCTCTCCACTATGCGCCGCCTCGTCTTCTTCTCCTTCTTGGTTAACTCTGTAACCCGATCTCTCTCTCCCTCTTTACCAAGAGCTTCTCAGATTACGAATATCTTCTGCTTCTCCCATTTCCCATATCTTCGATCCGCCATAATATATATATATATATATATATATATATATATATATATAGACCCACTTGGTTTCTTCTTCTCTAACAGAGAAATCATAACGACATCACCTTCAATATCCTTGCTTTCTCAACCCTTCTATTCTGAGTGAACATCTTTGTTCTTGGTGAAGTACTTTGTGGACAGTGGTCTTCGTGTGGTTCCTTTTGTGACAGAGCCTGTGTAGCGATTGGGCCAAAGAATCCGTGTCTGGGTTGCGGACTTTTGGGGCCCTTTGGAATCCATTGGATTTGAGGATCTAAGCCGACCTCTCTTATCTCTGTTTTACTGTCTTGGATACATATATATAATATATATATATTTTCTGCAACACACACACACACACATATATATATTTACTCTGTTTATTAACTAACAATTTTTCTTTCTCTTGTATTCTGTTAACAACTTTCTCCCCCAATTAAAAATCTGTAATTTAAAGGATTTTTTGTAAACCCCTCCTCCTGTCTGTAATAGTAAGTAGGATTATATAATTTGTAATATTTATTGAGCCTATCACTGAGGGACCACCGTCCAACAGTGGTATCAGAGCCGGTTCTGGCTCGATTCCTTCCTAGGTGCTGGTCAAGACCGATCCAAAACCCTCTCTCTCATATACCTCGATTATTCTGGTTATTTTTCACTTTGTGCGATTACTGCACTCTGTGTGATTATTATGTCACCTTTTCTGCTTTGTGCAATTATTCTGGTCTATGCAGTATTATTATTTCTGTCTTGAGCATATTCTGATATTCCCTTTTTGGTGAATTATATTGCTCCGAGCGGTTGCTTGCTTAGTAAAACTTGTTATCTCTATATTCTGCTTAGTGCATTTTTTTAACCTAAGACCAATCCTCGCTTATCCCTCACTTGGCTGGGCCCCCTTGAGGGCGTCGAGTATCTGGTTGAGGTTAAGCTGAGAAACCCTCTTGTTTGTTCTGAAAAATTATTATTCCTGTTGATATTTGTTGCACTGCACATGTTACGTTGTTATTCGACATTGCTTAAAATGACTGGTTATAAATTTGCAACCTTTTGACGGAAAATCTGACTTTTCTATTTGGCAACCAAAAATGAAAAGTATTTTAATACAACAAAAGGCTTTTTCGAAGCTATTGATGGAAAACAAAAATACTCTAAAAATGTTTCTGAAGAAAAAAGACTAGAAAAATAATGAATATGCCTATTCCTCTATAATCCTTAATCTCTCATATACTGTTTTAAGAAAGGTAGGAAAATAAGATTCAACTAAAAATTTATGTGATAGATTAGAAGAATTATATACTGAAACTTCCCTACCTAGTAAATTAGTTTTACTTGAAAAGTTTTTTAGATATAAATTAGACCTGTCTAAAAACATCGAAGAAAATATAGATGATTTTACAAAATTAATCCAAGATATAAAATTAATTGGTGATAAAAACATAGATGATTATTCCCCTACTATCTTATTAAATGCAATCCCTGAAACCTATAGTGATGTAAAGGCTGTCATTAAGTATGGTAGGGATAATGTTAATCTTGATATTGTTATTAACGGGTTAAAAAGCAAGGAAATGGATCTTAAGGCTAACAAACATAGTCGATTTCGAGGTAAACCATGTTAGGGGAAGAACAAGAAACATAAATTCTGATTATAAATACAGAAGACACAGTAAAGGTAGGAGTAAAAGTAGAAGTAAGCGCAGATCAAAATCTAGGTCTAGGGATGAAAAATCTGGTAATGACAAAACCAGGGATAGAAAGTGTTACAACTGTGGAGGTAAAGGGCATTACATAAAAGACTGATGGAAACAAAAAGGGAATAATAGGATCAAAAATAATAGCGAAGATGCTAATGTAATAACTGAGGAAGACAATGGAGAAGTATATGTAGTCTGTGATGTTAATAATGTCCAGTCTTCTGTAAACAAGAATGAATGATTGATCGACTCTGGTTGTACTTTTCACATGAGCCCCTTTAAGGAAATTTTCACAAACTTTAGATCTGAAAAATTATTTACATGAGCCCCTTTAAATTACAGATTTTTAATTGGGGGAGAAAGCTGTTACAACTGTGGAGGTAAAAGGCATTACATAAAAGACTGCTGAAAACCGAAAAGGAATTATAGGAACAAAAATAATGGCGAAGATGCTAATGTAATAACTGAGGAAAATAATGGAGAAATATATGTAGTCTGTGATGTTAATAATGTCCAGTCTTCTGTAAACATGAATGAATGGTTGATCGACTCTGGTTGTACTTTTCACATGAGCCCCTTTTAAGAAAATTTTCACAAACTATAGATCTGAAAAATTGGGCTTTATGTCTATGGCTAATGAGAGACTGTGTGAGCTTAAAGGTCTTGGTGATATTTGTGTAATCTTTGAAAATGGTTATAAGTTAACCATGAAAAATGTTAGACATGTTCCTGATTTATGTCATAACTTAATCTCTTGTGCTGGCCTTGAGGAAGAAGGCCTTGAGGGGAGATGGGGTAAGGAAATTATGAAAATAATGAAAGGCTCCTTAACTGTCTTTAAGGCTGAAAGAAAGAGAAACATGTATATTTGCTCTGTTAAATATGACTCTGTCGATGCTACAGTTACTGAAATGACAAAACCAATTTATGGCATAAAAGGTTAGGCCATATAAGTGCTAGAGATCTTGAATTACTACATAAAAATGGTTTTCTATCCGATAAAGTAAGTAAATTAGACTTCGGTGATGATTGCGTTCTAGAAAGCAACACAAAGTTCATTTCCCCTCATCCTCATCGTGTATTCTAGATTATGTGCATGCTGATGTTTGGGGACCAGCAAATATTGCTACTCATGGTGGGAATAGGTATTTCTTGTCTATAATTGATAATTATTCAAGAAAGGTCTTTGTTTTCTTAATAAAACATAAATCTGAAGTTTTTGAGAAATTTAAAAATTGAAAAACCTTAGTGGAAAATCAGATTGGTAAATGATTAAAGGCATTAAGAACCGATAACGGTTTGGAGTTCTGTAATCAACAATTTACTGAGTTATGTAATGAATTCGAAATAAAAAGACATAGAACCACACCCTATACCCCTCAACAAAATGGTGTGTCTGAAAGAATGAATAGGACTTTATTAGATAAAGTTAGATGCATGCTTACAAGTTCTGGTCTGACAAATCTTTTTGGGGTGGGCTGTTCTGACGGCTGCTTATCTAATAAATAGATCACCTTCGGTTCCTTTGTTGATCTTTCTTCTTTGCGCATTTTTTGGTTGCTCTGCTTTTGTGTTACAAAAATAATGAACCTTGATCCTCGTTCCAAAAAAATTGTGTATTTATTGGTTATCCTGAAGGTATTAAAGGGTATAGGTTATGGCTTAGAAGCCAACCAGGTTTTAAAGTAGTAACTAGAAGGAATGTTACTTTTAATGAATTTGAAATGCCATGTCTAACCAATGCAAATAGAAAAGATGAAGAGGTTGACATTGAATGTACCTTCAATAAGTTGGAGATCCTTCGAATCCTGCTAATAGAACACAACTTAGGGAAGAAATCCAACAAGAAAATATTGAACCTGAAGATGAAAACTCTTTACAAAATTATCAATTAGTAAGAGATAGCGAAAGAAGGGAACATAGAGTCCCTCCTAGAATTAACGACTTTGTGTTAAATATTGAACATTCTGAACCTAGTTCTTATGAAGAAGCGAGTTACAATCTGTTAACTCAAAAAACTGGTTAGAGGCTATGAACGAGGAGATGAAATCTTTGCATGCTAACAAAATATGGGTTTTAGTTCCTAAACTTGGCCAATGGTCTATAGTTGATTGTAAAATTTAAGGTTAAAAAGAAGAAACCTCAAAACGTTTAAAGCTAGGTTAGTAGCTAAAGGCTTCACATAAAAGGAAGGCATAGATTATACAGAAATCTTCTCCCTTGTCGTAAAATACACTACTGTTAGAAACATACTTGCTCTTACTGCACACTATGATTGGGAACTAAAACAAATGGATGTTAAAACTGTGTTTTTGCATGGTGATATAGATGAACAAATTTGCATAAAACAACCAAATGGTTTTATCGATAAACAAAAGCCTGATCATGTTTGTCGTTTAAAAAAATCTCTTTACGGACTAAAACAATCACCTAGGCAGTAAAACAAAAAGTTTGACTTATTCATGCTTTCCCTAAAATTTAAGAGAAGTGCATATGATCCTTGTCTTTATTTTAAATATGGACTCTCTGCTCCTATATTTCTTGTTTTATATGTTGATGACATGCTGATTGTTAGCCCTAGCTTAGAATCACTCAGAAATTTACAGAGAAATTTGTGCAAAAATTTTGAAATGAAAGATTTAGGAGATGCTAAGAAAATCTTAGGAATGACTATTGAAAGAAATAGAAGTAACTCCACAATCTCTCTAAATAAAAAATTCTATATTAAATCAGTTTTAGAAAAGTTCTCCATGACTGATTCAAAGCCCTCATTTGTCCCCTTAGCTGCACATTTTCAATTAAGTAAAGAACAAAGTCCGAAAACCAATCTTGAAAAGGATCAAATGGAAAAGGTTCTATATTCTAGTGCAATAGGTTCAGTCATGTACCTAATGGTAAGTACCCATCCTGATATTGCATATGCCGTAAGTTGTCTTAGCAAATATATGTCCAATGCAGGTCCACCTCATTGGGACACCCTTAAATGGTTGTTTAGATATCTGAATGGTTCCATTTGTTCTGGCATCAACTGTTCTAAATGTGCTAATAGTGTCAATTTAATTGGATATATTGACTCTAATTATGCAAATGATAAGGATAGTAGAAAGTCGACTACCTCATATGTTTTCACTCTGTGTGGTGCATGTATTAGATGAAAATCTCAACTCCAACATATTGTTGCTTTATCTACAACTGAAGCTGAATATTTAGCAACAACTGAAGCTGAATATATAGCAACAACTGAAGCTTTTAAAGAAGCAATATGGTTAAAAGGACTTCTAGAAGAAATTGGTTTTCTAAAAGAAAAAGAAATTGGTTTTCTCTTATAGTCAAGCTGGTATTCAGCTCTATAAAAATCCTGTTTTTCATGATAGGACTAAACACATTGATGTTAGGTATCACTTCATTAGGGATATAGTTGGAAAATGGATTATTAACCTAGAAAAGATTAAAACTGAGTCTAATCAAGCAGATATGGGTACGAAATGTCTACTAATCGAAAAATTTAAGACATGCCTCAAAATTCTAAATTTAAAATTTTAATGCTTTTGATTATATGCTTCTCTAACCCTTTGCAGTAACTGACTCGGTATCCCAATGCCGACAATCATGAAATCAGATCCGACCTTGGGCTTGGTCCTCTCTTTAGGTCCATGGTCCAAGCTGGAGATTGTAAGAATATATGGCCCCTGTTCCTAAAGCTTCTGGCCCAACATTGGATGGCTTGACCCATCCCATTTCTTCAACCCACAAGGACTAAACCCGACCAGATCCACTTCTTCATGTATAAAAGGTGCCTCTTCATTTCTGCTGAAACCCTAGTCTCTTCTCTCCACTATGCGTCGCCTCATCTTCTTCTCCTTCTTGGTTAACTCTGTAAGCGATCTCTCTCTCCTTCTTTACCAAAAGCTTCTCCGATTACCAATATCTTTTGCCTCTCCCATTTACCAATCTCTTCAATCCGCCATGGTATATGTAAACCCACTTTGGTTTCTTCTTCTCTAACAGAGAAATCATAACAACAACATAACCTTCAATATCATTGCTTTCTCAACCCTTTTGTTTTGTGTGAATATCTCTGTTCTTGGTGAAGTCCTTTGTGGACAGTGGTCTTCATGCGGTCCTTTTGTGGATAGAGCTTGTGTGGCGATTGGGCCAAAGCAACCGTGGTTGGGTTGCCGAAGCTTTGGGGCCCTTTGGGATCCATCGGATCTGAGCCGACCTCTCATCTCTCTGCTTTACTGTCTTGCATACATATATATTACATATATTTTCTGCACACACACACACACACACACACACACACACATATATATATATATATATATTTACTTTGTTTATCCACTAACAATTTTTCTTTCTCTTGTGTTCTGTTAACAAGTTTCTCTCCAATTAAAAATTTGTAATTTTAAGGGTTTTTTGTAAACCCGTCTTCCCGCCTGTAATAGTAAATAGGATTATATAATTTATAATATTTATTGGGCCTACCGCTGAGGGACCACCGTCTAACACACCCCTAAAAAAAATGACATAATCATTACACAAACTACCTCTACTTTTTGACTATTAGGAATAGTTTCTATAATTACATAAATAATAAAGTTGATTTGTATAAATATCTTAGATCAGAAGTGTCTATGTAATTACTCTTTTTCCATTTAAAAAACCTCGAATACGTACCTAGTTTTTCGGTTTCGATTTGATTCGAAACTTTAGTGAGTTTTTAAAATATGTTTAAATAGCAAAGATCTGTCTATGAAAAGATACTAAAATGCAATCAGTATAAAGTGAGTAATAGGTCAAGTAGGTTAGCAAGCTAGTTTGATTTGAGTTTTTTTTTTAGGATTAATTGCATTTTTGGTCTCATAACTTAGGTCATTTGCGTTTTCGTCCTTTTAACTTCTAGGGTAGCATTATGGTCCTGCATCTTTTTAATTTTTGCAATTTCAGTTCTTTTGTTCGCCAGAGTTCACCTCCACCGACGAGAAGGGTGAAATCCGGCAAAAAATGGACTGAAATCGCGAAAATTAAAAAATGTAGGACCAAAATGCTACTCTAGAAAGTTAAAGGACAAAAATGCTGACAGAAATGAGCCAATAGGAACAAAAGCCCCAATTTTAAAATTTCACGTGAGAGACACATGCATTTTTCCGCGCGAGAATGGTGAACTCCGGCGAAAGAAGGACTAAAATCACGAAAATTAAAATGATACAGGACCGAAATGCTACCCCAAAAGGTTAAAGGACGAAAATGCCAAATAACCTAAGTTACGGGACCAAAAATGCATTTAAACCTTTTTTTTTAAGTGGTAATTGCATGATTATATTAACATTTTGATAATTTGAGTTTGAATGTTTTGACTAAGTCGAGTTTGAGATTTTTTACGACTCAAGCTTGAGCTGAAAATGCTAATTTTATATATTTTATAATGTTGCATTTCAATAGAAAGATTCAGAATTAGGGACTTCTTATCCAAGATAACAAATTATTTGATCTTGTTTGACTAATTACACATTATTATAAAGAATTTTAAATCCGTAAACTCACATTTGGAATTATATTTGTGGTATTGTAATGAATTTTTTCTGATCACCTTTAACATAAAGTTATTTGAAATTCTTTCCTCTAGATCATTCCTTTTAACATAAATTTTTAGGAAATGGTCTATAAAATCTATAGGAAAAATTATGTTTTTAATCCGCTAAGTATGCCTAATATTAATTTTAGTCCGGTAACTATACTCATTTTTTTTCTAAGTCCAGTAACTTACAAAATTGATGAGATTCAGCTTCGGTAGTCGATTTTTGATTTCTTGGCCGCAAATATTACATGGCATGCCAACTGGACATATTTTGAGAATTTTTAAGCCTACGAGGCAATTGAAATGAGGTGGATTTTAATTTGAAATGTCACCTGATACATGTGGTTGTACAAGTGGCAACTAATTGTACACGTGTATAAATCGCCGTAAATTAACCAAATAGTTGCAATGTGTGCATTTTTCGGCTAATGCATTTTCCAGCTAATTTTTATTTTGGTTTCGGTTCTCTTGGTCTTTATCACCTTTTTTCTTGGTTTTCTTTAGTTTTTTTTTTCTCGTTTAGGGTCCCCATTCTAGGGGTTTTTTCTGGTTTCTTTCCTGTGTTTTTTTTCTATTTTTTTTTTCATGTTCCTTCATTTTTCTTGGTTTCTCCATTCTCTCACGTCCGTCACCTTCCGGGGTTCCGGTGGGGTGGCATCTGTTGGTTGGTGTTTTCTTTGTTTTGCCAGGTTTCGAAGGGAGGCTTGCGACTGGGGTTGGATCGTTTCTTGCCTTGCGGGGACTCTGGCGTCTAATCATCTCTTCACCGCACTCTCGTCCGGCTCTTGATGGAAACGAAAATCAAACACTTAGGGAGGGCTCTCCGGTTAACAGAAGATGAAGATAGCGGGGTACGGTTATTGGAGGAGTTGTGGGAGGAGTCGACGGAAGGGACTCTTTTATTTGTGGTGGGGCGTCTCTTAGTTAATAAAGATGTCAACTTTGAGGGTCTGGTGCGGTCCCTTAAGAGCATGCTGAATCCCGTCAAGGGGTCCACGTCAAAGCCCTGCCAGAGGGCCGTTTTCTTCTACGGTTTCATCATACTATTGATAGTCAGAGGGTTTTGGCGGGCTGTCCGTGGAGTTTTGAGAGGAGCCTTATTATACTCAATCAGGTCCCAGCTAAGGCTAACCCGATGCATGTGGATCTCAACTGGCGTGACTTCCTCGTGCATGTCCATGACCTCTCTCTAAGAAAGATGACCCTCGGAGTCGCCACGCATATTGGCAACCAACTGGGGATCTTCAAGGACCTTGAGACCGACGACATCAGGCCACGCATGGGGGGCCACGCTTCGCATGAGGGTGGCTCTCAACGTCAATACTCCGCTCATCAGGGCCCTGAAGCTGATCGCACCATCGAGGAAGGAGCTCGTTGTCTCGTTTACCTACGAACGTCTTCTGAATTTCTGCTATATTTGTGGACAGCTGGGCCACATCTCCAAATACTGTGAGGCGGTCTTTGCTGCTGATTTTGTCAATCCTGGTGAGGACACTCCGTATAGGCCTTGGTTGCGAGCGCAGCCGGGGGGCAGGGCGATTCGTCGCTTGGAACAAGGGAGTCCGGGGCCTGCTCGACCGCGCACGGAGAAGGTCACTCGGGGGCCAGGAATTTCATTGGTATTTTTCAGCAAGGAGTACAAGGGAAGACAAGGGAGATCTCGACGTCGTTAGATATGGGGACGGACGGCCATGGGGTTGGAAGGGCCGGCGGCTCAGGGCAGAGGCGTGAACAACAGCCTTCGTTTATTCCTGAAACTGGTCGGGAGGAGTTCCAGCCGAGCACAATGGATGAAGTTTGGGGAGGCAGCTCTGACGGGGGATGTCCAGCCATCACGACTGCATAAGCGGGCTATAGGGGAAAGAATGGGGGTTTCGTATTGCGCATGTTTTACGGAAGCACCGGGTTTCAAGCCGTTTGCGAGGACTCCTTGTTGTTCTTTGCCCTACTCCAGTTCACGGCCTGTCAAGCGAGGGCTTCTCGTCGTGGGCGAGGAAGGCGGGCTAGGGGCCGCCGGGTTTCGGGTCCAAGCGGAAACGGGGGGTGATGCTTATTGAGGAAGCGGGGGCTGCATTCCATCAGACAAACATCGACAACTTGAAGACGATGACAATACTAGCATTTCTGCGGAGGCTGCACTAGCTTGGAACTGTCAGGGATTGGGGACCCCTTGGATAGTTCGACACTTGGGGGGAGCCTGATTACTTCCCATCACCCCGGCTTGGTTTTTGTGTTGGAAACCAAGTTTCGCTCTAGACACTACGACCGGATCAAGGAGAGACTTAACTACCATGGAGTTGGTGTGGATGCTCTTGGAAAATCTGGGGGCTTACTTCTCCTTTGGCGAAAGGATCTCTCCGTTACACTTCAGTCTTTTTCTAAGCACCACATTGATGTTACTGTAGGTGATCCTAGTTCTGTTTGTTGGAGGTTTACAAGTTTCTACGGACACCCTGATACTGCAAGAAGGAAGGAATCAAAACGTCGTCTCTGCTCCCAATCAATCACGCCGTGGCTCTGCGCAGGGGATTTTAATGAGATTCTACATCAACACGAGAAGCTTGTCAACATGAACGCCCGTTGTGGCAAATCAAAGACTTCCGACAATGCTTGGAGGATTGTGGGCTGGTGGACTTAGGGTATGAGGGGGCTCCGTTCACATGGTGAAATCATAGAGAGGCTCCTCGTTCGGTGCGTGCTCGCTTGGACCAAACATGCGGCTCTTTGGGATGGCTGCAGACCTTCCCCGATACTCAGGTGCAGCATGTCGGATCACCTTATTCGACACGACCTTGTTTTGATTCGCACGAAAGGAGGCTATTCGGAGACCCGGCAGGCTCGACAGAGGCTGTTTCGGTTTGAAGCAGCTTGGATCGTGCGCTAGGCTGTGAGGATGTGGTTTTAGGCGTAGTTGGGCCAGAGAAATGAGACTAAGAAGCTGTCCACAACTGATCGTATCCAGCAGGTTGGAGGGATCTTCGACTTTGGGATAGGCTCGAATTTGGGGAACATTCGGTGGTGGGTTAGCGAGCTTGAAACTCGGCTGCTGCAAACCTTCATACGGGGCTGGTCACGGACAGCTCTAGAGCCCAAGCTGACTCTGTCCGAGGAGAGCTTGAAGAGATGTGGGCTCGGGAGGAAGCTCTGTGGAAACAACGGGGTAAGGCCCAGTGGCTCCGGGAGGGGACCACATCACTGCCTTTTTCCATGCTCGTGCGAGCGAAGGCGTAGGCGGAACTCGATCAAATCCCTCCGGACGGAAGATGGTGTGTTAGTCTCAGATGGTAAACTTATCAAGGGATGGTGAACAGGTACTTTCAGCATATTTTCACTTCCACGCGGCCGGACTTGAGTGCAGTTGACGAGGCTCTCGCCGCCGTTCCCCCTCAAGTGACTTCTTACAATGAACTATGCCTGCTACAACCTTTCTCCTCAAACGAGGTCAAATTGGCACTTGACCAAATGCACCCGTATAAATCACCCGGCCCGGATGGTATGTCTCTTGTTTTCTTTCAGCCCTTTTGGCATATTATTGGCTCCGACATCATTGGTTTGTGTTCTTGATTTCTTAAATAACTCTGTTATGCCCCCACAATTCAATGCTACATATATTGCCCTGCTGCCCAAATGTGCCCAACCGGAGTTTGTGTCTCAATACCGTCCTATTAGTCTCTGCAACGTGATCTACAAGCTCGCCTCGAAGTCTATTGCTAACCGGCTTAAACCTTTCCTGAATGATCTTATTTCTGAGAATCAATCTGTTTTTGTTCTTGGCCGCCTCATTACTGATAATGTTCTTGTGGTCTACGAGACAAATCACTACTTGATCACAAACGAACGGAAAGAAGGCTACGTGGCCTTGAAACTTGACATCAGTAAGGTCTATGACCGCGTTAGAGTGGGTTTTTCTTGAGAGGGTCTTGCTTAGATTAGGATTCCATTCTCGTCGGGTTAAGCTTGTTATGACTTGTGTTTCATCTGTCTCATACTCTGTTCTGTTTGACGGGACCCCGGGCGAGCCTTTCTTCCCTGAAAAAGGGCTCCGCCAAGCAGACCCGTTGTCCCCGTATCTTTTCCTTTTTTATGAGAGGTGTTGAGCTGCTTGATCTATGAGGCCGAACACGAGGAACGAATTCAGGGGGTCGCTGTGTGCCGCGGCGCTCTGAGGGTGGGGCATCTCCTGTTCGCCGATGATACTTTCTTATTCTGCCAGGCTTCACAAGAGGCTTTTTACTTAGTGAAGGAGCTCATGGCTCGCTTCGAAAGCATCTCTGTGTTGGCTATCAACTTCCAAAAATCAGTGGTGTCTTTCAGCAAAAATACGACTCCTTGCCTTCAAGAGGAGTTGGCTCGCTTTCTTGGGGTAGAGCTGGTTGATAAGCACGACAAGTATCTCGGCTTGCCGTCAGTGGTGGGGCGGAGTAAGATGAGGTTGTTCGAGGGCTCAAGGATAGGGTGCGGGGAAAGATGCAGTCATGGAGTGCCAAACGCCCCTCTCAGGCGGGCCGATCAGTTCTCATCAAAGCGGTCGTCCAGGCTATCCCCACATATTCTATTAGTTGTTTCCTTCTCCCCGACAGGCTGTTACGCGAGTTGGAAGGGATGGCGGCTAACTTCTTTTGGGACGATAGCAATCGGCCGAGTGTTCATTGGGTGGCCTGGCGGAAGCTCTACAAGGGTAAAAGCGATGGTGGTTTGGGGTTCTGGGAGCTCAAGTCTTTCAACCTTGCTCGCCAAACAGGCGTGGCGCCTCCTTATGTTCTCGGATTCTCTGTTCGGACGGATTGTGCGGAGTAAGTATTTTCCCCGCTCGGATTTTTTTCACGCTGACCTCCACTCCCAGCTATCCCTTTCTTGGAAATCCATCTTGGCAGCACGGGAGTTGGTCGCGGCGGGTTTTCGTTGGCAGATGGGGGATGTGAGGAGTATTACCATGGCGACAAATCCCTGGTTTGCCACGGCCGGTCACTTTTCGTCTGTCGTCTGCCCCTCGATCCTTGCCGCCGGATGCTGTCGCCCATTGCCTTCTCGGGGCCGATGGTAACTCTTGGAATGAGGAGCTGATTCGGGCCGAGTTCTCTCCTTTTGATGCTGAGACCATCTTGCAGATTCAACCCCAACAGGGGGTCCGGGATGCGGTGGTGTGGCATTACGATCTCCACGGGAGGTTCAAAGTTAAGAGCGCCTATTTCTTGGCCCTGTCCGATGAGCTGCGGGCAGGTTGTTCCAGGGAAGGGGCTGCTCACGACGGGTCTGAGGCTTGGCAGTTCATCTGGAAGGCTCAGGTGCCACCAAAAGTCCAGTTGTTCGCTTGGAAGATCTGCGCCGGCGCGGTTCCGGTTGCTATGAATTTGCAGCGCCATGGGCTTGCAGTTGGGGAGAGTTGTTGCCGGTGCTCGGTTACGGAGGAATCCACCTTACATGTCCTCCTGCAATGAACCTTCTCGGGGCAGGTCTAAGCTTTGGTGGGGCTTCCTTGGTTGAAAATACACCTCTGCACGGTTGGGGCCGAAGAGTGGTTGAGAGGCATTCGTAGGGGCCTGGATGGCGCTAAATTTGCTGTCTTTTTGCCGACATGCTGGCACCTATGGAGTAGTCGGAATGTTTGGTTGTTCGGAGGTCATCTAGAAGATCCCATGGAGGTCGCTAATGTGGCGAGACGTAGCTTCTTGACTTTTAAGAATTTTTCTAGGGGGTCTCCAGCGTAGGATTGGGGCTGGTGGCTTTGTTTTTCTGCCTGCTAGTTTCGATGTTTTCTCTTCCATTATTTCTTGGTTGATTAATAATAGTTTTCTTCTTGAAAAAAAGTGTATAAGTTCAACAAAATTGCAAAAAATACTCAACATAATTGCAAAACATAATCAACATAATTGCAATGAAATACATGTTTTGTAGATAAATAAAATAGCATACATTTAAAATTAAAAAATATATATATACACACACAAAAAGAAATAAAAATAAAAAAAATCGAGCAACAGCAAGAGCAACAATAGCAGCAAACTGTTGTTACTATGTTTCTCGAGCGAACTGCTGCTACATTGCTCGAGAAATATAGCAGCCGCAACAGGGGTCGCCGACGGCAGCAACGCCTTTCCCAACCAATCACCTCAATTTCAAATATGTAAAAAAAAAAAGAAACATCGTATATACAATTAATGGAATGGGTATGAAAAACCATGGATTACCTTTTGAGATTTGTCAAATAATTAGAGTTAATTTTAGCGGAAATTTGAGAGAGTTGAGATTGAGACGAGGTGAGATTTGGAGAGTTGGTGTAAAGTCCTAGCTTGTTTTTTTTTTTCTCCCCATTTTGACCGATTTTTCTCACCCCATCTCTCTTTCTTTTGCTTTTTCAAATTATTTTGAATAATTTGGGGATCGACCACCAGTCTACCGGTTAAACCGGTTTTGACCGGTCCCACTAGTTCAAAGGGCGCCGGGTTTTTTGCCTTGACCCAGACCGGGGACCTGGTCAGTTCCCAATCGGACCGTTCGAACTGACCAGTCTGGTCCTGGTCTGAAAACATTGCTCTGATAGTTAAGCCAGAAAGCCAAACTGAAAGAGTAAATTAAAGAACCAAAAACTAATAATACAAAGTATGCTAAGTTATCGGATCAATGGGAAAGAGAACCAAACATGCAAACTGTGAAGCCTTCACCTGAAGAATCATAAACACAAAGATACGAATTCGTGCACAAGGAAATATGCAGATAGACTTGATATCACGCAAAAGAATGTTTATGCATCATATATGCCATCATCGAATTGCTTTTGTACATAACTTGCAGAATCGAAGGATTAAAATGTGAGCTTTTGGGAGCAAAGAGGAGTCACAAATCTTCAGATATTTTGGCTATAAGCAATACAGAGTCAAGAATCTATTGCTCCCAATTAAAAGGAGAAGCTCTCCCGTCTGCTTAATATGTCAAATTAAGCATCGAGCGAAGTTGTAATCGGCAGTTAACCAGTTCTCATGATGATATGAACTCCACTGTCGGTATCCACTATGTCACTTATCTCCCCAATCTTTAGTGCAAATGTTGCTTCTTCAAAAGGCTTCTGCATCTGACCCCTTCCAAATGAACCTGCATCCAGTTGCATATTGTAAGAAATAGATTCAGTAAATTAGTCAATGATTCCAACAATTTTCTCGACCTAAAGCTTAGGCTTGTTTGATAATTCGTGACAATTCAAACATGGCCTGTGCAGCGCCAAGTTGCACTTCAGCAGGCAATAGATGTCGCAAACTTCCATTATCAACTGACAGGAAACAGGCGCAATAATTGGAACTTGGAAGGTACAAAATTTATTAATTCCACTGGAACTACAGGAGATATAGTTTTAAATCCATTTTCTAGTCTGTTCATCATTTACCAGTCAGTATTAAGTTAACTTCAATTTGCCAAAAAGAATACACCAACCAAAATTTTTCTAAGGATAACAGAAGGCAATAAATCAATAGCATGTAGAACAACTAAAATGTTATGTGATGTTATGGCAAAACATATCTTCATCTCACTGAAACTCCATCCAAGTACCATGCAAGTGAAATAATATAACATATATCAGAGACTATGCCACAACCTCCAGAATCGATTTTCTGCCCCATCAAGGAGTATGATAGACGTCACAACTATACCAAATTAGTTAGCGCTTAGCTCCTTTGAACAATGTAGCAAGACTCCTTGCTAAATTATATGTTCCTTGCACTACTCACAAGCATTTGTTGTTTGGAACAAGTGCAAGACCAATTTATATTACCATCACAGTTATCCTTTTCCCATTCAAATTTTAAACTGACAATAGTATTCTTCACTTCTAATTCAATCCCCTCTAACTAGGTAATATTCTCTTGATATCTTTGAAGTAAAAGAGATGCATATGAATGAAGATGCTCCAAAAATTTAGATAAATAATAATGAGGGGAAGATGTTAATGTATAGAATGTAGAGCTTAGGGAAAGGCCTTAAACAGATGCTGCAATGTCAAGGTCAGAAAACACGCACGTTCTGAATTAGAAAAAATCAAACAGATGAGAGCTAAGATATCCTAACAAAAGACAGGGACAAAACACAGCAGGGCATTAGGGAACGCACTATTGCCCCCCCCCCCCCCCCCCCCCCCAGATTCACATTTCAGTCAAAACAGATCTTCATACAGGTTCTTCAGCTTCACACTTGTACAAAGCTGAGTTACTGAGTCAATATATACATGAAAGGACGTAAAAAGTATTAATACTACGAACACAATATTTTCTTTTTGTGTGTGTATGTGTGTGTGTTTTTCTTCCCAAAGGAAACAATAAGTGCCAGTTTGTTCACTCAGTTATGCAAAAAACAGCCAACGGTGTAGCCACAAGGACCAGTAACTCTAATAAACTAATGTCAGCAAACTCATTTCATACAAATTTAACAGCTAGAGTGCTACCAAAGTTTGTGACCTTATGCTTCAGATTAGAGACTCAATTGACATTCTGGCCTATTATCTTTCAGCCTGAACTCCCTCATGCTCATGAATTTAAGCATGTATGTACACACACACACACACACACACACACACACACACACACATATATATATATATATATATTCTCCCAACTCAATTTCAGGTAAGCATTTACTGCGAAAAGGCCTTGTGGGCGAGCAGGACAAGTGTACGCACCAACACAAACAAGTACAAACATCTAGTGGATAGAACTGCATCTTGAGGAAGGTTACAACACATCAGCAGGATTCAATTAGCTTCAATCTTCTATAGAGAAACCCTAAAAAACCACAAACACACTAAGTATCTTAATTTAGTTTTCAACATCTTAATCCTCTCTGAAATTTTTCTCACGGCTCGACTTTCTCATCAGGCAGGAAAATGAGTCCAACAAAATCGCAAAATTCCACGTGCTAATAAAGTGAAAGCGCGGAGGGGTAGGGAAACAGATTATAGAAATCGGAAACGGACCAAGATCGCCACCGCGCTTGGCGGAGCTGCAGTGAGAGTGCTGGGAAGCGAGGTCCTTGAAAGAAGCATCGCCAGATAGGATATCGCGGCGCAGGGCCTGGAGCTGCGAAACGGCTTCTTCGCGGGTGGTGGCGGAGATGGCGCGGCCGTCGGGATCCTTCCAGGACGACTTGCGGCGGGAGCCCTGGTGCTTAATCAGAATGTGGGAAGCCCTCACCTTCTCCGACGATGACATTTTCGTCTTCTTGCTACTGCTGCTTTGCTTGTGTTTGTGGTGGTGGTGGTGGTGGTGGTGATGGTGGCTGTCGGACTGATCCGCCGACTTCTTCCTCTTGCGATCCGACTCTATTTTTGCAGATTGAGGGCTTTAGCTACAGTTGTTACAGTGAGATCGACGCAGGATGGAATCTAACTTTTATATTTTTGCGTAGTAAATGAAAACACGTCCTCAAAGTAGCCGCCAGCTTCTATATAACCAGCCGCTGGAGTACACTTGATGTGTGTGCATTTCATATCTCACGTGCGCATCTTACAAACGATGCATGTGCATAGCACGAACACATGATGTGTGTGTGTTTTACGCCATTTATATACGATGCACGTGCATAATACGATCCGTATGCATAACGCGCTATATATATTAAAATGATAATTTTTTTAAATTAATAATAGTTTTATTATATGCCATAACGTGAGATGAAATAAAGAAAAAGTTGAATATATTTACATGTATCGTCCTAGTAAATATACGAACTGAAATACGTATATCCAAATATTTAGAGAACACAAATATGAATGTATATACTAAAATTATAGAATTGTTTTTCTTCTGCCTGTATTGAAAGAAAAAACTAAATATGATAATGTCATGTTTACCTCTCGTATTGGATTATATGGTGTGAATAAGAATTTCTATTAATTGTTGTATTAATTCGTATAGGTAAATGAGCAATTTGTTTACTTAGCGAACGTTAATAAGCATAACAAGATTTGATTAAGTTGTAGTATGTTTACTCTAAATTATTCGATGCTGCAGTATAAGGGAACTTTACCTTTTTGCCCTCAAATAACATCCCTTGTTCTACATAATGACTAAGAAAAAGGACTTGTTGGGAAAAAAAATATGGATGAAGAATGTTATATTCATTTGAAATCAAATAATTTTTAAATAACATAGGTTCCTGGGAAAAGAAGTAAATAAAAATAGGTTAATTATTGGTCAATTCAAGTTCGCAGTCGAAGCTCACAGTGAATATGAGTTCCTAGTCGAGTTCCCGGTCAATCTGAGTTCCTAGTTGAGTTTCGAGCCCGCTAAGCATCTTGCTTCCACAAAATGGGTAATCATCGCGATCTAACTTCCATACTTCTTTTTTTAAGATCTGTGTGTGTGTGTTTTGGTTGTCCCATCTTATCCGCCTGTACCACTATTCTAAAGAGACCTACCAATACCGACCAGGGGAGAACTCGGCAACATTCTTCAAGGAACAAGGCAGGGAAGGAGAAAGACAACTGGGCACTTGTCATTATATTTGTTCAGAAAAGTGTAAGCTAATTTACTTCTTTGTCAGATGCACCATTGAGATTTATGAGTCAAACAAGGGTATCTTCGTCAAAGTGGGGGCAAAGGGGTAGGTAAAGTTAGTAGTGAATGGTGGTGGGATCCACATATTAGCAATATCACCCTATTAGTGCAGATTGTAGTCGACGAGTAGTAAGAAGTAATAACGGGTCGGAGCTTCTAATCTCGGGCCCAACTGCAGTAAAGTAAACATCCACTTCACAAGGATTACGGACTTTATATGGCCTAATACAGAGATGTAAGACCTAAGAATTAGAATATTATAAATTTGTACATTAGAAGTTAGCTTACATAATAATAGAATTATCTATCAGTTGTTCTACACTCACATATTTGTAGTCATGGATATTTGCTTGCCAATTTTCATAATATTGATTAAAATACTGTAATTTTGTCCAAAAGAAGAAGAAGAATAAGAATAATAATAAAGTATTATGTAACCATAAATACAATTCCAAAATAACAATATGTTTTTTGAATATTGATTTATACCAATTGGATATCAACATATCATCTCCTCTTATCTATTTCCTAATAATAAGACCAAATATTCATCAGAGAAATTGATTTAATTTTCAAGAGATACAAAAGAATTGGATGATCATATCGAAATAAAGTCCTTTCGTCCAAATTTCTTCGGTTTGTTATGCTTTTTTGTTCCATCATGTGTTACCGCGTCCCACATGAATCAAGAATTAATAAGATAAGCAACATATAAGCTTGGTCAAAGAACTTAAGGGCATCAATTGGATATCACTTTTTGGCGAGTTGTTCACAGTCGAATGTTAGGATGCACTTAGGCCATCTTTACTTAATTGGATGGGATTAAGGGGTGATTGACTAAAACTTGATTATAACCCGGATTAGATAGAGTATGATTATGCAGTGAGATATTTACTTGTATTTTCGAACTTAGGATTAAATAATGATTACCTTTGACTTTGGTGTATGCAAATAGTGATGTTATTGTGCAATTACATTTGTATCCTTGTAATAAAAAAATCATGAAGTGACATGTTGAGTGTAATTGAAGAGTTCTACACTCCTCTTCTACTCCATTTCATCCTCAGTCTTCCATTTTTCACCGTTGGAGGAGCTTGGACACCGAATATTCAGGCCAAAAACAGATTTGGCTCGTTTGTACTTGGTGGTGTGGAGGTTAACCGGAGTCATTCCGAAGTACCCAAACGAAAAAGGTTAGTCCTTTAAGACACCACCTTCGGTAGATAAAAAAAATTAAGACCGACATCTTTCTATCTTTTGTGTAGGATTAATTGAAATTGATAAATCTGTTTCAAATTTTGACATCAGTTCGTTGATTTCTGTTCATTGATGTTGTTACGGTTAATTTCTCGGTTGAAGGATGATACCAACTGTTGCGCAAAAATGTTTTTTTCTTGCATTTGTCCCCCGACACTATTCGAATGTTTGGATATGTTAATATACAAATTATTCCATATTTTCAAAACCCAGTTAAACCTACAGATGATTAGCTATGTTTTCTTCAATTTATTAGAAATTATTCGAATTGGCTATGGGATTACCGTATCTCACTACTTAACCATTTCATATTTCACACAAATGTATAATCCTTAGTTAGGTGAACTATTGATGACACGAACTATGCGCTTTTGGTGACACTCAATCATTACTTGTTCCAAAATTTATTTTAATGTAGTTTTTCATTAACTATTGAATTCTATGCAATTATTATCCTATTGGTTCTTAATCCAGATGAATCGTTCGTCGAGTAATCAATCACAAAGCCGTTCAACCGGTCATTCATACACTAACTACGGGGACAGCGATGAACCAGAAGTTGTCCGCATTTGTAAATGTGGTCACGATCTAGTCGTCCGTACATCATGGACTAACTCAAACCCTGGCCGGCGTTTCCGAAGTTGTTCTGCAGATGCGGTACGTATTCGTTATGAATTGGACCACAATTGTATTATGATCCCCCATTTCATTTGTATGTTTGATTGTTGTTAAAAAATATTCTATAATTTGAAAGGGAAATCAATATGGTGTGTTCGAGTGGATTGATCCACCAATGTGCCCGAGGTCAATTGAAGTTATACCTGAACTGTTGAAGAGGTTGAATAGCCAGGAAAAACAATTGAAGGACTACGGGCAAAAGCTGCGTGGACTCGAGGCATCTTTGGACGATATTATGCTTTATCGTCTTGGCGGGATTGTTGGATGTGTTATAATACTAGTACTCCTCATTCTCTATATTCGGGCAACGATCCTGTGCATGTAGTTAAGAAAGTATGTAACTTTTATTGTTGGACTAGTGTATGTTTTTGTATGTATTTTGTGTACGTGATGAAACTAGTACGCATTACATATGCAATTAGTGGACATATGCAATTTTAATATTCCATGCAATATTATCGGGTAATTACGTACATATTGTCTATGTTCTCTTGCTTAAGCCTATCTACGCATTTCATTATTAGATTTAATTGGTACCCGTACACATAATAGTCAAATTTATGAAGAACAAATCTTAAAAGCCGGGGATAATTCAACCGCGTAGAATTTTACTATTACATGAAATAATACTCACGTCCTTCAAATTAGGTAGTGCATGCTTGTTTCTCATTCAAAAGTCTACACAAAGCTACAAATGGGATATAATTAAATTTGTTAAAAAAAGTAGATACATTTACTACACATTGTAATAGGAGTAGGTGGAGGTTTTTCTATATAAACCCCCATTCTCCTATTGCCAATTGTATTATACCTCACTTCTTGCTCCCTACGTTCTACCTTCTTTTGGGTGTACCCAACTTTCAAAGCAATCATCTTACAGATACCTCAAGTTTCCTGCAATGGCCGGAGATGGTTTTTACTGGCAAAACAAAATGTTCTACTGTGAACATTGGACACCTGAGCTCGAAGACACCTTCATCCAGTCTCTACTTGCTCATCACCGCAAGGGGACATTTCCCCACGAGCGAACTAACTGTCATGCTGTTCTTTGTGCATTGTTCGGCATAAATGCTCGCTATGGAGCAAAACTGTCTTACTCTTACTGTCAACGCCATTTAGCTAAGCTGAAAATCCGGCATCATGTTTTCTCTTGGGTTACTAGTCTAGTAGCGGTGGAATGGGATCCAAAAAAGAACATTATCTCGGCGGATACTTATGTATGGGAGCAAATTGCAAAGGTGTGACGGTTTTATATTATTTTCATAAATTATAATTTCAGTATTGCATGGAAAATACGTGCAATGTCATGGCTACAAAAAATTTGCATACGTATTCATATTATTGGTCGTCTTTTCCATTTTTTAGGCTAAATCAATTGGTAAGTGCTACGTGAAGGCACCCGAGCCACAATGGAGCGCTTTATGGATTTTGTTTGGGGAGTGGACTGGCGATGACTCAGACGAAGACGAATCCGTCTACTTCGATCGTGCGAGCACTTGCTTGGCATGACGAGTTGGTCTTTTTATTTTTTTTTTAAGATGTGTTTGTAATGGGGGCCAAACCAAGAATCGTACGGATTTTTTGGTTTGGTCGTTTATGATGCATGTATATATAAATATTAAGTTCTCATTATTTTGGCTTTCATGAAATGTTTCCCCGGTTCTTTGTTGGAATTTGATGGAGATGTTGCTGCGTTTTTGGCGTAGGATGTGGTTTGGAAAAAGAAGGTGGTATGTTAAAAAAAATACATTTCCATACAAATGTGGTTTGTTAAAAGAAAACATTTTAGAAAAAACGTGGTTTGCTATTATGTTTTACCTACACACCATCTTCAAGTAAATTCACTTTTAACATTTTTCATAGGGAGAATAGCAAAATTTTTAGGATTAAGTATACCAATACATATGTATATACATTATTACGTATGAATTTAAAATAAAATAATTTTCTATTAAAATGTGGTGTTTAATTATGTTTCAACTACACACGAATTTATTAATTCGATATAATATTAAGTTTAGAGAACACTTAATTTTTTGGGTATCAGTATAGCTATATATTTGTATATGTATATATATATATACGTGTGAATTTGAAAAAAACTCTTCCTTTGTGTTAAAAAAAAGTATTTTATTATCTTCCTCCTGCCCACTATCTTCTAAATTCCATATAAAATAAGGTGGAGACAATACAAATCAAATAAAAATGGGTTCTATATATGTATATATATATATATATGTATATACATTAATGCTATGAAATTGTTAAAATAGTATACGTTTCTATTCAAATGTGGTTTTTTACATATTTTCTACTACACAACTTCTTCAACATATGAAAATACCTTAGGACTTATAATTGTATACAAATGTACTTGTTTCAGCCATCAGAATTAAATTGATACATTTGAACAGTTACATAATTTTATGCTACAGAACCAAAAAATTAACTTCGTCGTTCGTCCAACTTAATATAAACGTTTTAATAATAAGTGCATAAATCGTAGAAGCCATGCGAGTCTAAAAGGATCATAAAATTCATTGAAATACCAATACCGTGGGATCGCATAATAATGTTCCACATGAGAATGTAATCATAAAACGTAACTTACGAATACATAAAAGTTAACATATTAATCCGTCTAGTCGACCAATACGTAGACGTATTCAATGAGTGTTATGGGTTACATTTTTCCCTCACGCATAAGGCGAATCATGCGAGCTCTTGCGTCTTCAGGTAGGCTGAAAAACAGATCCATCTTCTTCGGGTTTCGACAAGGCGATCAGACAAAAGTAGTTGATCGTTCAAGTCTACTCCTGGCACTTTCCCAACAGCCTCGTACACTGACGAGCGTTTCTCAATTTCATCGAAATCAGCGATAAGATTTTTTGCTTAACTCGCCTAATCTTTCGTTTGCAGAATCACAGAATTTGGTAACAGCATATGTCAATCCATCGTCTTGAACGATCATCTTTACCTTTCTTTTCTTTCCCGAACTGCCAATTTTTTTCTGACTAGCGGTAGAGTTAAGGTTTACCTCTACATTTCCTTGGTTCCCCACCAGTCACATTGTCATTCCCGGCATACCCAGTATTTGGGCACCACTCAGCTGTCGGGACATAACAGTCTTGCGTTTCGCCTCAATCCCATCGTCAGCTAGATTGACAACAGGCGGTGGGTCATTTGTGTATTGGCCCACCACGATAACATCGCCTACAGCACGATCCTGACCAAATATCTCACGCCATGCAGCGAAATAAGGCCAAGATTTGTAACGCATTGTACGTGCACTTGGATCAACCTGTTCGGTGTAAGAGATGAGACCATGTATTGCATAAATCGTAAATTAATATGCAATTGTAGAAAGGAGACGTTAACAGCATACTAATTACCTTGCAAAACTCATCCCATATATCTTGCGAGTCCACGGTAATCATGTTACGAGTATCATCCAAACCGAACCCACTCTTTGCCATCATAGCCGTAAGTGTGCCATAGTTTTTTTTCCAGACGTGTATCTTTGAGTTAATGTGTGGTTCGGCCCATATATCCGTATTAGGAAATTGCTTCATCATAAGAGCCTCAAGTTGGTTCAAGTACCCGAACCTAAATCCATTCTCACATTTCCAACCAGTCGTAACAATCGAACGCAAGGCGTTTACAAGTACCTGCTCTTCGCGTTGTGACCATGACCGACGAGTACCTGCCTTCTCAGCCTTTGCTCGGCAACCACGAGGTTTGCTGGTGCCTTCTTCATCAACAAGCGTCATCTGTTTATAACAAAGAGAAATGTACGCTGTTTAAAATTCGATCCACATACAAAAACATAAGACTAATCGTACGGCAAACATAAGTTAAAACTTGATACGGAATCAATAATAGATGATTAAAACAACCAACAAAGATAGTTCAACATAACATCCATTAACACGTTATAACATTTCAATTACAGACTCCGAAAGGAATACACATAACCGCATAGCTCAAGCAATGTTTCATCAATTATAAGGTAACTGGATGGACGTCCCGCTTCAATTAGAAGAATCCGTTCATTGGCGGGTCACCCACTCATTCCACATGGTGTCAGCCAACCCATCACACCAAGCGTTCCAAGCGGGTGACGCTTCCATTGTAGCACCACTTTCAAAATGTTGGTCAGAACTCAATTCACTGTCATTCACAACCTCGGGTTCCAATGGGTCATCAGGCATCTCCATTCGTAAAAAGTTATGTAATAAAACAACACGCAACAATGATACTGTTCTGCACTCGGATTGGATAGAAAGAATGGCTACGCAGTATAACCCCACCGTGCCTTTAACAACCCAAACGTACGCTCGATGATATTCCCAGCAGTTGCGTGACGGAGATTAAACAATTCACGTGCATTTTGTGGTCCTCCCGCCCCCCTATCCCACTCTTTCAGGTGATATCTGATTCCCCTATACGGCGTTAGGAACCCTTCTACGTTGTTGTAACCATTGTCGCAGAGGTAGTAAGTTCCTATACGAAAAATGAAAGTACGCACCGTTACAAAGGTATCCCAAAAAAAGCTATATAATGGAAACGCACACGATCTGAACTTTATGAAGATGTATTATACAAGGCTACTATGTAAGAAGGAGATACCAGTAGGAATCTGGAGTCCGGTCGTCCGATGTAGAGCATCTCGCAGTACACGTTCATCTGCCGCGCTACCTCCCAACCGCTCAAAACGTAAGTGAAAATCCCGTCCATATTGCAGACACCAAGAACATTAACTGATACTTGACCCTTTCGATTACGATACCGTCCCTTGTCAATATCTGGGACGCGTACTGCAATATGTGTCCCGTCCAAGGCGCCTATGCATCCCTTTTCATATATGGAAAGGAACAATTTAGTAAGTTTCGTTGTCAACAGTAATGTGTACGTAAAAATAAATAATGAAATTTATTTTGAAGATACTTTAACGTTGTTAAATACCTTAAACCAACGCCAACGTTGTTCTGGGTGATCCTCCGTTACGGGTTGAGGACGTGCCAATAAAATGGGACTCAAACGCAAAACGGCATTCAACACGGAGTGAAAATGTTTACTAACAGTTCTACCACTACGGATGAAGTCATGCTTGACAATGCAATTTTTTTTGTGGTGTGCAATCACACTGAGAAACATTACAACTTGTTCAACCAGAGGTACGTGAACTGTTTCTTTCAACCCACCAGAAATTTCTAACAGTTCACATAGACGACCAAACGCATTCCTTGTCATACGTAGATTATCCAAACATTTGGTATCACTATACTCGATGATCTGTCTAAGATGCTTCAATTGATCTGGAATTCTATGGGTCAAATGATATCTACGTGTACCCAACAAAGGACCCAGTCGACGCCTTCTTTCCCGACGGCGAGAAACAGAACAAAACAAGTACAAGGCAAATACAAGTTCAACGACAACTACGTGTATAGCGTAGAAAATCTTTAATCTTTCAGACCTATTCATCCTACAAAGATACGGAGAAGACAAAATATGTGGGTCCGTATGTTAATTTCAAACAAACAGATAGGGACGAATGCAATAGAACCAAATAATTTATTTTGTACAACTAAAAATAGTATACACTTTCAAATGTCATAACAACAAACAAAAGCAATTAAGGGTAAGTATATATATTTCATAATAGGACAGATAAGTAAATACTTTTCAGTCAGAAGATGGAGTTAAGATTAAGTAGGTAGCAACTAAAACGTAATAAAAGCACCAAAAAATCAGATCCAACAAAAATTATCCACTATCACACAGATAGGAATCAACCGGATCAACAGGGTCACTTATATTATATTAACGACTAAAAACAATGGAGTAAAATGTATAGAAATTCCAGAACGAGCTAAATTCTGGAGGAATGGGAAGATTCTTAGATATGCAATTTCCGGGAATGCGAGAACAGAAATGTTGCACTTTCAGTTTTGCAGTCGGAAATGGTACCTTAACCGGATTGGTGAAATGCGTGAATCTTAGCTTCCCTCCTCCTAAAACACCCACACCCGAGGCACGAAATCAACCTGCCGTTGCACATACCGAGTGCATAAGAACAATGAGTGATAGAGGACAAACACCTTGAAGCCCTTGACGACGACACTTAACACCGACGTAATGGCGTCGAAATTGTTAAACAGAACACCATAAAAATTTTCGAAAACAAACGGGTACCTTCCAACTCCGACGACGCAGGAAATCGGTTTCACACCAATTTTTTAGAGTACAGTTGTATGAGAATAGGGATGCGGCCAAGAACTTGAAGGAGGAAAAACAAAGAATGAAGAATGAACTTCAATAATGGAGGAGGAAGGCAAAGTTTTTGGTCAAAAACCTGTTGCATGTCTTGTCCAATCAATAGGGGGTTGGTTTGTAAATAATGTGAAAATTGTGGGCAGTATAGGTATATTTTTATTAAAGTTGAGGTCAGAATGGGATTTCAAAAAAAAAATTGTCCAGACACATATGCAATTCGGATTACTTAATTTGGGGGGGGGTTGATTCCAATCAGCCAAACAAACCTGTATTTCACGAGGGCTTGCATGATTAAGTTCGGGCCATGCAAAAACGAAGTAAACAACGAAAAAGGCAGGATTAGGCACTTTAATCCTGTATTATCACGCCAAGTAAAGATGGCCTTAGTGGATTTGACAATAATTCTGGCGTCCAACGGACTTGCGGGCATGAAGTGTGACAAATGGTGTCAGATTCGATCACCAAGTAGAGTCGAGAACTAAGTGTTTATGCGGGACAAAGTGCTACGCACATTGGAGACAACTGTTGAACCTGCGGGACAAAGTGTTACATGAGCGCGAGCTACTTAATCCTATAGGAGTCACCTCTAGAATCCTAATGCTTGGCGACTGATCATGGGCTATATCACGTTGCAACGAGGATGCCACATTCTGAAGGAGGGTTGATTGTGATACCCCATCCCAAATGGATTAGGAACTAATACGACTTTGGTCAAAGAACTCAAGTTCATCAATTGGATATTCCTTTTCTGCGTGTTGTTCATAGCTGAATTTCAGAAAGCACTCGGTGCTCTTGGAGGCAATTCTTGCATCCAACGAGCTCGCAGGCCTAGGGCGTGATAATCAAACAAAAAAAAATGCTTTACTGATATCGAACGGACTTGGGTTTGGAGCCACGAAATTCGCATGAAAACCTAACCTAAGGAACACTCGCTCAAGGATATTCCAATCCGCTTAGTCATATGCTTTACTGATATCTAGTTTCAAAGATATGTGACCGGACGTACTCTAATATTTACGGGCTAAGAAGTGATTAAGTTCATGAGTAATGAGTACATTATCAGTGATAAGACAATTGAGAACAAACACAGACTAATGTTCTGAAATAATGCTAACGAGAAAAGGCTTTGTGATTAAGATCATGAGTAACGAGTGCATATCAATGATACCCTTATCGTATTTTTTTTTTTAAAAGCATAAAAATATTTTTAAAAATCAGACTAGGTGGATGATTTTTTAAAAAAAAATTTAAAAAAAATTATTCACTTAGTCCATAAAAAAGTTTCAGAAAAATTTAAAAAATAAATAATCTTTTTATTTATAGTGCACAAGGGCATTTTGGTCAATTTACTAAAAAAAATGGATGAAAACCTAACTAGGACTAACAGATTGAGCTAATTGTTAGACGATCGTTAAAATCAAGGAGGTATTTATAATTTCTCAAACAAACAGAAGATATTCATAATTATGTCAAACCTCAGAGAAAATAGCTGTAATATACCCCAAGATTTGCCTTCCATGATTGGCCGGCAGGCAGGATTTTACTTCGGACTTCTAAATCACATATAAATATAATCTGCACCAAAGTTCGATCATAGTATTATGGCGTTTCCTGAGAAAGCCGGAGGCAAAAATCCTATTTTCGTATTTTTCAATTCTAAAGGTAGATTCTTTTATACCCTCCTCAAAGTACTAAAATAAACAGGTAGCGATTCTAATAGCCAAATCCTCTGAGGCGCAAGTAGCTTAACTATATGGAAAAAAGACAGCCAGTCAGTGAAAGCACAAAAAGTGTTGATAAACTAAGGTGGTAATTTTTCATATTACATTCTCACTGAGCAGTTTCATGTCGTACAAAAGAATTACAAACGGTAGAGTTGACACAAGAATACTAATACCGACGAAACCACCTGGAGTCCAGCATCAGAGACACTACACCTGAATTAGCAGGCTGAGTTCCAAAGGGCTAGTTCTGTGCTATTCCGCTTTGAACAAATGGATCAGTGCTCTAATCAAGAGAGGGTTCTGTCAGCTGATAGATATCGGCCCAAATTAGCGCACAAAATGGCTTGAAAAGTTTTGTATCAACTAGGACAGCAGAAAGTCAAATTAAATCTCCCTTAGGATCGGCCAACCTTTTCTTATAATGTCATCGATCTTAGCATCAATCTGCCTCTGCATCCTAGGTGGACAAAGCTCTGCAGCATATCCGTTAAGCTTTGTTGCCAGGGTAGACTTCTCAAGCTCTTCTTCTGGCAAGTTTCCGATCAATTGAAGAAGAAAAGGGTTCCGTTTAAGCTCAAATTTCTGCAGGTGGGAGCAGGGATTGTCAGCAGATGATAAAGAAATGTTCAAATCAGTTGAGCTCTGAAGGAAGCCAATATGAATATAGATGTTTAAGAAAATAAAGATTTGAGCTCCACATTTGTCCTGTACTAAGTAAGAAGTCGATTTCTCTTTTTGATAGTTTACACTGTTGGTTGTGAAAGCAATAAAAAACTTGCATTAGGAGATGAATTAAGTAAGAGAATATGGAAAGTATGACATTTTGAAGTGCACGCTAAAAGGGGGTAATTAAGATCAGAGGAACTTCAGGCACCCTTGTCTCCTTTTCGACTCATGCACATCCCATTGACTAATTAAGTTATAACTCAGACTAGCTTCATGTTTCCATGCAGAAGATAAGGTTAAGAACAAACAAACCTGATGTTCAGGCTCTGCAGGATAAAATGTTCCTAGCTGTTGAATTTGAGTGGTGACAACACTGGTCTTTGACCGTGTTTGCTCTCTTTCTTTGCTGAGAGCAGCCAACCTAGTTTCTTCAGTTCCATTTGTAAAGATTATAGACCTGCTCTAGGTGAAATGATTTACCATGTCAGAGAGGCTTCTTTCTTGGTGTATAAGTGCTTCAGGTGAAAACTGGTACCTGTATTGATTTCCAACATCAGGACCTTGCCCAAATACTTGCCTAGAATCATGACTAGTCCAAAAGACATCAAGTAGTTCTCTGAAACTAATAATCCTGGGATCATATTCTATCTGCACAGAATTAATGGAACCACATGAGATTTTTATATTAGTTTCATGTATGGGCAGGGGAAAAGAAGAACAAGATACACAAGAAAAGAACTCAAGTAAGATGTAATTTTGCCACAGAGAACATTTAAACATAGAATACTGTGCAACTGTAGGAAAACACATATTTGCCTATCAGACATGTTCCTTGTAGGTGTGGAAGGTATTCAGACATTTAAACTCTATGATTCTGAGACCTAGTTAAACTCCTTCGGTTATTTAGTAAGACAACCTAAATTTCTTGCACTCGATCATAGGCCAAGTGTAGGCCCGAAGACCAAGTAATAATTTGAAAGTTGCAAATATATGCATTTGAAATCACTTGTATAAATTAGACACACACCTATCTATTTGTTGTACGGGGTAAAAGGATGAATAAGATGTCTTGCTCATTATTAAAATGCACAGAAGAATAATTCCTCATTTATCCAAATAGGTCCCATTGTTAAGATTAAAAGCAAAAACACAGTGGGATCTGCTGGAAATGCTTCTGACAGAAAATCAAAAAGAATATCTTTGGAGTTTCTACTGAAAGATCAGAGGCTGCAAGAGTTTAACAGGCTGTTAGGCTCAGCAGTTGGGCTCCCCAAATAACAGTTGTAGTCTACTTCATTTGTAGAACGTTTGTCAACCTAAATCAGAATCATTACTGGATTGTCCAAAACAATAATAAGCATTTTGGAAGAGGTACAAAAATGGAGCTTTTACAGGGAGCATTCCGTTGCAAAATTAATACATTAAATATAATAAGTCATCAAGAATTTTTCCATATGAAAGCATACTGCATATATATGTGAAAAACAAATGGATTCTTTTGGATGATTTATATCCAGCACCTTTTAGTTGCAGAGTTATGGTGCAACCCTATTATTTAGCCAAAGCCTCACTGGCAAAATCTATTTCGTTGAAATCAATTCTTGTCACCCCTGGGCTCAGTCTTACCATAGCTTGACAAAACTTAGAGAAATTAAAAGAAAATATCAGTGAACTTGTGAAGCTCACAACCATGAAACTGTGATTCAAGGATAAACAAGTGAACCAGCTACTTCAATGAAACGACTAATTGATCAACTATACGTACTCAACATAAAATCCCAGAAAAAATATTGTTTTCTAATGCGTCCTCTAAATGTGCGCTAAAGCATCATACATCTCCAAAATCCTAAGTGCATATAGTCCCTATCATTTCACAGTGCCGGTCACCCACCTCAAACAAAAACATTCATTTAACGGAATCAATGCCTGAGTCACCTATTACTCAGATTAAACATACTTCATATAAAATCCCCTGCTATACGGATCACGTTCCTCTTAATTAGCAGCCAATGGAAGGAAAATACAACGTAATCACATATAATCTTCTCAATAATCATTTAGACACCATCATAAACCACGAACAGAAGACAACACTAGCACTCACAAATTCGTACAAAAAACACAAGTAGAGCCAAAAAAAAAAAAAAGTAAAAGGAAAGGATAAAACCTGCACACACTCAGCGTGATCACCTAAGCTTCGGTACTCCGGGTTAGGTCTGGATCCACCGGCATAACCTGCGGCAGTCCGTACGACGCCGTCCAGGCATCCAAACGCGGCCTCAGACCTCCAAAAGCTGCCGAGCGCGAAAACCGCAGTTCTGAGTGGCTGATCAGATACGCCATTCGCGTTCCCTGAGATCCGATCCGGAAATCTGATGCTCAGAGCTGGGCTGGCCGCCCATAAAATAATAGTCACAAGCAAAACTGAAGCATTCAGCTTCATCTTTCACAAAGGAAAAATGTGGAAGATATGAAAATAGATATAGAAACTACAGAAGAAAAGAAGAGAGGTAAAGTTACCATATAGCCCTCAAAAAACGCTTTTCTTGTCTATATAATTTTCTTTTGCCTTTTTTTTTGGAGTTAAATCTAATTAACACTCATTGTTCATTACCAAAGTGTTTATATTCACAAATGATAAACAAAGTACCTTTGTTTTTTTTTTTTTTCCTAACAAAGCAAATATAATACATTAATTATTACACACATATATATAAGAGCTCTATTATCTTACCTGGAATTCCGTCCTTATTTATTCTCTTTGAAAACGGCATCGGTTAGAGTCTTAGACACAGTAAAATCTTTGTTCAATGAACAGTGTTTTTTCGTTGTCCAAGCCACGCTCAGATTTGTGAAGAAAAGAACCGGTGGAGTCTTTCTCTCAAATGATGTCGTTCATCTGATGTGATATTCCCCTTTCTTCAGCAAAGTTTTCTTGGGATTTCTCAAATCGATTTTCTGTTGTATTTGTTTTGGATTTGATTTCTATCAACTACATATGTCAATCATTTCTTTGGCCACGGTTCTCGGTGTTCCTTGTACAAGATATGTACTAATTCCTTCCAAACTGGTTCATTTTTCATATTTTCTACCCACTTCTCTAATTTCTTTGTTTTTTATAGCCTCTTATTGTGATGTAGGGTTTTTGATTTGAATTATTACTATTATGCAGACACCATTCCTTGCACGGTTGCTTGTACAGAGATCTACATTCTTTCTCATCGTTTCTTGATTTTTGTGGCATATATATAGGTGGTCTCTCTTAAGCTCATTTTTCTTGCCTCTTCAAAGAATCAGCCAAGTAATTATCAAATTAACATTTTGCACATATATTTGTTTTTGAAATTTGCTTAGCATTGAAATTTTTTTGCTAACAATGTCTGTCGATTCACTCCTGCGACGCATATTTTGATTCCGAAAAATTTTATTGTATGGTGTTGTTGATCGGTTTAAGTAGATTGCTTTTCAAATGTGAATGTGAAATTATGTTGGGGGTTGCTGTTTTTAGGACCTAAAACTAATAGTTTGGTGATTGTAATGTAAATGGCAAGTGATAAGTCGCAAAGAGAGAAAAGAAAGGGGAAAAAATGCAAGAAAACCCCATGTAATATCGTAAATGAGCAAATTACTCTCCTATGAAAAATAAAATATCAATTTACCTCTCTGTGTTTTTTAAAATGAATCAATTTACCTCCCCGTATTTTTAAAATGGAGCAATTTACCTCCCTAGACAAGAAGGTAAATTGCTCCATTTTGAAGAACATGGAGAAGTAAATTGTTATTTTTGTTTCATAAAGGGATAATTTGCTCATTTACAATATCACAGGGTGGTCATTTGCCTTAAGTTATTAGAGATGCACTGAATTCAAATGTCCTTATGAGAAAGAACTTGTATGTTTGCTATTGCTGCTTTAATTCGTCTCTGTTTCTATCTCAAATCTCTTATGATTTTATTGATTGAAGGAAAGGTTTGCTGATGCGGCCCCGTGGTGCCAGGGAAGGTCCCGCGCGATCTAAGATGACAAGTTCTGTCGTTTCCATAATGATTATGGGCATACCATGGAGGAATGTCGACACTTGAAATACGAAATTGAACGACTCATTCAGAATGGGTACTTGCAGGAGTTCGTGTGCCAAGAAAAGTCTCAAGGCATGGTCCCTTATCAGAAGAAGGACCAACACCAGGAGAAAGCGCCGGCGAAGTCTAGTCTTGAGCCCCCTTTGGCCAGAAGGACATAAACAAACCTCCTTATTGCAATCTGAGGACCCAAACCTCCCTAGGAAGGGAGTTATCCAAGTGATAGGAGGAGGACCTATGGGGGAGACTCTCACAGGGCCTGAAGAACGTTGGCTCAGGGAGCCAGGAGTGCACCACCTGAGGAGGTGCTGGATGTAGACACTGCGGTAGATATGCCCATTATACAATTTAGGCCAAGCGAAAAGAAAGGAATTATTCCCCCCCACAACGATGCACTGGTGATCACGGCCACCGTGGCTAATGATGAAGTGAACAGAGTCTTCATAGATTATGGGAGCTCAGCGGAGATACTTTTTGGAGAAGCATACGATCAAATGCAATTGGGGAGAGCCTTTATGGAGAAAGTAGATACCTCGTTGTATAGCTTCGTGGGGAGGTGGTTCACCGAGAGATTAATTTCCCCCCGCTATCTTTAGGACAAGGATCACTGAGGATGAATGCTTTAAACAAGTTTCTAATAGTAGATACCCCCTCAGCATATAACATAATCCTCAGGAGGCCTACTATAAACGCTTTCCAGCAGTTATCTCCACTTTTCATATGAAGATAAAGTTCCCCATGCCCGGGGGGATAGGAGAAGTTAGTGGAGATCAACAACAATCTCGAAAATGTTATATAGAAGCCATACACAAGGTCCAGAAGCGGGGAACCACATAGTTACCCCCAAAAGAATTACGTAAGAGATAAGGAAGAGACCCCTCCAAAACGAAGGAGGTAGGAGATCCCGAATCTCCCCAGAGACGCCTCATCTAAAAAAGAAGATCACACCAAAGTTCAGCGCAGAAGAGCTACTGAACATTAAGGTTTGTCCGGAAAATCCTGGCAAAACTACCTGATAGGGTCTCAATTATAATGATCCTAAAGGAGGACTTAATATAGTGCCCCCAACGCACATGGACAATTCGCTTGGTCCCCCCAAGACCTGGAAGGAATAAGTCCAAAAGTAATTATGCATCATCGCAACATCAACCTTTCCATGAAGCCCGTTGAACAAAAGAAAAGATACTTCGGCTTAGAGAAAGATAAGATAATTCAAGCCGAGATAGAGAAGTTGATGGAGGCTGGCCACATTTAGGAAATCCAATTTCCAAAATAGCTGTCAAATGTAGTTCTCGTCCCCAAACCTGGGGGAAAATGGAGGATGTGTGTAGACTTTCGAGATCTCAATAAAGCTTGCCCGAAGGACTTCTATCCTCTTCCTCGCATTGACCAATTGGTCTTGCCTCAAGAATAAGTCCTGCCCATACAGGAGTCCGCTTAAGAATAAGTCCTGCCCCAGACAGGACCCTCCTAAGGAAGATGTTCCCTATCGTCCTGGGAGGAGCCTTCCCTAGAATAAGTCCTGCTCACAAGATGGACTCTTCAGGAGAACACTCCCTTAGACCTCCGAGGAATCATTTTCTCATAAATAAACCCTACTCCTAAGTAGGAAGTTCTCCTTAGGATGTCACCTAAAAAGGTGAAATCTTTCTTTCTACACAGGATGTTCTAAACACTCATTCATTACTCATAGCAGAAAATCATACAAAAGTCTTGATCTACAACAAGCACTCTGAAAGCTAAGGCCTGCTCCATCATAGGCATGCTTCGAAAAGTAAACCCTGCCTTAGGCAGGCACCACATTTCCCAGAAAGATAAGCCCTATTCCCGAACAGGTCCTATCCTTAAGGAAGCCCTTTCCGCATACAGACATTCCTACAATCCCTCTTTGGAGGCAAAAAATTGATATAGTCAGGCAAGTACTTCTAAATCATACTTTCCTAAAAGTGTCTCACAGGATTAATGGAATACAAACTCCCATCAATGGCCAAAGAAGCATACATCGAGCTTCAAGCCTCCATTATCCACACGCAAAACAAAGGGCGGAAAGTCCTCATCAGCAAAGCACCATACACATTCATCATACGAAGGAAGTAGAAATTGATATTAAAGACCCCTCATGGCCAAATCGGCTCAAGGAGGGAGAAAGAAGCATCATTTAAAAAGCAAAGAAAAGTACAAAGCAAGTAAATTGTTTCATCCCCGTTACGGGGACTAAAATAAAAAGTAAAATTGATTTAAAGATTTGGGGAGGGAGGGGGGTACAATCAATCATCTTTCCCTACAGACGGGGTTTTCCCGGGCTCTTCCATCGGCTCTGGCTCCATAGAAGGGGGACCAACCTCAGTGGGACCTGGGGGTGGGGGGCTAATGCTACATCAGCAGGATCTTCCTCTAGGACCTCCACGTTCATGCCCTCCGGCCCGGGAGCCCTGACCTCCTCAATAATGGTGTCCAACAGTTGATCCAATTCGCTCTTTACAAGGTATTTACCAGTCATATCATTTAATAGCCTAAAAATCCTAGGTATAAGAGAAGTCAACATGGTAATTCTATTACCTGAATCAACTTGAGGGGTCTATTCGCATAGGGAGGAAGTGCAAAGGGGTCTGGAGCGTTTTGCAAGGCGGCCTCGAAATCCAAGAAGGAAGGTTCGGTTCCCTCCGGGGGATACCTGTACAGGCCACGAGTTGCTCCTGGTAGGTCTTGAACCATACCTCAGGAACCCATCAATCTTAGCCACCTATCCCCCAAATTCCTTCGACTTTTGTATTCCAAGAGGCGGCTCTCCCAGTAGATGGCCAAGAAATTCTTTCCCTTCTTCGAGTGACGAAAGTCCCAGCAAACCCGATCCGCAGCATTCGCCAAGGCCTTGATTAGTCCTTGGACAGGGCTAGGAAGTCCTGTTAGATCATCTCCCGCTCATTCTCCGCCTTTTGGTATTTCTCCAAGGCCTCCTTTGATCCCTTCAGCTTGGCCAGCTCCGTGACCATTCGCTCTAGGAGGCTAGGATTTTGGGACCAATTGGTTCAGGGGAACTTTGAATAATCTAGACACATCCTGGTAGAAGTAAGGAATGGGGAACCTAAGGTGAGCCTTTAACTGGGCTAAGAAAAAACACAAACATCCCTTCGGAGAGCGCTCCAGCAGACTGTTGGGGAAGGGGATATAAATAGCAAAACTCAGAGGGATGCTAATTTCGTCCTTCAAAGCAGCCGCATCGAAAGCCCGGAAGAAGGTGGACCTATCCATCTAGGGTGGGCTTGCCTCCCTCTCCACCTTCATTGAACTGTGTCTTGCATCTCCACAAGACGAGCCTCCTCCTCCTCTCTGGCAACTTGACTCTCCCTCTCAGAACCCTCAACTGGCTCTTCTTTCTCTTCCTCTTCCTCCTCCGGCTCATCTATCAAACGCAGGGGACGCGGCAAAAATTGCCTAATGCTCCACCTTCGACCACCACAGGTGGCTGCAGGACCTGCTCTTTTGGAGGTCACGCTCAGCAGGACTCTAGGAGGAACGCTAGCAAACCTTCTGAGAGTCCAACCCTCCAAGAGTCCCTCATTCTCAAGTAGCTTTCCTATAAATATCGATCTCCTTGGCTGCAAAAGTAATGTTTTTTCCACACCCTAAACTCTTAATCTCTCTCTAAATTACACTTAGCACACTTGATGCTAGTTGCTTTCGAATTACTATTATTTTCATCTTAGATTCAAGTTTATTCTTCCCACAACTGATTACTAACTTGAGCGTCAGATGCTAACGCTTTTTTTGCAGGTCCCCTTTATCAATTTACAGAAATTCAAGGCCACTTCGTTCGAATCTAAAAATCAACTTGATTGAGCTCTTTTTACTCACATCAGTAATAAAAGGAAGTTATTAACTATTTTATTTTTCAGATAAGAATAAGTAATTACATATCTTTTTTTAAGTATATTTTTCTTTAAAAAATATGAAAAAATATATTTATTGATCTGTTTTTCTAAAGTGTTTAAATTTTTGTTAAGCATATATATATATATTGTCAATTTTGAAAATATTGTCAATTTTTTTCAAAAGTATTTATGAGTTGTTGGGATATTATATTTGTTGTGTATCTATTATATGTATATATATTAACTTATTACACCACTTCTAATTTAAATTTTTCAATTATTAAAAATTCTTTTTAGTTAGAAGCTAATCTGGTGATAATTTAATGTGCAAAATACTAAAATATATTGAGAACAATATAATTATTCAAGGCATTAGGAAAAATTTTTGTCCAATTAAGGGGTAAATATTACATTTGATAGTTTGGGGGTAAATATTTCATCAAGGATAATTCAGGGGCAAAGTCTATTTAATAGTAAAAAAAGGAGAACGTAGTTTTAATTTTTTTTTAAAAAAAAACTTTTTAAGAAGAAGTATCTTATCGGGGTTGGAGGGTGGGGGTTGCGGGAAGCGAACGATAGTGAACAAAACTTCTACTTTTCAAAATTTAATAACTAATCAAAATTCAAATAATTTTTAGAAGTTAAAAAAATGACGTAATATTTTTTATTATATTTTATTATTAAAGTATTATAATTTGAAGTACAATTTTTTAAGCATAAAAAGCCAAAGTGGAAAAAGTACTTTCCATCTTATTTTCATGAAAAAGATGATATTTGTGAAGAAGTGAAAAATAATCAACCAAGTTAATAATGAGTGAATATAATCTTGCAGGAGAAATAAATATATGCTTTCCTTTGCCAATTTTTGTGGGAAAGCCAGAAATCTCTGTCAAGCATATGAAAAGAGGAAGAACTTAGGAGAGAAGTAGACGGTGAAAGAACTCAGGGAAAAGGGAGAGAAAACGGGAGAAATGAGAGAGAGATGGGGGAGAGAAGTAGACCCGAAGAAAGTGGAATGACGTATAAGGAAGAAATTTTTTAATCCTATCTTGTACCAATAAATTGGATAGTGTATTCCACCTCTTAAGTGAGATACATTATTCAATAAATTCGAATTACTGAGATTGAGCCCGATAGTAATATTATGAACCACATATGTGATTATACATGATAAACAATCTTATTATGTCTAATCACACGAACCAATCAGCGCCCCTAGTTAATACAAATCCGATACAAATGTATTGCTCAAAAATTAGGGGGCTGACGTAATAAATCCGAGTTTCAAAATTAGAAGCTATTGCTTCGTTAGCCAATAAAGGTCGGTCTTCTGGTTGTTTCCCTATAGCAAAACTTGATGAGCAGGCTCTAGAAGTTAGTCGAGCTCCTCCAGAAGTCCTGGAGTAGCGGGGTGAACTCTTTCCACAGTATCTCCTTCCTGATAATATTATGATAAATATATTTAGAGTCAGTTTCAATTATGAGATGTTGTATATGAAAGTTAGCTGCCATGGTTATCCATCTCATAATGCTCATATATCAACCATGTTGCTGGTGTTGTGTCCTATATGTGTATGGAAAGCTACGATGAATTTACGTGTTGACACTTTAATCAATCCTCCACTTCCAACCCTATTGGGTTTTCTTTGGATGCACCGTCAATATTTAATTTGAAGAAGTTGGGTGGAGGAAGGCTACCATTTGATTTCTATATCATATTATTATTTATTTTTAGAAATAATTATATTTGTCACCCCTGAAATTTAGTGTAATTACACATAAACCTCCTGTAATTTGAAAAATTACATCTCGTACCCTGAGGTTTGATTCTGTATAACATATAGGTCCTGTCGTTAGTCAAAGTTCACCGAATTTGTTGATATTAGCACAAAAAAATTGAATTAAATGTGATATTTGTCATCGATTGACTTATTATTGACTCATTGTCGGCCAAATTAATCTTTTTATAACCAAACTACCTATATATATCGTCACACATTAATGTATGAGAGGAGGTATATTTTCACCGTTAAAGGGGTAATTTAGTCATAAAAGATTTATTTGGCCTACATTAAGTAGTCAATACGTCAATTGAGGATAAATATTGATTTTCATTTTTTTTTGTCAATATTAACAAATTCGTGTATTTTTAACTAACGAAGGAACCTATTTGTTAGACAAAAGCAAACTTCAAAGGTATCAAATATAATTTTTCAAACCACAGAGGATTTACATGTAATTACACCACATCTCATCGGAGGGGAGATTAATTATCCCTTACTTTTATTATTATCTTTTGTGTTTTGAGAATATTCCAATGCAGTTTTTTTGCAGTTTGCCTTATGTGGTATAAGTTGATTAGTTTATTTTGGAAAAACCTTGTTTCTAGATTTCCATATGGTCCAGAGAGTGATTAAGAAAATGTTGGTTTTGGCTTTATTTTTTCCAAAATCATATAAGATGGAGGTTATATTTTCCACAGTAAGCCAGCCTATTTCTGGAACCAAGAACACCATATTTTTTAAGTATGGGCATATAGTAAAAATGGAGGTTATATTTTCCTAACTAATAACTTCATCATTCAACTACATTCACAATTAAATATAGTATTGCACAATCGTTCATTCATCTTTCTAACACCATTATGACAAATAAACACATAACATCAACTCAATCTCAAAATGATTACATTACTAGGAGTTGTTTAGCCCTCTATTTTATCCCCGTGTCCTGTTTACAACACTTCTTACGAGAAAAATGAAACAAAAGATAATAAACACAAGGGTTAAATACATTTTGCACCCCTAAACTATCCACGTAGTCTTATTTACCCCCTAACGTATGAAAGGTAACAAAAATCCCCCTTACAAAATAATTTGGTATTAACAGGATAAAAATGCCCTTCTCACTTATTCCCTATACTTTTCATTTTACTCCCTAAAGTATATTTTATTTAGAAATCTCCCAAAAAAACTACTTCTAGTGTTTATTTAAAAAATAATATTTAAATTACAACTTTTTTATAAATTATGTAATACAAAGAATATTTACAAGCACAATATATAAAAATATATTTTTACAAAGTAAAATATTTATATCAAAAAATACATATAAATATTGTGTAAATACATAATGCATATAATTTATGTAAAAGTATGTTATATAACTTATAAGTTTTTATTCAATTACATGTACGCATAATTAAAATATGATCATATCATTTACTCAAAAAATTAGAATATTATAATTAATTATACTATAGATTTACATATTTTATAGTATATATATATTCGATGTAATATTTTAAAATAGTATTGAGTAATCATTTTTAAACAAAGTCCAATATATATATATAGGTCATAATTAAACAATATATATAAGAAAGCACTATCTTTCCAAAGGCCATAATTATATGTATAGATTTGCAAATTTTACAATATATATATATGTTCGATGTAATATTTAAAATTGCATTCATAATTTATTTTTAAAAATAGTTTAACAGATATAACAACAAAAACAAAAATTATGTAAATTTTTTAATAGTTATGTAAAAAATGTAAAGACAGTAAATTTATAGTGTTTATACAAATTCTAAACTAATTATAAAAGTTATAAACTTTAGGTAGTGTTTTAAATAAAAATTTTATGATAATTCAAATTATATTTTAGAGGAATGATTGTAATAAATATATTTTAGGGTGTAAATAATAGGGATATTTTCATCATTAAAAAATTGATCCATATCATGAGGGAGTATTTTATTATATTTTATAGTTTAGGAGGGTAAATACACTTTATATATAATTTAGGGGTGCAAAATATATTTAACTCAAAACATAATTAAGAAACTTGCTTTGCCCATATTTTTATCCCCAAGTAGTGAGGCGGTTAACTGGGCTTAGTTTAACAAAAGCTTGAAAAAAAAAAAAAAAAAAAGTTAGTGGTTGAAACATTGGCAGCCATGTGCCGCTTTCCAATCTAATTTTACTTTTATTTTGGAAAAATTACAAGGATCCTTGTGATATTGGGAATGCTAAAAAAACTCCCCATAAAAATTAAAGTATCAATTATATTCTCTGTGATATGAAACAAAATTTACAAAACCTCTTGGGGCGAGGGTTGGTGGTACACGCACATGGACTACAGTTGGGGGTCCGAGAAAGCATTTTTTTGACACTTTTTGTCCTTCTCTACCCTAACCTAATCTAATATATAATATATTAATAAATTATTATAATATAATAATATAATAAAGTATTATATATATATAAATTAAAATAAATAAATAAAAATGGGTAGCAGCGGCATTGCCGCTGCTGCTGTAGAGGAGGGCGATGTCGTCAACCCCCCGACCAAATGTCCGTCGCCCTCAATTGGACGACCGCATGGCCCTCTGCCTCTGGGCGACTAGCGACGGGCGGCGGTGACGTGACCGTCTCTCTATACGGGGGGTGGAAGGGGTGGGGTTTATTATTAATTTTTTAAATAATAATAGGTATATTATAGATAATTCATAGGGGTATTTTAGTTATTGTCTCTAAAAACATAAGTTTAGGTTGACCAGGGGCAGTATGAGTCATTGTTTATAGCATCGGAGTGCTTTTTTATATGTAATTTTCATAGGGTTTTTTGATATTTTCCCATATCACAATGGGTCAAAATGAATTTACCCCCCTTTGATATATATATATATATATATATATATAATTTTTATTAAAATTTCAGTATTGTCCCCTAATTCTTAATTTACATAATTTGAACATTAAGCTCCAATTTAGTGCCTTGAAGTATTAATATATTCAAATTTCAACTTTTTTATATATTTATGATTAAGTTTAGATTCTTTTTATAATTATCAATTAGTCCACAATTATGTATAAAAGTCTATGGACTTCACACTGTGCCTAGGGATTTTCCTTGTAGATGAACTCTTGAAGGTATCTGTTTTGGATAAACCTCTCGATCTCATGCTTGAATTGACGACACTTCTGAGTAAGATGCTCGTATTTATTGTGGAAGCGAAAATATTTATCAGAATGAGGCTTCGTGGGTCCATCTTTGGGTCTTCGTGGCCAAGCCACCAGTCCGTTGTCTTCAACCGACCTCAACGCCTAGGTGATGGATTCATTTAGAGTGGTATAGGAGGTGTATCCCCTCTGGAAGAGGGCCTTCTTGTTCTGAAATTTCATATTGGGCTTCTTGGTCGCGTTCCCTACGCTTCTCTCATTGGCCCTCATTCTTGGGGACACGAGCCTCTTCCATGTTGATATACTTCTCGACACTAACTAGAAGGCTGATGAAGTTGGGAGCGGGCTTCTTGACGAGGGACTTAAGGAAGTCCCCCGTCTTGTAATCCTTGTGCAAAGGCACCAGCTGAAACTTCATATGTGGTCTAGGGAATCTCCAAGGCTGTGTTGAAGAATTGTCAGCATTCCCTCAGAGACCCCGTCTCCTACTTTTGGACCGAGAACAGGTTTTTTGGTGTCGCTTGTTGCTGGAAAATTGGTGAAGGAACTCACTGCATGACTGGAAGGAGCCTGTGGAAATTGATTAAACCATTGCTGACGGCTCGAGTGAAGGTGGTGATAAATACCCGACACTTCATTCCATCTGTGTACCAATGGAGGAGAGCGTTCTCAAAGCGGGATAGGTGTTATTGGGGGTTCGTAGACCCGTCATACTCTGTCATATTAGGAGTCTTGCAATATGCTTAAGGTTCATCGGCCATGATCTCATTGCTAAAGGAAATTCCCCCCATGCTCCCTTGAGGGGATCCCCAAAACGCACTTTTGTACATCCAAGAGCCCCTATTTGGAGCAGGTCCATGGGCACCTTTCAGTAACCAGGGATGTTCTCCTGTAAGCGTGAGGGTTCCACTACCCTTTGAGGAGGGCACTACGAAAAAAAAAAAAAAAAAAAAAGCCTATTAGAGATGGTTTTTTTGACAACTTTTGAACAAAATGCCAACCAAGTTTCAGATGGATTTATAGATGAGTTTCAGACAGAAAACTGCCACCTCAAAAAGCCGAGTCAGAAAATTTTTCGAATGGAATTCAGACGAAGGATGACATCAACCTAAATATTGGAAAGGATTTCGGACAACAAGTCACAGGCAGCCGAAAACTCCATTCAACGGATGGAGAAATGAATTCTCACTTTTGACGGGTGTACGGATGGCATTGGGATGAATTGTTTTATTCTTGTTGTCGCAATTTGGGACAATCTTTGAGGCATTTGAGAAAAAATGTCTTTTATTCTTTTTGGGACGACCGTCATTGCAAATCCGTTCCAAATATGGTATCTAAATTTTAGACAGTTGTCATAAAAAATCCCAAAAGATTTGATCCATTTTATGAACTTGGGATGGAACATTTGGGACTCAAGCCGCCAAATATGCCGTCCCTAACTTTTTAATTTAAAAAAAATATTTATTTATTTATTATTTAAATATTTTTTAATATTCTAATTAAATTTAAAATTGGAGACACTTTTCTTAAATAAAAAGTAAATTATAATTAATTAAAAATAATTTTTAAAAAAAATGTACGATTTACATGGCAAATAAAAAACATAAGAAATTCTAATCTAACGACTGGCCAAATATTGGTCGGTGGGCCCAAAGTCTACAGCATGCATGGTCGCAGGAATGATATATATATATATATATAATTACATAAAAAACTGAAGGTTGATAAATATATTCAACTTTGAGATCTCAATTTCATTAAAGATGCAATTGAATGGGAACACAAATGAGAGAGAGTACACGGATTTATTGGATTATTTCTAACGGATTTTCGAACGAATTTAGGGATGAAAAACAACCATTAAAATATAGTCGTTGAAATATAACTGTCAGAAGATTTTCAGATGAAAGTTGGGATGAAAATCCGAACGCCATTATGTAGCCATTATAAATTAACTGTTGAAAATTGGGACGATCGCCTGTTGTCCGAAACTCTGTCTCAAACCTAATATTTGGGACTGCCTTTCTGACGAACAACCGTCAGAAATTTGGATCCTCTAAAGACTGTTTGAATTTTTTTTTTTGAAAAAAAAAGTCGTCCAAAATGTGTCTGAATTTTCCTCCAACGTACTGCCGCATGGAATTCTATCATAAAAAATTAACCAAAAAAAGTATTCGGACTATACTTCAGACGGTTTGGGATAGATAGTTACTTTGGTCATATTTTCGGACGGTCTTTGGGAATCTTCATTTTTTCCCAACGTAAAGGGCAAGCACCCCGCTTGCCGTTAGAAGTCCATTCAAAAGTACCCACATGTTACAAATCCATTCGAAATTAGGATGGTTCTTTTACTAATTTTGGCCGAAAAAATCCTGTCCCAACAAAATAATTTTTTTTTGTTGGAGCCTGTCTAATAGAATTAGCAATAACCTCCATGAGGAGGTATCACAAAAAAAGCTTATGCGAGTTGACAGGTTCAGTAGGGTCGACTTCCAAATGCCTCCTGCGAGGTGGAGATGACTAGGGGTCCTCTTAACCGCTTGGAAGACCTAGTTGTCTCCCACCTGGGGGTCAACTCCATCATGTCTTTTTGTCCTAACGTTGGATGTGTCCATGATTCTCACGTTCTAGGTTTATGTTTCCACAGATAGCGACAATTGATGCGAGCATAAATGTTCATTGCATAGGTCCAACTTAAGATCTTTGAGCCTTGGCCTCACAAATTCTAGAACAGAACCTAACAAAAATCATTAGTATTCCAACACTCAAGTCAGTAGGTGAATTATAAAAATCGATAAGAATAACAACAATGAGTTAATGAAAGGTCATAGAGTTCTTATATTTCACTGTGAAAGTGTAATTGACAGTCACCCTTTTCCGAATGAGTGAGTCCCATATTTATAGGTGGCCTCCTTCAATTGTCAAAGAAGGGCCAAGATTCAATGGATTTAGGGAGGGAGTTGGCAGTTAGCCGCCCAAATCCCTTCTTCTGCGGGAGTAAGAAGGCTTCACGCGGATAAGAAAACCTTCAACAAGCATGGCTATCCTCCACGGATAAGGATGGTGGTTGGAGATGAATCTTCAGCCTGTAGATAAGGATATCCTATGCAGAAAGGAGTATTTCTACATCATTAGCGAGGTGGTTGGGAGAATGTCTTCGACCTGAACCCCAAGGTCCTTGGGATTGCTTAACTGGAGGTGAGTTGCATCTCGGCTGAGGTGGCTTGTGGACGTGCTTACCACGTGGGCTATCTTGCTATAGTGGGAAGGCGTGGATGCCGCTGGGTACCCCACGAGAGATTGTGAGCTTGCTGAAGGTGTCCGAATGAGATTCTAGGGCTTGCACCAGGCTAGGGGGTCTGCGCCCTCTAGGCACTTCACTTGGGCCACCTGGGCCTTCGTCTAGGGAAATTGGTTTTTAGGGCTACCACCCATGCTATAAATCATTACGACATAAAAATCATGACAAATCATTACTATCTACTACGATAAAACAAAATCAACGCAGAAATTTAAGCTTCAACCACGATTAATCAATATTGTCATAATTTTATGGCCAAATTGCATAAAACCCCCTTGTGTATAAAAGAATACGCAAAAAACTCCCTATGTTTTCTTAAACCCAGCTCACTTGCCCCTCTCCGTTAAATATACTTAACAACAATAGTTTTTATTTTTACTAAATGACTGTTATGCCCTTATCTATTATATAATTTTTTTATTATAATGACTATTGGATTTTTTTTGAACGTATAAAAGTCGAAGGATGTAACCAATTCAACTTAATGTTAGATCTATAAAACATTAAAAGCCTAGATTTCACCAACTTTAAATATATATTATATTAATAATTAAAAAGTTTAAAATAATAAAAAATAATTAAAATACAATTAAAAAAATTAGCAACTCTCCCCTTCCGCAACCCCACCCCCGCCCCAACAAACCCTTCCCCCGTCCTTCCAGTTCTCCCAAACCAGAGGGGGGCAACGTTCCCATTCGAAGCGGCGACGGCTACGGTCACCCATTCAAGATGTCATCGCCTAAAGGAATTCTGGCGGGTATTGTCGTGGTCGCCCAGGGGAGATATGGGCAATGGCGCTGTCGCCGGGATCTCCTTTGGCCAGCCTTGCTGCCCTCAAAATAATGACCAATCTGGATGACGACAACGATTGACCGTTGTTGCCCATTTTTTTTAGTTTTTAAGTTTTAAATTTAAAAATGACTAAAAAATTAAATTAATTAAATTTGAAATAATTCATCTAAACATTTTAAAATATTTAACAGTAATTAAAGTAAAGTATCAAATTTTCATTTTCAATACTTATAACAGTAATTTAAATGTAAATATAATTTATTTAATATTTTTACTTAAACATAATTTAAATTAGTTAAAAATATGTAATTTTTTATAATTAATTAAAATTTATATTTGTTAAGATACTTAAATTTTAAAAATAAATTTAGTATATTAATATTTGTATTGTGATTTTATTTTAATTTTTTAATTTATATTATAAAACTTTATGCTTTTTTGTATTTTTAGATAAATATATTTTTAAAAAATTATTTAATTTTTTAGAGAGATGAAAGTAGAAAAAAAGAAAAAATCATTGAAAACAAACTAAAAACAAGTAAAAAATACCCAAGACTATTATACAGCCACAATGAGGGCAATTTAGTCATAAAAGTCCAAACAAATCATGCAAGGATGTCAAAACAGTTCCCAAATCGACCAACTCATGCATTTCCTACACCTTTAATTTCTAACAGAAGGGGGGTTTCGTGTTGAGTTTTACAAAATACAGGATTCTTTTTTTTGCCTATTTTGAAAACACTTGGTTATTTTTAACTTTTTCGAGAAAACACAAAGGGGTAAATTGAAGCTTAACCTAATTTTATTTGTGGTAAGAAATATTTATCATAACTTTTTATTGTAGTTAATGTTTTGGCCTCATTTATAAAAATAACAACTAATAACTATTGTGCATCTGTGATTAATTACTATTCACCATAATTTTTTATTTTTAATTATAGTAATTAACATAACAAAAAGTTATATTTCTTCTAGTCACTGTTATATAGTAAAGTTAACAAAATATATTTTGCAAAAGGGTACCATCACAACTTTATACTCAACCAATGTAAAAAACATTCTACATCTTGAAGTCAAGGATGAAAGCATATACACAGGCATTAAATAACACTTTAAAAATAACAATAACAAGACAAGCCCTAATGCAGATTTCGATGGGAATATTTGAATCTGAGGGAATGATCAATTTGAAAAATACATTTCAAATGACTTTATATTAAAATAATTTAAAGTTTATTAATTTGTATAAAATATAATTCAAGATGAGAACAAAAATATTAAAATCTTTTGAATTTAGAATTATATATAAAAAATTCGAAGAATTTATTATTAAGAATTTAAAATTCCTCACTCTAAATCCATCAATTTAAATATAGTGTTAAAGAAATAAAAAAAATAGGAATACTCTGATCAACAACAAAATTACTAAAAAAAATATTACCTAGTAGGCTAGTACCAAATCAACAAAACAAATATTAATATGATAGTTCTCCAGAAATTCTTCGCGAGACTTAATTACATGACTAATATATATTTGATGGGAATATATCAATTATAACAGTGAAAATACCAATATTTAGGATAAGAATCCATGTGTTTTAGACCCAGGTTGATCGTGTCGCACCTGGATCTACCCGATCCATTAACTCGGAGCCATGATTGTTGATAATCTTATACTTAGAAGTTCGAGATCATGTGACATGAACCCGTACAAATACGCACACCTGCCCCTATAAATACACCATAGTTATTTTGGGTCACGGTATTATCACCTTCGACAAAGCATTCTTCACTTTCCCTTCGGTTTCACTTGAACTGATTTAAGCATTTGAGGATTTTTATTGATAACCACCCAACGAGCTTAACATTCTGCTCTTCTTTCTCAAGTCCCAAAACATTTGCGATCCGAATACCTTCGGGACGACCTCAATCCCCCATCCGAATCAATATCCTTAAGATTTTGAAAAATACGCGTTCTCAATACAGTGAAAATAAATATTACCCAGTCCACAGTAATATCGACCAAAGAATTATTTGTCCAGTTATAAGTTTCCCATGTTCATTGAGGGTAATTTGACAATATCTAAAACATATAATACAAATTTATTTATTTATTTATTTCTTGAAGACGAACAAAATTATTGTCATAATAATTGTAATTAGGACACAAGTCTGTAATGATAAATATAATGGTCAAGTTGACATGTGTGGCACATGCATGATATATATCCAATAATTTCATGTGCAGAGCTCATCAATGTCATCTTGTTCAATAAATTAATTAACATGATTTTATGATGGTATAGTCACTCAACCAATTTTAGCTTTTAATTGCAATTAAGACCATTTCTAATTAAAATCTTCAAGAAATTGTTTTCATTATCTTTTAATTTAATCAAGTCAGATGTTTGGTTAAGTTAAAGAATAATCGATCCAAGAAACAACAATTATTTTGGAATTGAATTTTCAAAAAATTAAAATTAAATTCCCATCATCTGGTGAATATAAACTGATCAATTAAACACTTAACATGCTTTTGATAATTAAATTAATTTGCAATCAGGAATTCAGGATTTTTAGAACTTCGACATTTTCTAGTGCTTAATTAAACATTGTTCTATCAGAAAAATTGACTAAATGTAGTTATTTATAGCTAATCTTGAAATGATGATAGTCAGAACAATAATCTAAATATAACCAAACATGGGCCTAACATCATTCAAATACCAGGAGCTGAATTATTTTATTTTATTTTTGATTATAGGGTTTAATGTAATTTACCTTCATGTGATATTGTAAATAAACAAATTATTTTTTATGAATAAACAATAGCAATTTACCTCTCTGTGTTCTTTAAAATGGAACAATTTACCTTCCTAAACAGGGAGGTAAATTGACGCATTTTCAAAAAAGAAAAATCTTAAAAATGGAACAATTTATCTCCCTAGACAGGGAGGTAAATTAGTCCATTTTAAAAAAATACAGGAAGGTGAATTGCTATTTTATTTTTTATAGGAAGGTAATTTACACATTTTCAATATCATAGGGGGTTGCTTGCATTTTTTCCTTTGATTATATAAATGAAAAAGTAGGAGTAGCGCCCCATAAATCCGTTAGGAAGGTTTGTGCATGCGTCACGTACAAACCAGGCCTCTTCTAACTGACTTACTGTTGCCAAGAACAAAGCCTAATCGCATAAAAATCAACACACAAATTAGAACTTAGTCTAACCCCATCTATACTCATGAGATATACTCTTCCACTGCTCAATTCTTCTCCGTATATGCCTTTTCACACCTCCAAATAACATTGATTTGTTAAATTATTTAGATCCTATTTATAAAAGTTAAAAAGTGTTAGTATATGTAAAATTTTAACTCGAATCAGGTTTGATCGAATCGAAACCAATTATAGAATAAGTATATTCTCAAACCTGCTCTGAATTAGATTTTTTCATTAGAATATATGAATGATGTATTACTAGTTCTTAGATATTAATCTATTTGGAAGGACAATTTTGACAGTTCCTAATCACTTATGCAGCTAAAGAAGGCCTGATAGGATTATTGTCTCCATAAATCTCACCTTTTTTGGTTTAGTGACTTTAGTCTATAAGTAACATTTTAAGAATGATTCTTAATATTTTAGTTTGTTTTTTTAAAAAAAATTAGGAGCACAAAAAAATAAGGATGAACGATTTCTTGATTAGATTTTACATTCGTGATTAAATAACTAAATAATAGGGATAATTGTATCAATGATCTCTTGACCTAGTGGTTAAGGTTGAGGTCTCATGACTTTGAGGTCATGGGTTAGGATTATGTTTACTGTAATAGTAAGAGGTTGTTTAGATTTAGTTTATTTGATATTGTTGATCAAGTTATGATTATTGTAATAGTCGACAGGATTGATTGTATTCGATTTATTTCAATTAATAATATTCATCGCTTTCACTTTAAAAAAATAGGGATAATTGCACTGCCCTCTCGTGATGTTTGGTACAATCACATGTAAACTCCTTGTGATTTGTAAAATTACATCTAGTACTTCTGAAGTTTGTTTCCGCCTAACAAATAGGTCCGTTCTTTTTTTTTTTTTTTTTTTTGATGATTAACAAATAGGTCCGTTCATATTAGTCAAAATCTACCGAATTTATTGGTATTAAGAAAAAAAACTAGATGATAATCTATATTTATGCCGATTGACTTATTACTAACTTATTGTAGGTCAAACAAATCTTTTTATGACTAAACTAACATTATACATCGTTAGACGTTAATGCATGTGATGAGATATATTTTCACCCTTGGGTAGTTTAGTCTGAAAAGATATGATTAACCTGCAATAAGTCAGTAATAAGTCAATTGATGCTAAATATCGATTTTCATTTAATTTTTTTTATTAACATCAACAAATTTGGTGAATATTGACTAACGGGGGGACCTATTTGTTAAGCAGAAGCAAACATCAAGAATACTAAATGTAATTTTTCAAATCATAAAGAATTTACGTGTAATTATACCAAATCTCAGGAGATGACATTGTAATTATCCTTAAATAATAACTATGTTGTTTCCATGTAAAATCCCACATGATGGGAGCTAAATAAGCTTAAACCCCTCAAAGGATAAGTTTGCCCTCAAGAACTCAGAAATAACAAAACAGAACAAGTATTCGTGCAATTTTAACCGATCAATCCGATAACTCGGAGTAATAGCCACTGAAGCTTTCACCAACCTCCGGCTCCTAGTTAGACATGTGGCTCCGTACAATTTCTGACAAATTGATGCTCTATCATATCAGTTGACTTCATTTGAGAAGGTATCCATTAATCAAACTCAGATTTAACTCTGCAATCCCATTATTACCTTAATCGAGTTCTAACTTAAGCTTGGAGGGCCCTCTTATCACAGGCCAACTTATCTTCTAGTTTCGTGAATCAGAAGCGGGTCCATCTCTCATCGACCACCCAACACGAACAGTACCAAACCCTATTCCAACTCAGATCACCACAATATCCGCTTCTCGACTCGAATAATCAAAAAATTGAAAATCGACATATCTTTGAAATCACATAATGAGATAAGAACTAATTTTCCAAATGATTAAATCCTATGAAACGAAATAAGGAACAATTTAAATTGGTGAACCATCAAACAGAAGTGGCGCCTTCACCTGTAATTATTAGTGAAATGGCTGCTGGTATGTTAGCAAATGGGACCATTGAATTGCCAAGGTCTCTTGAGATTATTAGGAAATAATGTGGATAAGACACCTAATTTTGGAATGATCATATCCATCAAAATATAGAAAGTATGACAAATAATTGAACACTGGTACCATTGGTATCTTTTCTGAAATTTGGTCCAACCAAAAATATACTCCAATAAGCATCTGGCGGCAGTTTATAATATTTGAATCAATTACACAAATGAAATATAAATATTGAAAAACTTCTATAAATTAATAATATTGGGATCAAGTAATTTTATTTAATTTAAAAAGGTACTAAGTAATTTATAAATTATATTTATTAATTTGAAGAGATTTTTTTCAATTCAACAAACCTATATTGTTCTTTATGAATAAAACACATACATTGTATTGATTAATTGAATGATATTCATATACAATGTGATTAATAAATATAATACATCCCCTTGAAAAAATAAAATTCATTTTATCGCCTAAGTACAACTTGGTGGTGGACTCTAACAAGGTGCTCCATGACAGGATGCTGGCTCCAGAGGCTCCGTCTGTGTTGGCTAATGCTGGAAGGCTCTCTGCGGAGCAGGCGTCCTGGTGTCGGAATATAGTTGAAGATTTGAGGTCTGAAGGAGATTGTTTGTTCAATGTTTAGCTCTTCCCGTCGCGCCCTATTTTATTTACGATATAACAAAGACTATAAGCTCTAGTTCTATAATTCACTAGCTACTAGAATCTTGTTGGACCTTTTAAGCACTCTTGGATTATCCCAGTGAAAATTATACATGTTAAGAGGTTTAAAGTTACAATAAATTATAGCTAGTGTTGTTGAAACTCCTATTGAGTATAAAACTGAAGATGATACAATGCCTTTGCTACCAATTACGCGGTAGGAAGCACTCATAGTGGCAACAACTCTTCGCAATTTATTATTGCAAGTACGAAACGGAACACTGGAACTTTTGGGTGCAGTAAGGAATGTTAGAGATGAAATACAGTTATATTTCAATTTAAAAAGAAGCAAACAACAATAGAATCATATTTTACTAAATTGTCTTAGTTATATTTGTAATATTATAGAATTATTAATTATAATATCGAAGGGACCATAAATTTATATAAGGATCTTTCGGAAAATTATTATCTTATTAATTTATTGAAATTATTAATTTAGACCTTGGGCCCAAGTCGGGACCGAGAAAAAAAATATTATTAGAGAGGTTATTAATTTATCGAGTATTAATTTATAGAGGTTCTACTGTATCATCGTAAAATAATACAAAATATTATTTAGGGTTAACTACACTTAGACCTCCTTTAAAAATGTGAATTACACTTTTCCCGAAAAAGAAAAATAAAAGTACACTTGCACCCCCTTCGAAAATTCACTATTTACACCCCATCCCCTTTCGTTAAGAATTGGACAGAAAATATTGATGTTAGGAAATAAAAAAGTACATAATTTTTGAATTTTACCTATCATTCACAATTCCACTGTAATATCTTTATACTTATAAGGGAGTAAATGTAAAATCTATAAACTAAAAAGATGTAATTGTAATAAAATATTTGCTCCCAAATTATAGCAATTGGATAGAAATATTATAAGGGAATGTTAAATGAGGCATAAAATTAGATATTTATGTAAGTATTTTTGCTAACATTAGCATTTTCCATCTAAATCTTAATCGAAGGGGGTTAGGTGTAAATAGAGAATCTTTGGAGAGGCTCTAAGTGTAATTTTAGATTTTTTTGGGAGAAAGTGTAATTTCACATTTTAAGAGAGAGTCTAACTGTAATAACCCTATTATTTACTATTTGTAATAAATGTTATTAGTTTCAAGTACTTTTTACACTTTTACTTGCTTGATGTGACTTATTACCGAGCTTTATAATTTCTCTCGAAAACCTAGAAAGAATAATTTTATTGGTAGGTAATAAATTGAATTACGAATTATTAGATTATAGGGTAAAATTCAGACATCCCCCAATGTATGGGGTCATTTGCACGTTGCCCCCAAACTTTTTTTTTTTACACCCAACCTCCTTACCTTTCAAATTTATTGCACTGTCCTTTTTTTTATCATTTTCAGGCGAGGAATGGGCAAATTCCGACCTAGTGAAATGCACGCGCCCAATGGACTGATTTTAATGCTTTTACGTAATTTCACCCCTTTTCCACCTAAAGTAACTGGTTATAAGCCAAGCCCCAAAAGTATTTGCCCTAATTTTGTTTTCAACATCTAAAGTAGAGAAGGGAGGAAGCAAGGCAAATGGAAAAACTTGTTGCTGTGGACGTCGTGTTATGAAGAAAACATCTTGGACAGATCTCAACACAGGCCAAAGATATGCCATTTGTGATAGATTCGGGATAAGTGAAATTTTATTCAAGAAATATAATCATCTTTGCTCCAGCTTTCATCAATCTTTCATTTTTTTAGGTTGGGGGGGGGGGGTTTGCAATTTCTTCGCCTGGCTTGATCCTTCAATGTGTGAACGGTCTCGACAAATTATTCCGGGCTTGATTCAAAGGATAAATAGGCTTGAAGAAGAACGAAAAAAATATGAAAGGAGGAGAAAGTGATATGGGGGCATCATGTATTTGCTTATTTTTAGTGTATTGTATGATGTGAAAAAGAATGAAGAATGATAAACAAACTTGTTTTTAGTTGCGCTGTATGTTGGCTAATGTTAGTTTTTGTTAAAGTTGTATTGTGGTCAACTTGTTTGTAAATGTAAATTTGTTCCCTGTGTAAATGTAAGTATTCGTTTGAATGAAAATATAAGTTAGTTCCCTGTGTAAATGAAAATGTATGGTAGTTCCTTGTACAGTTGCAAATAAGAAATCTAGAACTGGGGTAAACAATAACAAAAATTGGAACTTGGCCAACAAAAATTGAAACTTGAATTTCATTGAAAAACAAGCATTGTTTTGTAATGTTCAAAGGACATTCGAAAGAAGCCAACCAAGGTTTTACATATGCAGAACTTAACACCAAATGTACATGTTCCAAAAACAGTAAAAAACGAAGGCAGTCCATCATTGTTGTTTGCAAGCTTGTGGTAGCTCATAATCGTAGTTATGATCAGTGGGGACTTTAACTGGATTTGTGGTGATGTTGGACATTGTTTGAGATAGAAAAACAGTCGATGGACCTGCTGCACTTGATGGACTTGGACTTTGGGCATCATTCTTTGTAGATTTTGTTGGAACTTGGTAATCCTTCTTTGCATCTTTCTTTTTTGCCTTAGATCTAATCACCATCTTCTTTCTTGTTTTTAGGAGACAACGTCCAGTAACTGATTTTTGACTCATGCAATAAATCAATTTGAATACCTTGCAACTAAACATTAAATTTGAATATTAATCTTTGTGTAAAAAAATATCATTAACATAATACAAGTATGTAGATTGTAACTTACTGTTGTAGTGCTTCTTGTTAATCTAGTTGTCTTGTTCACTTGTTGTTGATTCTTTGCATCTCCTTTTGTTTTGACTTTCTGTTACAAAAAGAAGAAAAACAGAATATTAGCTATGTGGTAAAACAAAAATGAAGTCGTAAAGCCACTAAGTTACAAAACAGAAGAGAATTCAAATTACTCTATATCTTTTTTTTTTTTTTTTTTTGCTGGAGACACCTCAATGTTATGCTCTTGTTGCTGATTTTTGGGGTTTTGAGGGCATGTTCCTTAAGTTGTGACCTGCAGCACAACACATCTTGTAGGTCATTATAAGGCCTTGTCTTCCCAGTTTGCCACTCTTCTGTCCACAATTTGTGACTTCAACTTTCTCATTTTTTTATTCTTGTTTCACTTCTTCAAGTTCGTGTGGAGTCTTCTTTCTGTCTTACTTCTTGGGCCTACCTGGCATCCTCTCTGTGATTGCAGGCAACAATAGCTTTCTATCTAACACTGATAGGGTGGAGAGGAAGCACGTCACAACTGTACCGCCGCGATGATCAAGGCAAAGGCATCTCCTCAACGCTGAGGTATCCGGTCTCCGCGCTGTTGAGTACTTTGTTGATATAGTAGACATGGATTTTCACTCTATTTTCTTCCCTTATGAAGACCGAGCTGATTGTTTGTTTAGTGATGAATAGGTAGAGGTAAAGGTAAAGGGTCCCCCTAGGAGTGGGCATCACCAATAGGGGGAGACTTGCCAGATATTGGTTCAGGGTTCTGGACGAATTTTGGCATCCTTCGCTCTATTCAAATTGTTTAGTCTTCCTTAGCACTTTGAAGAAGGCTAAACTCTTCTTACTCAACCTTGAGATAAACCTGCTCAAAGCAACTTTCCTTTCGACGAGACACTTTACGTTTTTTGAAATTGGTAAGGCATTCATGTTGTAGATGGCATGATTTTGAGGGGGTTGGCCTCGATACCTCACTCTACCACAATGAACCCCAGGAATTGATCATTTTTCTCTCTGAATGCGTATTTGGCCAGGTTGAGCTTGAGTTTGTATTACCTAAGGATGTCGAACATCTCCACCATGCCGGCTACATGATCTACAACTCTATTTCTCTCAACGAGCATGTCATCAATGTATACTTCCTATTTTTTCCTATCTAGTGTTGAAAGATTTTGACTACCAGGCGTCGACGCTCATACTTTGTAGCCGGAAAGGCATGACAAGTATTAGTAGGTGCCCCCCGTAGTGATGAAACTAACTCTTTTTTTATCTTCGAGTGCCAACATAATCTCGTGGTAACCTTGGGAGGCGTCCATCAAGATAAGGAGATTACACCAGGAATTTGACCATATAGGTTTTGTCTTTCATGGTTCCATATCTAATGACAGAGGTAGGTTCACCATTCCCTGAGAGGGGACTACCTCTTCTACGAAGCCGTAAAGAGAGGTGTCGATCGGTTCTAGGTATCCCAACTTCATCTGTAGGCTTCACTAGGTAGTATGTACGATGAGCTTCCTAAATTGATTCAACTTACTTTATATTTTACCAAAGTGGCCATGACGATCAAGGCATCATTGTCGGATATATGGGGTCTTGTCTGTCTTCAGGAATATATTGGATGATGTGGATGCTAGCAACAATTCACATGTCCAAAGCCTTCACTCCATGTCTTCCTTTATCTCTATGGATTTAGGTCTTCCTAGATTGATTGGAGTCCACCCCAGAGGGTCCTCCAAAGATCATCTGGATTATTCTTCCCATCCGAAAGTTATGCTTTTCCTGTCGTTCTCTAGCTCGGGGCCTTTAGTTCCCCTCAGGGTGTTCCTCCAGGCTAGATTCGTCTGATGGCTTCTCCTTCGGGGGAAAGGGGGCCATGTTTCTTCTAGGGGCTTGAGCATTGGGCTCTTTCCTTGCAAATGAACACCTAAAGGTACCCGTTTTGGGTAAGCCTCTCGATCTCATTCTTTAGGTTGCAGCATTATTCAGTAAGGTGTTCATATCATGGAAACAACAATTTTTGTTCCTACCATGGTTGGGACCCTCCGTAGCTTTCTTAGGCCAGGCCAACATTACTTTCCTTCAACTGTCATAAGTGCTTCGGTAGTGGGTGTGTCGAGAGAGGTGTAGGGGACATACCCTTTATAAGAGGGCCTTCCTATCTCGGTACTCCATCTTCGGCTTCTTAATTGTTCTCTCTTTATTCAAGTCTTTACGCTTCTTGCCTAAGCCTTCCCTTTTGTAGGCACAAGCCTTGGCAATGTTGATGTACTTCTTAGCCTAGGCAAGGATGTTGTTAAAGTCAAGACCGGACTTCTTAGCTAGAGACTTGAAGAAATCCCCATCCCACTATCCCTATGCAAAGGTACTAGCTAGCACCTTAGAGGTGGCAGAAGGGACATCCAAAGCTACCGCATTGAAGCACTGGAGGTATTCCCTCAGCAACTCGCTCTCTTTCCAATGTACTGCAAAAAGGCTCATGGTCATCTTCCGAGGTCACGTATTGTTGATGAATTAGTGGAGGAACGTGGAGCAAAACTCTCGGAACGATCGTATGGACCCCTTGGGAAATTGGTTGAACGACTGTTGGGTTGATCTTGTAAAGGTGGTCATTGACGCGCAACACTTGACTCCATCTGTGTACCAATGTAGAAAGATGGCATTCTCAAAATGGACATGTGCTCCTGTGGATCCGTGCTCCCATTATACACTGCTCGATTGGGCTTCCTATAGTTGACGGGGAGCTCGTCGGCCAAGACTTCCTCACCGAAGGGGATACCTATCTGCTCTTCTAGGGGATTCCTAGGATACGCCTCTGCATGACTAGGAGTCCCTGTTAGTGCCTATACATGCCCACCGCCAATCACTAAGGATACCTTCCTACGAGAGCGGGTACTCTATTCTTCCCTCAAGAGGGATGTCCCGCCACAAAATTTTTTGCACAGTCCTAGTGGAATTTAACAGTGATATCAACATTAGGTAAGGATATTAGCAGGCTGGTGGAGCCACTGAAGGCTGGCTGCAAATGGTGATGGTGATCATCCGTTGGAGTTGTTCCAGCAGGACACAAGCCCCTTCAAGAGGTGTTGGCGAGTAGGATTTGGAGAATCTATCTATGTCCGTCCGTCTCGGGGTGGACACTACAGACATCCCATCTACGGGCTAGATTTTTGATCGGCCCTAACCCGTTTGTCAACTCCCTTAGAGTTTGTTTGGTTTGAGTAAAAAATGGGTGTAAAGAAAATGGGATTTAAAAATGATGTATAAAAAAAAACTATTTGGTTAGGGAGAATAGACGAAGATTAGTAAAAATGGATATATACGAAACTCCTCCAGAGTTTAATTTTATTTCCATCCAAAATTGGGCGGACAAGTGAAAGTATAAGGCCAAAAAGATAAAACAATATATATTTTTATTTTTATATACTCTATTATCCATAAAAAATAATTTTCATTCATTTCTTGTTTCATTTTCCCGCTAATAACTCCCGTACATAATTTTTATAAACGATAGCCATATAAAAAATATTCTTGTTTTTGTTTAATAAATATTTTCTATCAATAAGTTTTTTAATTTGATTTTAAAAATTTTAGTATTTTAAAATTATTTTAGTATAATATTAGCTTGTTTATGTTTTAGTATAAAATGAAAAAAAAAGACTAATCAGTACAATTTCAAAAATTAGTCTTTCCTTCTCAATCTACTTTCCTTGTATCAAACAAGGGAAGTGTTTGGGATTTACTTTTCTTCCAATCATACCAAACAATTTAAAGGAAAACTATTATTCTTTTCCCTCCCCCTCGCCTTTTCACTTTTCCTCTCCTTTTCACTTCCCCTTTCCTCTCATTGAACCAAACAAACCCTTAGTGTCCATTGCTCTAATGTCTTAGTTTTGTGTTTCCACATACAGTGACATTTAATAAAAGCATAAATGCTTGGATCGAATAACTTGATTGAGATGTTTGGGTCTTTTGCAAGCTCTAGAAGCTGGAACCTGCAAAATAAATGTTAACACTCCTAAGCTCAAATTAGTAAATGAATGAGTGATAAATTAGAAAAATAGATGAATTGTGATTTTCATTTGCTCAAGTGTAAGTAAAAAAGTACGGCATTCATGGGAGGGGGTCTGCTATTTATATGCATACCTATGTCTCGACGGATAAGACAGAATTCCCCCTTTATCGGTCTTCAGTTGTGAAGGGATACCCTACCGCAGGTAGGATTCCAATCTCGGATAGACGGTTATACCTAGGGGAGTGCATTCGATTTTAAACCAAATCATATTGGAATATTGTTAATCAAAATCTCGATATGCATAAACAGCGTACTGAATGCCAGACCGAAATTTTTGATTTAGTTCAATAAAAAACCAAAAAAAATTGGTTGGTTCCATATAATACCGGAATGATCAAATTTACAAAAAAATAAAATAAAAACAAATTGGAGAATTTTGTTGTTTGATTTAACACTTATGGTGCATTTTACTTTTGAACATCACTAAAGGTAACCTTCACGGCCAAATTGTGCAATCTCCAGCCAAATGCCAACTTACCAAAAACCCACAAACTAAATATAACAGAAGTCAGGAATTTACCTCTTCTCAGACAGTGGAGTCGTCATGGTGGTGGTAATGCGCTTTTGTTTTTTCTTTCTCAAATCTCAATTCTCTTTCTTCTCTCATTCGTGTGTCTAAATCTCTCTCTTATCTTGTTTGGCTAAAGAATGAAGATTAGTCTGATTAGATTTAGGGGCTACAACTTGTTAATTAATTAAAATAATAAAATTTAGTTTTTTTTATAGATAAATTTGTATTTGATGTTTATATATTTTTATATATTATATATATAATATATTTTTAAGAAAAACTTGTATCAAATATCGAACCAAAATTCGATTTGGTATTTGGTATTGATGCAAGCAAAAAGTTGCTCATTTGGGTTGTGTCTGACTTGGGATCTTTCAGCCTGATCTTTCACAAGTCTTGAAATAATGACTTGCAAAAAAAACGTTAGCACTCCGACGCACAAGTCAGTAAATAGTTATGGAAATAGAAATTGAGTAAAACTAAGAAATAGATAACGATAATGTAGTAGTAGAATGTTTAAGAGATTAGTGTTTTGTGTGTGTAAGTGTTGCAAAGAGGCGTCTTCATCGAAAATTACGTGGCTATTCTCCCTCCAAATGGTCGAATGGCCTTCTGCCATCTAGGTATAGGGACACGTGTCGCCCAGGTGGCCGCTAGGTCATCTTTTCATTTGGACTTGGAGGCGTGTCTTCGGGCTTCTTCTGCAGGCCAAATACCTCCAGGGGCCTTAGGTCGAGAGTATTTTTTCCCTTGGGCCGCATGGATTCTTGGGCCTCCATTAGGGTGGCTGTATTTTGGGCTGGGCGTATTTTTCAGGCATCATTCAGGTTCTCGCACTCTAATGAGGTGGGGTGTTGCCTACACCTCATTAGAGTATCGGCCTTTGTCTGGGCTTGATAGTCCCTCTCTTGGAGGAGGTGATCTTTCTCGCAGAGTGCCTCTGCCAACTCCATGCCCGTTAGGGACACAGACGCATTGCTCAGGATAAGTGCATCTTTTTAAAAAGAAAAAAGTGTTTCGGCGACAAAGCTAATTATGGCCTGCAGCGTCATGATGGTGCATGGGACAGACCTCCAAGCAAAATGGACAGCGATCATGGTAACCACCCCCGGCGGACAGCTCCAGCATAACCGTAAATGGGAGTCAACATCTGCGCCGTTACATGGACACAAGGTCAGGGTTATCTCAGCCCTAAATCCCTCATCCTCCCTTATTAGTAATCTTCTATTTTTCCTTCATTCTGCCACGATCATAGGGAGGCTGGAGCTTTTGCGATTTGATTTCGTCCTTTATTATTCTCGTAAGTATATTTTATTTTTCTTCGGTGTGTTGATATTTTACATGTTTCTCCCCCATTCTCTTTTTTCTTGGTTTTTCTATTTTCAGTCTTGGTTTTTTTTTTTTTCTTATTTTAATGGCTTCATCCGACGAGTCCGTGCATTTTGTAGGAGAGACTCCCGCTAGCGATGATCCCTCGAAGGCGACCTTAAGGGAGACATGCCCAGGCCTATCCTCCTACATAGGGGCTCGAAGGTAGAGCCTATGCCAGACAACTGTTGCACAACGTCTTTCAGTGGACAAGTCCTCCGACATAAAGGAAGAGAAATCCGAAGAAACTGAGGGGGAGGCGTCCTCGAGGGAGTAGGAGGAAAGGAGGGTGGCTCCTGGCAAAGAGGCCGGTTAGGCAGAGGAGGATCCACCAGTGATAGGTAGTGAGGGGTAAAGGCCACCAGTCCCACTTTGGTAGATAGGGGATGTGGATGCCCGCCAATTGAAGTAAGATTACGGTCTTCTAGAATATTTCATCATACTCCTCCCCCATATTGATTGTCAACCTGAAATTCCTCCGTCCAACTGCTTATGTTTTTTCACCGCCCAATTTTGGTTGGGTCTTCGCCTTTTCATATCGCCATTTTATGTCTATGTATCCAACTAGGTTCATCGTGGTGTTTAGTTACCACGGGGTCTCACCTACAAGCAGACATTTATATGCTTGATTCCAACTAAAAAATTCTTAGCCCGACATCTTTCATTTTTCCCACCGTCACAGGGTGCGTTTCCTTCCGCTCTCAATGGCCCCAACCATTAGAGGGGGTTACTTTTACGTGCTCCCTCTCGTTCGATGGAACTTCCCCTGCTAATGGAGGTTTGACCTTCCTTCTGCTAGGAAATTTTATGTCTGTGAAAGGAGTGTGGAGTTTACCGTCTTCCTGGAGAGGTTGAACCCCGACCCCTATAACTGCAAAGTTTTGGTGGATTAAAGGCTCCTATTCCACTTTGGGCTTAGCCTCAAGGAGATCCATCTAGATGAACCCCTGGGTATATTTTTTCTTTTTTCTCTGGCATATTTTCTTTTGATGTATTGTCTAAACTTGACGCATTTTCTTGGGCAGGCCAAATCATGTTCATGAAGTATCTCACAAAGAGAATGTCCAAGGTAACCTCAGTGATCATCAAACAACTCTAGCTCCCTCTACCAAGGCATCATGTAAGATGCTTGCCTCCAGTGACTCCAGAGTGGATATGCTAGATGGGTCCACTTAGGGGGCCTCCAAGACGGCTAAAGGGGGCTCCTCCAACCCTCCCATATCAGCAATCCCCCTGTAAGTAGTCACACGGTCAATGGCCACACCTCTTCCTCCTCCTCCCCTTCCTAGAGACTTAGGGGAATCCTCTCCCTGGCGCTAACATTTCATCCCTGAATGGCGCATGTACACAAACCATTCCATCTTAAGGGAGCGAGAAAAGGAGTTTGTGTTGTCCTCTTAGCTCTTTCGAGGTTTGTTGTTGTTGGGGACAGGCGGTTTCTGGCTTCATCCTCTAAGGAAGACTTGCCAAGCATTTTATCCAGCAATCTCTCCAAGGTACTTGAATTATTTATTTCTCTCATATTGATTTGTGTTTCTTCTCTTCTCAACCATTTTTGTGAATTTATGGATCCAGGCCGCAACTATGATGAGGGAGATTATGTCCCGTCCCTAGGCTTCTCCTCCCTTCTGGCAGAGGACGAACTGAAGCTACTAAAGGATCGGATCGAGCGCCTGGCTGCGGACATGTCTAAGCTGAATGAGGCAAAAAATGAGGTTGTAAGGAGGTACCAACAAGTGGAGAAGGGGGCTAAGAAGTTGAACCAACAATAGCTGGACCTCAGCAAAAGCTAGGAAAAAGCGTTGTGAAAGGTGGTTGATAAAGCTCGTCTGAGGTTCCCTAACTCCAAGGAAGGCCAGTGCTTCCTGGAGTCATACTAGCAAATTCGTATGCAGCGATCGGAGGACTTCGATAGGGAAGTGGCTGGCTTGGCAGGGCCGTATTTCATGCACGATTTTTCTGCCTGCCAGAGGCAGTTTGCTGCAGGGATATCCCCCTCCAGGTGTGGAGGCCACTTTTTTTAATCCTGAGGCGACCTTCGAGGATGCTCCCGGCAGCAACCCCTCAACAACCTACTACAAAAAAGGCCCTGTTGGACTTAGGTAATCGGGTTGCTCAACTTTTATCCCTTCTTATTCAAATTTTCAAGTTGCTCAATAACATGGCAGGAAGATTCTTTTCAGATGATGATCTGTAAACCATTTGGGGGTTGTAATGCAGGAGGTGCAGGCCCCCAGCCACCAGTAAGCCTACTGCCATGGAGGTCAAATATTAATTTAAATAGTTTAGAATATTGAAAACCCTAATATTTTCTTCTAAACGAAGTCCTAGAGTTTGTCTTTTATATAAGTAAACTCTTATTGTAATTGAAGAAGAGTATTTAAATAATAATTACATGAATATCCCTTCACAATAACAACTGACCCAAGCAATTGGACTTAACATTGGATCAAAGAAAAATTCACATGAACGTATCAATCCAAATTGAGCATGTTGAATCCAATTATGGATAATTAAGGACTAATTTTGGTTAACAATGAAAACTATCTTCTAAATATGCCATTCTTGGAGAGACAATAGTTTATGAGATTAGGTACGTTCCTCGTATATCCATGATAATGAAAACGAAGGTACATACTTAGTATAAAATAATTACCTCCATTTTTACAACATAAATAGATTTATCCTTTATGAAAGAGGGAAGGTTTTTCTATGCATCTAAACTATTACAAATTATTTTCATATCTCAATAATCTCCATTGATTTTGATTTGCGCATCGAAGGGGCTATGTTGGAGAAATTCGTAGTGTCTCCCCTAGTACTTCTTTGGTTTTGTAAATTGAAGATTTAAATATATATTTAAAAGAATATATTCGATCACAACTTGAAAAAAAAGTTATTTGTACGTACCAAAAATAAACATATGTACGGTTCGTACTTTTATATAAGGTAAGAATTTGGCTCTAAAGTAACACGAAAATAGACATCTGCCTCCGCCATAAGGGATGTACTCGTAATTTCCAAACTTGAAGGGTGTGATTTAGCAATTAAGCTAAACTCAAAGAAATGGATGTAATTATTCCAAAAATTCACTAAGAAATCAAGAAATCAACTCACTCAATTAGATAGACATATTATACAAAATCACTCTAGATTAATCATTGTATATAAACTCTGAAAATTCAAATCTAACTCCAAGCAACTACTCATCTCATCATGGAAATCAAAGAGCAGAAATCTTGTTCATCACAAGGGAGAGTTATCCCCATGTCATGGTGAAATCCAAACTCTTCTTCTGCTCTTTGCAGCAAGTTTTGAAACTCGGGATTCGCCAACAACGTTATAGGGACGACGTGCCTGCTCCTGTTCACGCCCACGTACACTGCAAAATGCCCTCTAGGGACGTCGTGCTTCTTGCCAAACGTCGAACACTTCTTGAGGATTTGCTTGAGGGCTGCTGAATTCGGAGAAGTACCGATGTTTTTATTCGTAATTTTCCCTATAGCCATTGCTTCTTTTTCTTTTCTCTTTTTGGATTTTCTTGATGTAAAATGCCCTTATAGTTTGATATATATATTTGAAAGATGTTGGGGAAGAATTGAAGTGGAGTAGAGGTATTTATAGATGGAATATTGTAATAGGGAGAAATGAGAACTTTTGCAAGAACAAGAACATGTGGATTGTGGGGGCAAAGAACTGATTGTTGCATGGATGTTTTTGCAGGAATCACTTAAGGGGGAAAAAAGGGTTTTCCCCTATTGGAATGTGCCCTACCTTGTTACCCCTCCTAAGGACATTAGGACCACTTCTACTATTGCCATTTTTGTCCCTAATTAACACCCCTAACCCTAAAGATATCAAGAAAGGGTAAAGGATATTCTATCACATCGTCGTGTCATAATTATGCGTGTATTGTATATAATTTCTCTTTAAAATTATAATCTAAGGGTGAATAACAATGGCTTTTCCTGAGGTTTAGCATAATTACGGATAATTCCTCGTTGTTTCAAAATTACAATACCTCCCTAAAGTTTGTAACCGTCTAACAAATGACCCATTTTCATCCATTTTATAGTTGAGCTGACCAAAATGCCCTTATGCAAATCGAATTATTTTTAAAAATTTCTAAGTTTTTTTGACAAAAATGCGCAGGGAGAGGTTTCTTACGTTTTTGACAGAGGAGCAATAACGTAATTTGTCTCGCCTAATTTTTCTACAGTTTAAAAAAAATCAAATGCAAAATGGACCATTTCAGGCCCTTGGTTAAAAATTACAAATTTTATGGGGGTATTTGTAATTTTTGAAACAACGAGAGGGTAATCCGTAATTATATCAAACCTCGGGGAGGTCATTATAATTCACCCATAAGTTAGCATTTTTGCGATTTTGGTCCCATTATTTATGAATTTACCACATTAATTGCATCCTATAACTCCAACAAATTTAGCCCCAATCTTTAATATCTGACAAAAACATCACATGCATGACGTTCCTATGTTTCTGTCAAAAATTAATGGAATTAAGACTTGGGACTAAAATTGTAAAGTTTTCTGATTAATGGGATGCAATGTGGTAAATTCGCAATCCATATGATCAAAATCGTAAGGAGCTAACTTATGAGACTGCAAATTATATTTTTTCCTTATCGATGTAACACCAATATACTAGTCAAGAATGTGACGAAGACACACAGACACAGGGGAGGGAGACAACTTTTTCGTACATAGTCTTGTGTTATAATTGATGCATATATTTTGTGGGGTTTTGGCTTTATATAAATATAAAAGATGCACTTAATTGAGTGGATAATGTGCACTTTTAATGGTACGTGAAAATGTAAGGTCCGTAACAAAAGAACTATGGCTCGTTGGGTTGGCCGCAAGTACATTGATTGATTTAATTTTGGCACGTATCATTAAAGTCATGATAGCGACGGTTTGAAAATTTTAATTGAAATTGAATTTGATTAATTTAATTATTTAAATAATGTGTCATACACATATTTCGTAATTAATGTATGATTAAAACAATATACAATACACTTATTTTGTAATTAGTATAATTATTATCTAATTAGTTTGATTCGGTCAAATTTTATTTAACCGTAAGTTATGTTCACTGCCTAGAAAAAGGGATTTCTCCGTATATTATAAATTATCACGACTTAAAAATTATGGTAAAACAATATTACTAGTCACGGTCAAATAAAATTACAGCAAAAATTTAAATTTTTATCACGATTAATCAATATTTGTCATGATTTTTAGCTATGGCCAAAACTATCATGGTTTTAGCTATGGTTCATGTTTTGGCCTCGTTTACAGAAACAACGACTATTACCGTCATGGAGCCATGGTTAATTTGTATTCAACACAATTTTCTTTTTATTTTGACCATAGTAATTAATTCTAATGAAAAATCGTAGTCTTACTATTGAACTATAGGGTGTAAATAAAATTGTTATCTCTAAAGTTACTTATCCATCTTACTCTTAATATCAAGGAAATCCCTTTAATTAGGGAGGCCAAATCATTCTGATGCTAATTTTCTTTGTCACCATGAAAGTGAACCTAACATGTTACTTATATTATAATATCGAATTGTGGAGTCTGTCCCAACTTCTAATATTATATTCAAATCTAAAAACTTCAAATTCAACTCCAAATTTAGTTGGTTGGGATTGTCAGGATAAGGATAAAGTTATCATGTTACATTTTTTTACAGATGCCCTAGTATCAATAGTTAATGGGTCAGAATTAATTTTGAACAACAGTATATATTGAATCATGCAAATTTTGTGTCGCGCAATTACCTTCTGCTCATATTTCTTGCACATATTTACGATCTGATATAAACAGTTCCTAACCAGAAACACAATTGAAAATTATTTTTCTCTTATAGAGATAATAACACAAGAAAAATAGAGAGGAAAATGGAAAACCATAGATACTAGCTAACAAGAGAATTAATAGACCAGAAAGTTTTGGAACTAAATGAGCTAAACGAGCCGACCATTCCGACCAGAGAAAGGAATGGAATAAGCTCTACTGATCTAGCAGCTAAACGACCAGCACTATTTCACGAAAGCAAATAAAATAGCTGGGCTACCTATCCTAACCTAGCTCTGCTTTAACCCTAACTAAATACCTTCCATCTGGATCTAGCTCTGTCTAGAATACATGATCATGCTCTGATAATTCATGTTCAATCCTAAAGAGTGAAAGGGAGGGTTGTTTTTTTTTTTTTTTTTCTTTTTTGGAAAGAAACAATAAGACAATGTACGGAAGTTTGTCCAAATTGTAAAGGTCAACAACGAGAATAGCCAATTAACCATCAAAGCTCTCTTATTATTGTCTTTATCATTTACACTTTTTTTTAATTTTATAGCCGAAATAAAATCAGTCCAATCATTATAAAATCAATATTATGATTATTAAACGATAATTTCATCTAAATTAAAAATTTAAGTTGATAAGGAGATGAATCATTTGATATTAATATCTTAACATGTTCCACTCACGTTGCACGTGAAACCTTTCTTTTATAAATGGATGGCAATGAAATTTGAATCCAGCACCTCTTCTTTGGCCTGAGTCTAATATCATGTTAAATGACCACCTCATTTGAAAATTTTAAATTGTTACTATTGATATCATAACAATAATCATGCTACCAATAAAAAGAGGCTTAAGTGCATTTTTGGTCCCGTAACTTAGGTTATTTGGCGTTTTCGTCCTTTAACTTTTTAGGGTAGTATTTTGGTCCTTCATCTTTTTAATTTTCATGGTTTTGGTCATTTTTTTCGTCAGAGTTCACAATTATTGCCGAAAAATGCATGTGCCTCTCATGTGACATTTTTAAATTGGGGCTTTTGTTCATATTGGCTCATTTCTCTCAGCATTTTTGTCTTTTAACTTTTTAGGATAACATTTTAGTCCTGTATCTTTTGAATTTTCACAATTTCGGTCCTTTTTTTCACCGGAGTTCACCCTTCTCGCTGGTGGAGGTGAACTCCGGCGAACAAAAGGACTGAAATAGCGAAAATTAAAAAGATGTAGGATCAAAATGCTACCCTATAAAATTAAAGAACGAAAATGCCAAATGACCTAAGTTACAGGACTAAAAATACATTTAACCCTAAAAAGAGCTACGTAAATAGTACTTTTTTTTTCTTTTTTTGGATGGAAAACTAGTACATTTTTAGTTCGAATGCTTAACCATATAATATGTGGAGAATGCTCATCATATTAAATCTTTCACCATATAATTTATTTTAGGAAAAAAAATGTCATTTGGATTCATATGTAATTGATTGTGCTAATTTAAACCTCAACAATAACCTCATTCTTAAGGTTAATGAATAAATTAGAAAAACCATTCGATTGGCATAATAGGTAATTAGATAAAAAGTAATTGCCATAAAATTATAAGTTATTGTGACTTTCACCACGTGATTTTGATAAAATTTAATCGTGACCAAACAACACAAGAAATTGCATTTGCACTTGAAATGGCAATATGAGTGCTCGGTGCTCAATTTTTCGGATAAATTACAGCCACCTCCCCGAGGTTTAATATAATTATAAACACATCATTCTTGTTTGAGAAATTATAAATACACCTCCCCCCGAATGTCCATCTAACAATGAGATCATTTCATTAACCCCAATAATCAAAATGCCCTTTCAAATTATGAATTATAATGATATATATTTCAAAAGACTTTCTAAAATATTTTTACGGACTAATATGCCCTATGAATTATTTAATGTACTCACCCTCAAATTTTCTTTTATTTTTTCAAATATTTAATAAAAAATTAGTAAGGATAAAGTAGTAATTTTCACCTTACCGTCTAGGAGCTCTAAACAATAATACAGTATTTATAATTATACCAAACTTTAGAAAATATAGCCGTAACTTTCCGCAACTTTTAATATTCATTTTAACTAAACATGAAATCTCATGTCAGAATTGAAAAGGTGAAAACATTTCATGATGCTATGTACTAATGCAATAACAAAAAAATTAATTGAAAAGTTTATATCATGTTGCTACCATAAGTGAGTGGATATTACTTTTAAGAAATGAATTCATTAAACAATAAAATTCAGAAATTTGAAGTAGGAAAATACTTGCTAAGCTGTTTCATGCAATATATATATATATATATGCATACGTACTTGAATAAATTGATCATGAAGGTTGAGACATAAACAAGGTTGAGGTCATGAATTTGAATTGCATTTAACGTGTAGATATTGTCCCACTTTAAGTGAATGTTTGTCCCACTTTATATATATTATTGTAATTTGTTTATTTTTTTTTAATTATTTATATTAATGTATTGATTGAACTTTGTATTGCTTTATTTATCAAGACATTTTTAATTATCACCTCCAAAAAAATAAATAAATAAATTGATCAACTTATTTATTACTGAAGATCGCATATAAAAATGTAGTCAAATTTATCGGTCAATCGAAGCAATCAATAACAACAAAAGAGCATTAAATTTGGGGAGGGAGACGAGTAGTTGGACCCCAACCCTCAACCCAGCACCATGCAGCCCATCCTAAAGTGACTTTTTTTTCATTACAACAGGGATGGGGTCAGGACAACTTAAATTTGAGAACTCAAGAGTCAGGATCCTCTTCTTTTTACAAAGAGAGTGATGTCAACTCAATCAATTGATTGACAGTGAATCTTAAAGTGCAACGAAAACTACCATTTCTTCCACCGTCAAACAAATCAAACATGGCCATCTATCCTCTCATTAATCAAGCAACAACAATGCCGTTCCCACTCATCCCGGGAAATGTCTAACCGGGTGCGGAGAACGAAAGCGAAATCTTTGAGGGAAGGGTGGTTAGATGGACTGCACTTTGCAAGAAATAGATGCAAGAATTACATTACCCTCACTCCATATATGTAAAGTAAGAAAAATATCAAGAAATTAACGAAATTACACTTTTAATTCAATATGATAGGAGGTCCAACCTTTTTAGTCCTCTGTTTTACAAAATTTTTAAAATAATCCCAGAATTGAAAAAACTCGACATATTTAGTCCCATAAATCTCATAAAATAGAGGACTAAATGTGTCGAGTTTTCTCAATTTGGGAACCATTGAGGACTAAATGTGTCGAGTTTTTTCAATTTGGACATTTTGAAAATCCCATAAAACAGAGGACTAAATGCGTTTAGTCCTTATCCCACGAGACTAAAGGTCTAATTTTGCCAAAAAAAAAAAGAATTATTAGTTTTTTCTTTCATCTATAGCTAGTTTCAATTCAATGGCTATAGAAAGCAATATTTTACTACAATTATACCCTTTTGACTTTATATATATTACATTTACTTTCTTACAAGTATAAAAATATTACCGGGAATGTTGAATATAGAGTAAAATTAAAAATTTATGTATTTTTTTTTACATCAACATTTTCCATCCAATCCCTAACGAAAGGAGATCAAGTGTAAATGATGAATTTTTGAAGGGAATAAAAGTATAATTCTAAAATATCTTTGGAAAAAAAGTATAATTTCGCATTTTCAATGTGGATTTAAATGTAAGTAACCCTTATAAAAAAAAATGAGAGAGTAGGTGGCATTTTTCTAGCAGTCAAAGTGTTTATAGCTGATCAACGAGACAGTAATTCGAAACCAAAACCTAACCACGTGAAGATCAGCGTACACAAGTGAAGAGGGATGTTTAGCCCCATTGAACGCCTTTGCATGATTGTGGCTATTGGAATCTAAGCCACTAAGTCATAAAGTTCCACCACAATAAACAACATTTTGTTTAAACCACCCACATAAGCCTTTTATGGAACTTCTTCCCACATGTATGTTCTCACCTCAATAGACAGCAGAAAATAAGGATAAATGTCAGGTATTTCGAACTACCCATGTGCTCCTGTCAAAGCCTAATAAATCAACCAACGGGAAAGGCAGAAAATTACCTACCAGTCTTTGGCCCCTAATCAAAAGGACCACCATGAGAAACCCTGGTATGTGTATTTGGTGACATATTAGTAGTTGTTTCCCATGTTCAGAGGACTCGAGAGCTGCCTTCTTAGTCTAAAGTTTCACCAATTCACCACACAAAGAGTCTATGACTTGTCCAAATTGTAGCAGCATTATAAGAAAGTCGAATACAGTACTCACCCGTATGTATAAACAGACTGCTCATCTGTACGGTGCTGGATCAAGATTTCAGGCCCGGTATCAAGGGTAATATGGACTGCTTAGTTGTTACAAGTTTCAGTTCATGACATGCCAGCAAAAGATAGGGAAAAAGAGTGCAGTAAAAGATCTAAGTTTACTAGGAGACAGGTACAGACAAGAGTTAATCTGCAGAACTGTACATCATAATTCGCGAAAATGACACAAAATTTGCAGAACTGCATATCATAATTGATGAAAATGACGCAAAATTTTGAACTTAGCATGTGATGGCATGTTACTCTTGAATTGAGATATTTCCAGTAGAGACAAAACGCTACAAGGCTGCTAAGAGAATTCCCACTCACACATCTCCAGTTCAAATACATCCCTTTTAGCATTAATAGTGTATAGGGAGACGAAATAATAAGAATTCCTGTAGTGCAGAGAACACTGGCAAGTGCATTATATTTTTCATTTATACAACAAGATATTGTACAATCATCTTCTTTAGGAAAACCATTGATTTCCCACCAATACAAGAAATAACAGCCTCCAAGGTGCAAATGCCAATGGGAGAGTGTAAGTAGGATAAGAAATGGATTAAGGGAGAAGATCATCAATGCTCAAAGAGGTCCCTACTCTAGGCTGCTACATATATACAAAATTCATGGAAAATGTTTGGATCGATTGAAGTGATGTTGTCTTGTATGTCACTAACCAGAAGCAGGTTTCCACGACTGGAGTGGTAACCCATCTATTATACTCAGTTGCCTTCTCAGCTTGATAATATGAGCTTGAACCTACACAATTTCGATCACGTCAGAAGGGTTGTCCACAAACGTCCAAAATTTGAAAATCTAGACATTAATGTCAAACTGTGACACTATGCCCCTGTTAAACTGTGACAATCATGAGCAGCAACTACACTCGCTGTTAATGTTGAATATGATAAAGGGCAAAAAGATCTCACTTTGTCAAATAACCTCCAAGGGATGTACTGTAAAGAGTGCTGTTCAAGCGCCGCTTCTCTTTTTTACTAGTAACATAACATATCACTAGATGACAAGGATTGAAAACAAGAACACAGAGTGGTGGGTGGGGGGGGGGGAGAGAAAACAAATGGATAACAATTGTGAGATAGACAGAGGTGACGGCAGGAATAGATCATATTAAACACCAGCTTCATTTAGAATATCCACCACAAGAAAACAAAAAGAGAAGTCCAAAGTAAGAAGCAATCATGCAACAGATTTCAATGAAAACATGACATGCAGGAGCTGAAAAGCAAAACTGAAATTATGTTAGATTACTTGCAAGCGTTGTATACCAGAAAATTGAGCGAATTTCAACCATAGGCTGATTTATGCTTCCTTTGACACTTAGCATTCATCAATCGAATATCTTTACATGCGTACATAAATGTATGTCTGTATAAATATATATGAAGTATACAAGTCACTTTCGTGGTGCCAAAATATGGCATAGAAATCGACTCTTATAAAATAATTGTAACAGAAATTAAATGGTACTTAGACAGCCATGTTAGAAATTTTTATCCTTTTCAACAAAAATCTACATTAATATTAAGACCGCTTGCCTGCTAGATTTAGAGGACAAGGACGAGGGAGAGAACCTAGAGGCATTCTCTGATTCAAAAGCAGAGATGAAAGATTAGAGGCAAGGCAACAAAAGAAGCAAACAGAGATGATTTGCCACTCATGAGAGAGCGGAAGTGGAAGAGCAACTCCATTATACTTGGGAAAAGTTTGTTCCCAAAATTGGTAATGCATTGGTTACACCACTAATTAGGCATAACATACTAAAAGACAAACCAAAGAATTGCCTCATTCCTACACTGAATAGGAAGAGGATCTGGCTCCTCCCCAATACCCCTCTCTCCAATTATATCCACTACAAACTTAGATGGACTACATGTCATACAAAGTTTAATCCAATGGTAGACTCTGTTTCTTTAACCACAACCTACAAACTTAACCGACAGCGAACTGAATTATTAAATTTTAAGTATTTTTTGATCAAGAAAACCCAATATTTATCCCTAGTTTAATAGTATTTGTCGTAGTTTTCCAATTTTTCATAGTAAGATACTAGCGGCACGTTATATATTACATAATTTAGATATGATAATTATAAAAACTATATCTGAAAGTACTTTTTCAATAGAGTAACTACTATCTTAACTAATCAACCATCCCAGCTGAGATGAACTGAGGTTGGCATACCAAGCATGTATACCCCAATCGTCACCACCACAATCTCCTAGTCAAGCATCACTATCCCAAAACCCAGTATTCCCGTAGCACCCAGCGGCACCCTCTTTAAAACATCCCTCCCTACACTCGAAATGACGACATGAGCAAACACCTCCCTTGCAAGCTGCTTAAACTCCGCGTCTCCCAAATGGTATTTCCTCTTCTGCCCCACAAGAAAACACAAGGCTTCAGAGCGTGATCTACTTGGGCCCAATCAGGAGGTCAAGGAACCTCCTTGGAGATGGGATGGAGGGAGTAGGATAAGGAGCAGGCGAGGTAATCAACAGCAAAGAAGAGCTAGAATGAATTAATCCTACTATTCAATGAGGAATCATAAATTGGCGGAGAACTATTTTGAAATTGAAGAAAGTAGTAAGAGAAAAGAAAATGTGCCTATATATAGTGGTGGAATTGAGGATAACTACAACTTAGTGGATAACTATAAAAGAAATCTATCCAAAACAAATAAGAAAAGACATGCACAAATCTAAATATTCTAACACTCCCCCTTAGGCTGGAGCAAATATATCAATCATGCCCAACTTGTTACACAAAATATTAAACTGCTTTGCTCCCAAAGCCTTGGTAAATGTATCTGCTCTTTGCTCTGAAGGAGTAAAGGGAGTGCAAATTTTCTGACTCATGACAGCCTCACAATTGAAGTGACAATCAACCTCAATATGCTTTGTCCTCTCATGGAAAATAGGATTACTGGCAATATGAATAGTTGTTTGATTGTCACAATGCATAGGTACAGGATTCATGAAACCTACTCTTTCAGTAGATTCTTTAACCACAAAATTTCACTAGTGGTTTAAGCCATAGCGCGATATTCATCCTCTGCGCTTGATCTAGCAACTGTAGTTTGCTTTTTGTTACGCCAAGTCACAAAGTTCCTACCAACATAGGTGCAATATCAGAAGTAGATTTTCTATCATCCTTTGACCCAGCATAGTCTGCATCAGAATAAGCTTCTATCTTCGCGTGTCCATGTCGCTTGAATAACAACCCTTTACCAGGGGATGCCTTTATATACTTCAATATCCTTAGAGTAGCTTCCCAATGAACTGATCGTGGCTTATCCATAAACTAACTAACTAGGCCAACTGCAAAGGAGATATCAAGTCTAGTCACAATTAAATAAATTAGCTTGTCAACAAGTCTTCTATACTTTATCTTGTCTTCCAAATAGTTACTATCATCATCCCAGAAATCAGGATTAAAACTGATAGGAGTGTCCACCGTTTTAGTGCTGAGTAAACCTGCTTCCTGACGAAGATCACAAGCATATTTTCTCTGAGATAAAGAGATCCCATTGTTCGCTATGAGCAATTTCAATCCCCAAAAAGTACCTTGGCATCCCCAAATCTTTAGTGACGAAGTGCTTCCGTAGGTATGTCTTGGCCTCTTCTATCCCAAAAACATCACTACCGATGATCAAGATATCATCAACATAGACTGCTAGAATAACCATACATGATTCCTTACTTCAAACAAAGACTGAATGATTTGCTTGGCACCGTGAAAATCCAAACTCACCAATAATATTATTGAATTTATCAAACCATGCTCTAGGAATTTGTTTAAGACCATAGATGGCTTTCTCCAATTTGCACACCATATGTTGCTTCTCCCCCTGAGCAACATAACCAGGAGGTTGTTCCATATAAATTGTTTCCTTCAAGTCACCATAAGAAAACAATCTTGATGTCCATCTGATACATCGGCCAGCTAAGATTAACTGCCAAGGAAAACAATACTCTAATAGAGTTAAGGCGAGCAACAAGTGAAAAGGTTTCAAAATAATCTACCCCATATGTTGAGTAAAGCCCTTAGCAACCAAGCGAGCTTTATACCATTCTTAGGCCCTATCAGCCCGAAACTTGAGGGTGAATACCCATCGACAAGCAACTACATCAGCATTAGGAGGTTCGTCTACAAGCTCCCAAGTCCCTCGGGAAATGAGAGCAGACATCTCATCATCCATTGCCATCTTCCACTCCGGATGCTGAAGCACCTCACAATAAGAATTAGGGATAGAAGCATATGATAGAGAGATAAAGAGAGCACGATAAACAGGACTAAGACAAAGAGACTGAGCCAATGGATAGCAGTGTAGGACCTTTTACCTTTGCGAAGAGCAATGGGAAGATCATCCTCAGACGTAGTGGTTGGGGTGCCAGGAGCTACAACAAGAGGAAGACGAGGCGGATCAGCAAGCATGGTAGTGGTAGAACGATTATGCCAGGAATACACCTGTAGTGTAGGTTTCTGTATGGTGAGGAATTGATAATGCCGGGACAGGTAAGGGAAGAGAGGTAGTAGGAACGTCAGGGGAAGAGTTCTTAGACTAATAAGCAGTAGACTCAAAGAAGGTAACATCTGCTAAGGTAAAGGACCGGTGAGACTTAGGATCATAACACCGATACCCTTTTTGTGCCCTTGAATACCCCAAAAATATACATTCAACAGAATGGGGAGAAAGTTTATCAAGATTAGGAAAATGGAGATGAACGAAGCACACACACCCAAAGACCCAAGGAGTTACCCTAAATAGAGGCTTGCCAGGGAAAAGACAAGAATACGCAGTATCCCCATTGAGAACACTGGAAGGCATATGGTGAACAAGATAAGAAGCACTGAGAATAGCATCCCCCAATAGGGTTTGGGAACATGCATATGTGCCATAATAGTGCGAGCAACATCAAGAAGGTAGTAATGTCTGCATTCTGCTCCACCGTTTTGTTGAGAGGTATATGGGCAAGAGGTTTGATGTAAAATGCCATGAGAATCACAGAAGTCAGAAACTATTTTTCGGACAAACTCAAGAGCATTATCAGTACAGAAAATACTTATCTGAGAACTAGGTTTTTATTTCATTATAAAAGGATGTTATGATAGTAGGGACTTGAGACCTATCCTTGAGTAATTAGACCCAGGTCATTCTTGAGTAATCATCAACAAAGGTAAAAAAGTACCTAAACCCACCAATAGACTCAATATTACATGGACCCCACAGAATGAACTAAACTAAATGGAGCGGAACTACGTTTTTCAATTCGAGGTGGAAAGCTAGCACGATGGTGCTTTCCCAAACCACAAGACTCGCATTCTAAGCTAGTAGACTCAATAGGTAAGATCATCTTTAAGTTAGCTAAGGACGGATGACCAAGAGGACAATGTCACTGAAGAGGGGAGATAGAGGCAGAAAGAGCACGAGAATCCACAGGTGTAGTTGTATCTGGAGAGTAGAACTAGAGACCACCACGCTCATGACCGCCACCAATCGTCCTCTGTGTTTGCAGATCCTGGAACACACAATAAGAAGGAAAGAATGTTACTAGGCAAGTGTGTATTTTTGTAAGTTGACTAATAGAGAGGAGACTAACAAGAAACTTTGGCATAAACAGAACATTAGTGAGGGTAAGTTGGTTTGTGGGATGAACTGTACCAGAGCCAGATATGGGAGAGTAGGAACCATCAACGAGGCAAAGGGGAGGAGAGGTATGAGAAGGAGATAAAAATGAGAGCGATTTTACCAACGAGGTGCGTAATAGCACCTGAATCTAGCATCCAAGACTCACCATGAGTTGCAGCAAAGGCACCTGAAGAGGAAGCTGTGGCAGAAGCAGCGGAATTAGCCACAGGGCGATGGAGTAGCTGCTCATCCTCTTCAGGGCTAAAGGTAACCAAATCTAATTTAGTCGTAAAAGGCTCCGGTGCAGCCGACTCACCACCATTGTTAAAGGTATTAGCCCATTCCGGTTGGCCATTTTTTAACCGACATTTTTCTGCGATATGATTTGTTCGACCACAGTTGGTGCAATAGCGAGAGTTCGAAGAAGCATTAGAGCGTCGACCTCGACCACCACGGCCTCAGGAAGAGTTCCAACCTCGACCACGAACTGCCATGGCTAAGGACTCGGTTAGTTGTACTAGATGAAGAATCAGAAGAACTAGTAGCCACGTGGAGGACACGGGATAAAGCATTGGATGATGTAGGTACAGAGTCACTGGCTAGGAGGTGATCACGAACCGATTTCAGATTGTTGTTGAGGCCAGACAAGAACTTCGCCACCAAAAAATCTTCCCACTTAGTCTTTCGAGTCTGAGCATCACAACTCAATGGGTGATATAAAATAATCTCATCAATTGTCCCCTTCAACGAGGTAAAGTAGTCGGGAACTATACTTCCATTTTGTTTTAGGATAAAAAGTCTTTCATACAGTTCAAAAACACAAGATATGTTCTTCTCTAGAGAATACATATCATGTAACATATCCCACATTGCCTTAGCAGAAGTTAGAAACATAACATTTGAACTAACAGATTCCTCCATACTATTTAGAAGTCAAGTCATAACCAAGTAATAAGCTTGTTGCCAAGTAGAAAAATTAGCATCAGTTGGTTGAGAAGTCAGAATATGTTTCAGTTTATCTTGAGACCCAAGAAACAACCTAAAGGCTTGGGACCAGAGGATATAATTTTGACCATTCAACTTAACAGTGGTGCCAAGAGCACTTTTATGTTCAACAGTAGTGGTGCCAAGAGCACTTTTATGTTCAACAGTAGCCATGAGCAAGTGAGAGAGAACGACAGACAGATATAGCAAATAGCAAGTAAGAATCAAGTGAACAGAGACCAAATCTCAGGCTAACATCTCAGGCGAACATCACAGTCCCAAAGCAAAAAAAACTTGCAGAGCATCAAGAAAACAACGTAGAAAAGGCACTTAGCCCATGAGCTGCCGGAGAAGAGCCCAGAAAAACGCAACGATGGGCGGTGAAGCGCACGCTGGCCAGAGGTCGGCGGTGCGAGCAGAGGCGCTAGGGCCCGGCGGCGCGAGGAGAAGGGCCGATGGCGCTTGCGGCTACGACCTGCGGCGGAGGTTGGGGGTGGCGCCGAAGCAGAGGGGTTTTGGGTAACTAGGGTTTAGGTCTCTCTTTTTATTTTATTTTTTTAAGAAATATATATATATATAAATATATGTATAACTTCTTTCTCACTCCTTTTTTTTTAACCTGCTCTTATACCATGTAGAAAGTAGTAAGGAAAATGTTGTATCTATTAATGATTATTCCTCCTCTATATATATAGTAGTGGAATTAAGGATAACTACAACTTAGTGGATAACTATAAAAGAAGTCTATCCAAAACAAATAAGAAAAAATATGCACAAAAATCTAAATATTCTAACAAAAATGATTTATCTTGCATGTCTATCCAGAAGCAGGTTTCCACAACTGTAGTGGTAACCCATCTATTATACTCAATTGCCTTCTTTTGATTATATAAGCTTGGACCTACACAATTTAGATCAAGTCACAAGGGTTGTCCACAAAAGTCTAAAATTTGAAAATCTAGACATTAATGTCAAACTGTGACAGTCATGACCAGCAAAGATGCCTCCTGCTAACGTGGCACATGATAAAGGGCAAACACATTTCCCTTGCCAAATAAGCTTCAAGGGATGTCCTCTAAGGAGAGCTGTACAGATTGCCTCTCATTTCACAAGTATATACCATGACACAAGACGATGGGGGGGGCAATTGTGAGATAGACAGAGGTGACAGCTAGAATAGATCATATTAAGCCCCAGCTTAATATTAGAATATCCAGAACTAAAAAAAATGCAAAAAGAGAAGTTCCAAGTAAGAGCAATCATGCAATAGATTTCAATGAAAACAAGACGTGTACATGTTGAAAAGCAAAACTGAAAACATGTTAGGGCTACTTGCAAGCGTTGTATACCAGAAAATTAAGCGAATTGCAACCATAGGTTGATTTATGCTTCCTTTGACACTTACTATTCATCAATCAAATATCTTTACATGCATATATATATATATATATGTATGTATAGATATATGAATTATACGAGCTGCTTTTGTGGTGCCAAAATATTCCATAGAAATCGATCTTATAAAGTAATTTGTAACAGAAATGAAATGGTAATTAGGCAGCCATGTTAGATAATGTCATCCCTCTCCAACAAAAATCTACATTAACATTAAAAACCCTTGCCTGCTAGATTTAGAGGACAAGGATGAGGAGAGAAACCTAGAAGCGTTCTCTGATTCAAACGCAGAGATGACGATCAGAGCAAGGCAACACGAGCAGCAAACAGAGATGATTGTGCCATACTCATGAGAGAATGGAAGTGGAAGAGTAAGTCCATTATACTTGGGAAAAGTTTATTCCCAAAATTGGTAATGCATTGGTTACACCACTAATTAGGCATAACATACTAAAAGACAAACCAAAAAATTGCCTCATTCCTACAGTGAGGAAGGGGATGGGGATCCAGCTCCTCCCAATACCCCTCTCTCCAATTATATCCACTGCAGACTTGGATGGACGACATGTCATACAAAGTTTAATCCAATGGTGGACTCTCTTTCTTTAACCTTAACTGACAAACTTAACCTTAGACTCTCTGATAATGTATTAGATTTCAAAGAGAAGTTTCCACATTATGTGACTCCCATTGGCCATTGCATTTTAAATCAAACTTCTTGTCCTCACACCTCCTCTCACCAAAATGTTGTAGCTGAACGGAAACAAGACATGTTCTAGATGTTGCTCGCACCTTATGACATAAACAAATATTCCTAAGTCTGTTTAGGGGGAGGTTGTCTTCCCTGCATGTTTTCTCATGATCCGTTTGCCCTCAAGTGTTCTCCATGGCGATATTCCATACTCCTGTCTTTACTCCGACAAGCCTCTATTTCATGTTACATCGACAAGCCTCTATTTCATGTTACACCTTGTGTCTTTGGTTGTATTGTTTTGTACACAATCATTGCCCTGATCTTGACATATTATCTTCTCAGCCAGTGCATCATCCTCGAGTAATCCCGCACACAAAAGGGGTACCGCTGCTATGAGCCCCTCTATCATCGTTCCTTCCCTTCTGTCGGTGTCACCTTCTTTCAGTCTACTTATTACTCTTAGCGTGAATGTCCTACTAGGGCACATTGGGATGCTCATGGACCAAAACCATATTTGGAAAGTAAGAGATCATTAGCATCAGATTTAGAGCATGCATAAGTACATCAAAGAAGGATCAGAAACAAAAAAGTATTTACTCAGCAGTAAGTAATTAAGTTTGCTGGTAACGAATGGGCAATAAATTAAAATCAACTCAAGGGCATATCCATAAGCATCAATCATATGATTGTTATGTTAATGGAGCATGACAAGTCTTACCTGCTGACGAGCAGCAGCAAGTTTTAATAGCTCATCTGCCTCTGAGAAATTGTTAAACCATTGACTCAATGGGTGGTCTTTGGTATCACCTTTCTTTTCATTCAGATCTTCTATATTTGTGGCAAGCACTGTTGGCCAAACAATACGAGATTACGAATTACACCCAGATAAAGCAAATGCCATGAAGCAAAATGAACCATTACCAGAAGGCAAGTTTATGGTGACTGGAAGACGAGGCACAATTACAGCAGGATGCTTCTGGACACGAGCATAGAAGTCCTCAGACGGATCAGGAAAGACAATCTCGTTGTAGGTTTCCACAATGACTGGCTTTTTGGTTGATTGTGCACCACTCTCATCTTCAGAATACAACTTAAGATGGTGATACCTTACAATAAGAACAGAGACATAGACAGAAACACGTCAAATAAAGTGGCAAGTAGAAACATATCCAAAGCAAAATGAATAGTGACTTACAAATCCAACTGCTTCTCACAAACATCATTGTGGAAGAACAGGGAAATGGCAATTTCAAATTCACCCCAACCACATTCGGATAACTCAAAAGGAGGTGATTCAACAACTCTAACAGGGTTATTGAAACTGGGATGCAATTGGAATACAGCGCGCTTAATCACCACACCAAGATCCTCATTTGTTGCTCCACGCACATAGACCGTCCACTTGTGTGACTGAGTTCTAAGAGTCAAGAAAAACATTAAAAGCAAAATCATCAATTAAATTAATTGGTCAGAAACACTCACAAGGCCCAATTCAAAGAAGAACTTCATCAAAAGCATATCATATGAGGTTCAACTTACTCAGTGGCCTTTCTACCAAGCCAAAAGGCAATTGTTCCATAGACTATTGGAACAGAGATTTCAACATCTTTGAGTCTCTTCAGTAAAATCTGTAGGACATCCAGAAAACGATCAAGTAAGATTTCCATGTGTTGCCAGCTTTATGACAAAGATTATTGTGACAAGTTTTCCTGGAACTAAATCACGATATTTCACCAGCTGCTGCTTTTAAGATCAAGAGAAGTTAACAGGACACAAAATTTGTACCGTCCTTGTTGATCCTACACTTTGTATGTCACACCAAAAATAACTCCCCACAAAACAATAGTACATGGAAAGCAGCAGCATGCCTGGCGAGCACTCAAGGACCAAAATAGATGGGCCTGCTTTTTACATAGATGCATAAGCACAATAATTCAATTTTGTTTTTGTTCCATTTTTTATATTTCCCTCTTAGTTCTCCTTATTTCAGTGGTCTTTGGTAGAGTTTTGTCTCATTTAAGTAAAGGCAGTTTGGTCATTAGCTCTTAGGCAGCGCAAGATTTTTGTTCTCCTGCAAATAATATATTATGTCGGCAGCCATCACAAATAAATCTCCAAATTTCACATTTATGGATTTCTCTTGGGATTCGAAACCTTAGAAATCTTCGATGACAACAACCAGTGATGTATTTACATTCTTTCATTAATATGTTCATTAAATTATTGTTGTTGTTCACATACTTCAATATTTTGTGAAGGTTTTTTGGCAATAGATAGGAGCATCATAACGCAGCCAATGGAGGAGCTTTAATTAACAAAACACTAGACAAAGCAAAACAGTTGATCTCCATCATGGCTGAAAAACTCTTGCCAATTTCGGGCATCGATGGATGGATGGCAATGGTAAGCGAGCTTATGAGTTAAGTTACACCAACTTGGAAGATAGAATTTCTGATCTCACTACTCTAGTGTGGCAATTAGCTGTAGGACAAATACAAGCAGTGAAGATCTGTAGAATCTATTTATTCCCGGACATCCTACAGATGCATGCCCATCGCTCAACAGTATGCAAACCCAAAAGTTAATGCAATAGGGGGATTTCTTGGCCAAAAAAAAATTGTCTTCCGTCTTGTAGGCACCCCTGAATTGGAGCTGAATATTTTATCCAACCACCTAAAATATCTATATTTGGGTATAGAGAGACCGTATCTACAATTATTTCAAAATGATTGACCAAAGAGCAAGAGGAATTGAGAATAGATGCATGTGAAAACTCAAGAATTTGCAAAGAGAAACCAAAGAGTTTCCATGCTCATATGACTTTCCGGAAACAATTTAAGGTTGGAGGAAAGTGTGATTCCATAAATCTATTGACATTACTTTGGTGCCAGCCTAATACTTGAGAACGAGGCATCCAGTCAAGTATGACAACGTTAAACATTTGCGCTTGTTGTAAGGCAACCTAACGCTTCTATACTTTCTTTAGTTTCGTATTTTGTAGGTCTGATAGAGTTTAATCATCCTTTATTGCAGATTCCTACTTAAAATAAGGCGAAACTGCACCATATTGCGTAGACCATTCAATTACCATAAGCCATTTATTACAGATTGCTACTTACTTAGCATAAGGTGTGATCACACCTTATGATATTTAGCAACCTGCAGCAAGTCACCCTCACATACAAAGTGCTACTTGCAATAAGGCGTGATCGCGCCTTTTCACACTTTAGAATTTTGTCGATTTGTTTTGGCCTACAGAATGCTACCATCAATAGAGGGTGATCATGCCTTAATAATGGGGAGAGTCGGTCAAACCTGTAGTCAAAATTTCTACCTTTTCCTTTTCTTTATTATTTATCTTTATTATATTAAAAATCAAAAAAAAAAAAAAACGAACAATGACCAAAGGGTAAGATACAGTCAAATCGACCTTATAAATATCCATAACTAGAATAACTCAGACAATTAGTTCCACTTTTCAAGAAACAAAAATTGAGAAAAAGAAAGAGAAAGAATTCAAAATCCAGTCATGTATGAACCATATAGGTTCATTCATCACTGTATGTAATATATATTTAAGACTAAGAAAGAATTCTCAGATTGTAATATCCAGTGTCAAATAATAATTCATAAATTGGTGTTACTTCCAAGATATATTTTATTCAGTGCACCCTCTGATGCATCTTATGCTCTATCCTGTTTATGAAGCAACTCAGCTGGTGATAAAAATCAACTAAATCCACCCTTTTATCTCGGTCACTTTCAGTATATTGTACTTATACGCACTAAATGATCGGTAAATCCTTGGATCATTTGAAGGCATTACCGAAACCTGAAACCGAAGGTTCCCTTAACTAATTGTAGAATCCCTGAAAGATACAAGTGCAAATTCCATCTAGGCAAATGAATGTAACTATGTAGCAAAACTGTGAATCAAGTTCATTAATCAAGCATGCAAGTGTATTTGGCAGCCCAGTATCATCCTATCACCAACTAATTAGGTACTGACAGCATGCCTGTGACTACGCATGCAGTTCACATGAAAATCCACCAACATAAAACTCAATAAAACATCAAATTAAATTGAATCCGATTGCTTTCTTCTAGTCGAGGCCCAAAACACAACAGCACCACTGCATGCTCATGTAAAGATACCAAAAAACGCACAATCAGAGGAAATTGTGAGAAAAATTCATGGGCAGATGAGAGCTACCTTCTTGTCGCTGTCATCAGAAAACCTGGTGATTTTGAGGCGCTGTGGCTTTAGAGTGGACTCAGTGGCATTTCCTTCCAACTGAACGTCGTTTTCTACGGTTTGAGCCATTGCCAAGCATCTAGGAAAGAGAAGAGTGAAGTTCGTGATGTTGAGTTCTATGCAATTAGGGATTTTGACCAGAATTTATTAGGGTTTATGGGCGTGGTTTCTGTTTTCGCGCTAAGGTTTGTGATTTGACTCATGCTTGGCATTTGCTGTCGGGCACTGAACTGGGAATCTCGCCGGGACTTGGCGCGGGCCCACTCCTACACCCAAGTGGGCCCTAAGGCCGGTGCAAATTACACTAATGACCCTGGAATTCAGTTTAGTATCAGAATCAGGTTCATCTTTATTATTACTAGACAATTGATATGTTATTTTTATTTGAACTAGACATCGTGACACGTTATTTTTGCGTCCATATTATAAACTAATAAATTACATTAAAAAAAATAAAGAAAAGAAAATTAATTAACAATTACTGAAAAATTTGAAAAATTTAATAAAATAGTTATTTTATCAGTTGAAGCGCATTTTTGGTATTACAAAAAATTAGTGCGGCGATGTTATTAACCATTTTTTGTAAGTAAAAATGGATTTTCTTTTTATATTAGTATAGATTAATAATAATTTAAATAAAATGAGAGTAAGTTTAATTTTTTTAGTACATGAAATTGCATGGAATTAATTTTCTAAAGAAACTTAATTGAGTTGTAATTCAACATAAGTTTGAAAGTTGAAGGGCATTTTTAGTATTATAATAATTTGGTGTAGTAGTATCAAAACTACCACTTTGAGTACTTCTTCTTTATAATAGTACTAGCCGCCGTGGCACGCCGTTCCTACGTGCATATAATAAATAATTTTTTATCTTTAAAATATATTATAAATAAGAGTAAAATATATAAACTAAAGGCTAAAATGCATAAAACCCCTTGTGTTTTGAAAAGTCGGCTAAAAATCCCCTTGTGTTTTTGAAATAGGATAAAACATCCCCTGTATTTTATAAAAGTCAGCAAAAAACACCCCTTCCGTTATGAATTAACAGAGGGTGTACTACACGCGCGTGTTGTGCGTATGGGGCTATTTTCTAGCCTTTTTTTTATGCCTTTTTTGTGCAATTTTGACAAAAATACCCTTACGGAGCCTATATATTTGACTAAGTGCATTTTTGATTTGTTTTGAGTGTGTTTCCTTTATATTTTGAATGTATGTAAAAAATTAAATATTTTTTAAAATATATTTACTTAAAAATACAAAAAAAGTATATGAATATTTTGAAGTTTTATAATTTAAATTGAAATATTAAATCAAAATTATAATACAAATATTAATATAATAAATTCATTTTTTAAATTTAAATATCTTAATGAATATAAGTGTTAATAAATATCTAAATCTAAGATAAATGTTAATAATTAAACAACTTTTTATAAATATATTTACTTCAAAATACAAACATAAATGTTAATAATTATTTATATATTATTAATTAATTTAAATTATTATTTAATTAAAAATATAAATAATTATCTTTATTTACTATAAATAATATTAAAATTTAAATTATTATTATAAAAAACTGAATTAATTTAAATTTATAATTATTTTTAAATTAAAAATTAGAAAACTATAAAACAAATAAAAATAAAAATAAAATAATAAAAATAAAAATTGGGTGACGGTCACTGCCGTCGCCTCAGATTGGGGGCGACGCTTCTATCTACCCGATGTCGTCGCCCAGAAAACCCCGGGCGACGGCGTCGCCGTCCTCCCCTTCTGTGGTAGGGGTTGGGGCAGCGGCAGGGGGTGGGAGTGAGGGGCGGCGGGGATGGGGGTGGGGTTGGGGGGGCCGGGTTTTGGGGGGGGGGTTAATTTTGAATTTATTTATTAAATAATAATATTTATTTTTATAATATATTATTTTAATTAATTAAATCTAACCATTGATTTTCTTATAAATTTAAGATCCAACGGTCAAAATTAATAGATTAGATCTAACGGCTCAGATATAACAATGAAGATCCCACGGTCATTAAAATAAAGAATAATATATAATAAAGAAGGGCATAACGGTTAATTTGTTAAAAAGTCAACGTCGTTAGTGTTTTTTAACGGAGATGGGCGATTGAGCTGACTTTTACAAAACACAAGGGGGTTTTTCTCCTATTTTTAAAACAGAATGGGGTTTTTAGCCGACTTTTCAAAACACATGGGGGGTTTTATGCATTTTAGCCATAAACTAACACATCACATTAAAAAAAAAGGGAAAGAAAGAAAAAACTAATTTATTAATTAATATAAAATTTGGAAAGTTGAATAAAGTAGTTATCTTATCAGTTGAGGGTTACTTTTGACATTACAAAAAAGTGGTGCGGCGGTGTAATTAACCGGCATTTGTGAGTAAAAAATGGATATTTTTATATAATTGTATAGATAGATTTTCAGTTTTAGTTTTTAATTTTTAAACAGTAACTAAAGTAAAATATGTTTGTTTATATGTATTTTTATTGAAAAATATTAATTTGATACTATAGTTTAATATAAAATACAATTCTATTAATTAATCCAAATATTTTCTTATTTCACGTGAAAAATTATACAAATTGAGAACTCATATTTTCCACTAAAAATGAAACATATAAATAGGCTAGCAATTTTCAGTGCATTTTGTTTTTAATGTGTTAAATTAAATTTCAGTAGAACTAAACTTATCATTTAGTTATAGTTATGGGTTCAAAATTATATCTTTTTTAATAAATTGACTGATGATTGTTGGGAATTTATCTCTCCAATGACACACACTGAAACAAATCCTACTTTACTATTACAGACGGGATTAAGGGGTTTCACAACGAACAAAAATGGTTAATGCAGGCAGTAAAATATATATATAGAAACAGGTTCAACAAAAACCAAGTAGAACACAAAACCGAACCAACAGTAGGCTCAGATCGCCTAATCCGAGAGGTGAGGTGCCCTGGCCACCCAAACGTCGGAGGCCCACCGGTTGCACAAAGCCGTCAAGCCACTCAGGCTCACACCGCCACAAAGGACCCACGGATCTCGACCACAACAGAGACAAACCCCTAAACCACACAGGCTACTCACGGTCCACAAAGGACCCGAAGACTTAACCACGAAGCACAAAAAAATACTCCCTCAGCCACACAAGCTTCTTGACACGAAGAAACTTGGCACAAAGCAAGTTATGTTCCACGAAGAACAGAGGGAGGAAGAAGAACGTTTTTTGTGTATGTTGTTCTTTTTTTTCGGATGATGAATCCGATGGTATAAATACTCACGAGAAGAGAGAGGCGACTCAGACAGGGATTGGGAGAATATAGAGGTGAAAGGGAAAACCATGGGGAGGGAGAACCCGAGGCGACGGAAGGCCATCGGACACAGAGTGGTAGGCGGCAGTTTTTAGGGTGCAAAAACTGAAACTGAAACTCATGGAAGAAGACAGCTTGTAGGAACCCTAAGCACTCATGGTTCGGTCGAGTCGGGGCATGGGCTTGGAGCAGTGGATGCGGGCCAAATGGCTTTGGGCTTTGGCCTTCCAGGTTGGGCCAAAGGGGACATGGGCTACCTCCCAACAATGGCTTTCATGTTATCTAATTTAAAAGTATTGCCAAATCATATTGATGCGAGCTAAAAGTGCTCATTCTTGGTCTTGAATTGGGTGGTCTTGAACTTTTTGCAAGCTATGAAACAGGAACCTGCAAAGAAAGCGTTAGCACTCCGACACTTAAGTCAGTAAGCAGTTATGAATGAATAAACGTAAGTGAAATGAAAGAGAAATAAAGTCTCGTGACTAAAAAGTACGAAATAAGCAAAGTGTGAGAGCATGAAAATCGTGTATTAGAGTGCTTGAAAAAATGTTACTTAAGTCAGCCATATGAGCTGGTATTTATAGGAGAAGAGTCATGGTTGGAAAGACTCCTAGTTGTGTGGGACTCTGGAGGGACTACGTGTTATCCTTCCTAGACTTTAGTAGCCCCTGGACTCCTTGAAAATAGGGAGTTCGTTGAGGGGTCTTCCGTGGATAAGATAAGGGGTAGACCCGATCAACCCATATCCTTGTTGGCGATCCTGGGCCTCCGCTTTGGGCCTCCTTGTTAGGCGTCTCGTCCTAGGCTCCCTCGATGGGGTTTCTTCTCCCGATTAGGTCGGGCTTCCTTTTTTACTAGGGCAGGCCTGATCGTTACCTCCTTGGGCATGGGCCAGAGTCTCGAGTGGGCCTCCTCCCGCATGTAGGTGGGCCTGTGTACAGGGCCTTCATTTTTGGACTCCTATAAATGTCTTTTGGCCTTTTGGGCCTTAATTTTGGATTGATCTTTTTAGCATATATCAATCAGTCCCCCCTACTCTGAGAGGGAGGATGCGCTACCGTTCCCGCTCAGAATAGAGGCCTTCTGAAGTTGCTGAGGGAGGTGTGACCTCCTTTCCCATTTGTTGAACTTCAATTGAGCTCCCTCCCTGAAAAAGGAAGCAAAACAGTCGCCTAAGGTGTCGGGCATCTGTGCGCAATGATGACTGGTGCAACTTTTGAGGTAGGCTAGGCCATAGGCCTACACCGAGGTTACACGAGTGTCCGCCACACGCCCAAACTGGGGGCAGTTAATGGTAACTGCTTGCGTCAGTTATTTTTCCAGCTTTGGTAACCGCTCAATGGGAGGTGGTTTTTTGCACGAACCTTAGGTAACTGCATCTCCCCCCACGTATTCCCTTTCGTTCGCGTTATTACGTCTGTCCCCCTTCATTCTTCCACCTTCCTACGTTTTCACAAGAGAGAACCGCAGTTTTATACCTCCATCACTTCTGTAAGTGCCCTTCTTCGTTTCTTCACATTTCTCTAACTTTTTTCCGTGAGCAATGTCTTCTTCTACTCCCTCGGATGATTCCATACAGTTTGTAGGGGAGTGGACTAGAGGCGATGATCCCAACGCCGCCTCTTCCGTAGGAGCCGTGTCTGGTCGCGCGGCCTACCCCATCGGCCGAAGGTGGAGCCTAAGAAACCTTGCCCGTGTCCCTAGGCGTTTGTTAGACGACGAGGAGGATGATAATGATGTGGAGGAGGTAGGGAGTGCCACTGGGGTAGACAATGAGGCGGGTTCTTCCCCTGAGGAGGAACGAGAGGAGCCGCCGGAGGTAGGGGATGTAGAGGAGGATGAGGAAGAGAGGGAGGCGAGTCCCCTTCTTCTGGAAAGAGTCTCCTTTTTTTAGGGCCTCCGACGTTGCCCTGTTGAGGGAGGATCATGGAATCCCACAGAGCTATACTATATATGTCCCCCTCCCCCGACAGTTCGCCTGAGCATCCACCCTATGGTTGTGTGTGTTTTTATTGGGCCCAGTTGAGGACTGGCCTTAGGTTTCCCTTCCCCGCCTTTTATCAAGACGTAGCCAAGCTGTTTAGGGTTCCTTTGAACCAGTTAACTCCTAACTCCTTCCGCCTTCTTGCTAGCTTTGCCATGATATTCAAGTACCACAACTGGCCTGCCTCTAGTCAGCATTTTTCTTTTTGCTTTCAATTAAGAAAATATGAGCCCGATATCTTCAATTTCTACCCCCAGAGGGGGGTTCCCTTCATGCCTGCCCCTAGCGCCCTTAAATCTTGGAGGGGCAACTTTTTTTTTTGTGCGCCCCCCATTCTTTGGACCTTCCCTTGTGAATGGATCACCGATCTCCCTCCTATTGATCCAGCGGCTAAGAAGGACATGCCGTCAACCCTCGCCGCCTTTCTGGAGGAGTTGAATGAGGACCCCTATAATGTCAGGGGTCTCATAGAGGAAGGGCTCCTCTATCGGTTTAGGTTCAGCCTCAAAGAGGTCCCCCTGAAGGAGCTTCTGGGTATCCTTCATATTTCTTTATTCTTTGAATGTCTTCTTGATTTGTTGCATATTTTTTTGATTTTATGCTCCTTTGCTACTTAGGGAAACTGCCCATGGGAGTCCAATGGGGATGCCCTCGCTGCACTCACCCTAGAGGGGACCCCAACTCCTAGCGATGGAAAGGGAAAGCGTGTTGCCACCCCCTCCCATGATGGGTCTTCCAAGCAGGTAAATGGGGGGTCCATCCGGCCATCCCCCCTCTGGAAGTTCTTTGCGGGTGTCTACTCGATCGACTGTGGCTCCTCCACCCCCTCCCCCTCCTTCTTCTGGGGGCTCCTCTCCCTGTCGCCAGCACTTTGTTCCGGACTGGGGGGGGTGTATACCCACCAGTCCCACCTAAGGGAGAGGGAAGAAGAGTTCGGGTTGGCTATCGAGTTCTTGCGGGGGGTGATCCTTCTGGTGGACCGCCATTCATTGGGCTCCCTTCTTGGGGAAGAGTTGGCTGGGGCCTTTGCCCTCCAAATGGCTAAGGTACGAAACCCTGCCCTAGTATTGACTTTTGCTTTCGTACCTTGGGGAAATTCTAAAGTTTGTTCTTTCTTGTAGGCGGCCTCCATGGTAGGGGAGTTTTTGAGCCGTCCCTTGGAGATCCTCCATCCTCCTACTGACTTCCAATGAAAGCGACTGGAGGACTGTGTGGAGCGGCTGGCCTCTGATCTGGCCAAGCTGAAGGAGGCCAAAAAGAAGGTTACGGGGAAGTATCAGAAGGCGGAGAAGGAGAGGAAGAAACTGCAGCAGGACTTTCTGGTTATATCCCAAGATCAGTCGGAGGCCCTTCGGCACGCGGCTGACAAGGCCCGCTTGGAGTTTCCTCATATAAACGAGGGCAAACAGTTCTTGGAGTCGTATTGGGACAGCCGCCTCCTAGCTATAAGCAGTCCGAGGAATTCTATGGACAGGTGGCCAAGATTGCGAGGCCATTCTTGAAGTATGGCTTTACTGCATGCCAAGAACTGTTTGCGGCCCAAGGCTATCCTTCGGAGGGGGCGAACCTCTCATTCCTGGATTATGATGGGGTTGTGAAGAGGGCCCCAAATCCTTTTGCTCCTCCTCCTCCCATGACTGAGTCTTCTCCCCTTGATCCAGGTAACAAACTCGCCCGTTTTTCTTCCATTTTGTCTGGAGTCCTTGGGCTTATGAATGACATAGCTTGAAAATTCTATTCAGATGAGGAGGTAGATCATGTGTTGGAGACGGTGATGGATGAGATCTGAGCCGAAAGGGGGGAATGTGGAGGGGCCGGCCCCCGAGCCTTCTGTGACTAACCTAGCCCCCTTGGCCAAGCCTGCTGATGTGGTTCCCCCCTTCCCTGAGCTGGAAGTCCTGGAGGAGCCTGAGAAGACCCCGCGTGTGGGGAAGAATGTTTGATTATACCCCTCCCCCAAACTCTATGTTTTGCTTGACCCCGTGACGCAGGGGGATGAAACAATCTTTAAATTTTTATTGTTGTTGTTGTTTTATGAATGCTGCTACTGCCTTCCCCCCCCCCCCCCCCCCAAGCTGGTTTGGCTTGGGGGATTTTAATATGACGCACCTCTTCTTGAATTATGTTGGCATGTCTTTGTGGATTTTTTGATAATTGGGGGTTGGCTGCCCTGTGTATGCCTTTTGGTGACTCCTGGGGATGAGGTACAAGGATTTTTGTTGATGACTTAGGTGATATTTGAGGCAGGAAATGGCCCTTGTTTGCCCGCGATAGTTTGCGAACCCCAAGCATGATTTACTTTAGTACCTGTGATACAACAAGATTCGATAAAATTGCCTACAAAGTAGTATAACTTGTTTGAGTGCTCACAAGGAAGTAGGGCTTGTTTGACAGCTGACCTGTAGCAAGGCAGGGCTTTGTTGAGAGGGGGTGCCTGCCTAGTGGCAGGGCTTGTTGGATGGACTGCCTACCCTAGGGCAGGGCTTCCTGGATAGGCTGCTTGCCTTGAGGCAGAGCTTGTTAGGTGGACTGCCTGCAAAATGGCAGGGCTTGTTGGGGAGACTGACAGCAAAGTGGGAGGGCTTGTGGGGTAAACTGCCTGCAAAGTGGCAGGGATTGTTGAGTAGACGGCCTGTAAGGTGGCAGGGACTTGTGAGGTAAACTGCCTGCAAAGCGGCAGGGCTTGTTGAGTAGACAGCCTGCAAGGGGGTAGGGACTTATGAGGTAAACTGCCTGCAAAGTGGTAGGGCTTGTTGAGTGGACGACCTGCAAGGTGGCAGGGACTTGTGAGGTAAACTGCCTGCAAAGTGGCAGGGCTTGGCCGGTTATTGGAAGGGCTTTTGCCTTAGGAGAGATGTGTGGACGTCCTTCTGTGAGGATTCTCGTCTTGGAAGGCCAGACAGGCCTTCTGTTGGGGAGGGCATGAGGATGCCCTTTGCAAGAGTAGGTCCCGTTGGAGGGACTTAGGCAAAGAATCTTTTAAGATTGTGAACGTTCCAGGGGCGAGAAAGCAAGTGTCCATCCCCGTCCTCCAATTAGTATGCTACATTGCCCAAGATTCCCCTAACTTTATAGGTCCTTCCCAACTGGGTCTAGCTTACCCACTGGTTTTGATGCTTTCACTTTTCAAAGTACCAAGTCACCGACTTGGAATCCCCAGGGCTCGACCCATTTGTTGTAGGCATGGATCATTATATTTTTATATCTTTGCATTCGAAGGAAGGCTTTTCCCCTGAGTTCCTCAATGAGGTCGAGATTCTCACTAAGTAAGTTGTTATTGTGTTCTTCTGAATAACACATTATTCGGGGGGAGGGCACGCCCATCTCAGCTGGTATTACACCATCCGTCCCATAAACTAGGGAAAAGGGGTTTTCTCCCGTGGAATTCCTGGGAGTAGTTCGATAAGCCCATAGGACACTAGTGAGCTTTTCGGCCCAATTGCCCCCGACTCTGCGAGCCTTCTCTTGATACCTTGCAGGAGGGTGCGGTTGGTGACCTCTACCTGGCCATTAGCTTGAGGGTGAGCCATAGAGGTGAATCTTTGGCTGATTCGTAACCCTTGCACCAATCTCGTATTTTGTTCCCTTGAAATTATCGTCCATTGTACGGAATAATCTCACGGGGGAACCCGAAGCAACATATGATGTTTTTCCATAGGAACTTCATGACTTCTCCCTTTGTTATGCGGGAGAGAGGCTCGACCTCCACCCATTTCGTGAAGTAGTCTATAGTTACCAACAGGAATTTTCGTTATCCGGGGGCCATGGGGAATGGCCCCACGATGTCCATCCCCCATTGTGCGAAAGGGCATGGGGCTAGTAGTGTGGCTAGCGGTTTAATGGGTTGGTGTATCAAGGCGGCATGCCTCTGGCATTTCTCGCATTGTCTGACCAGAGCCTTAGCGTCTTGTTTTATTGTGGGCCAAAAGTACCCTACCCTCAGGGCCAGTACCCCTATGTGTGCCCCGCAACATCCCTCATGAATCTCTTTAAGGACATGCACTCCCCTTCTTGGGACAGACATCTCAAAAGGGGATGTTTGAAGGACTTTTTGTAGAGAGTATCTCCTACGAGGAGGAAACGGACGGCCCGTATCTTCAGACGGGCGGCCTCCCACTTGTCCGCAGGGAGGCGACCTTCTTTCAACCAGCGTAGGACATGCAATCTCCAGTCCCCCTTAAGGAGTATGGTTTGAACCTTCAGGCAAGGCTGGGCTTTGGCAAGTGGTATATTATGATTCGCCTGGTTTGGTAGTCGTCTATGGTGCTGGCCAATTTGGACAGGTAATCTACTTTGTTGTTTTCCTCTCAAGGGATTTGGACGAGCTGGAAGGTATTGAACTTGACCCTCCATTCCTCCACCCTCTGGAGGTATTACATCATGTTTTCCTCTTTAGCTTCGTATATTCCCGCTACTTGTTTAATGATAAGCTGGGAATCAGAATAGGCTACCAGGTGCCTAGCCCTTGCTTCCCAGGCCATTCTCATGCCCAAAGCCAAGGCTTCATATTCGGCCTCGTTGTTGGAGGCTTTGAACTCAAACTTGATTGCGAATTCTAGATCTACTCCTTTCGGAGAGGTTACGACTACGCCCGCACCGCTGCCCTGGATGGTGGAGGACCCGTCCACATACAGGAGCCAAGTCCCTTGGTTTAACGGGGGCGGAGTGCTCTCTGAGATTAAATCGGCCAGCGCTTGAGTTTTGATGGTTGTCCTAGGGAGGTACGAGATATCGTACTCACTGAGTTCGATGGCCCACTTGATTAGTCGGCCAGATGTGTCCGGCTTCCCCAAGATCTGCTTGAGGGGATGATTGGTACGGACCCAGATCGGATACAACAAGAAGTAAGGGCTCAGCCTTCGGGCGGTTATTACTAGCGCAAAGGCTATCTTCTCTATGAGGCTGTATCGTCCTTTCGCCCCGTTGAGGACTTTACTTACGTAGTAGATGGGTGTTTGATGCCCGTCTTCCTCCCGAAGGAGGACCGAACTTATTGCTTGGGAGGTGGCTGCCAAGTAGATTTACAAAGTATCTCCTGGCGAGGGTTTTACCAATAAGGGAAGGCTAGCCAGATATTGCTTGAGTTCCTTAATGACTCGGTGGCATTCCTCCCCCCATTCGAGGTTCTTGGCTTTTCGTAGAACTTTGAAGAAAGGCAGGCTTCTTTCCACTGACTTGGCGATGAAACGGCTGAGCGCCGCTAACATCCCTGTGAGGTATTGTACTCCATTAATGGTAGTGGGGGCCTTCATGACCAAAATAGCTTTTGGACAGGCCTTGTTGAGATGCCGAAAGTCCATGCACATCCTCCATTTCCCTCTGGATTTAGGAACTAGCACCACATTGGAGAACCACTCAGGAAATTGAATTTCCTTTATGAAGCCCGCTTCCACTAGTCTTTCTATCTCGATTTGTATATCTTATGTTTCTCGGGGCCAAAGTGCCTCTTCTTTTGCTTGACCAGCTTCATGGATGGATCGATGTTGAGGTGGTGCATTATAACCTCAGGGTTTATCCCCTCTAGATCTTAAAGGGGTCCAAACGAAGACATCCATATTGCGCCGGAGGCACCCGGTCAAATCCTCCCTCCGGGCTTCTTCTAGCTGAGAGCCCATCCGAGCAGTTTTGCTAGGGTTTTCTGGGCATAGTTCGACGGTTAACAGCTCTTCCGCTGGCTGGACCTTCAAGTGGTCCTCTATGTTAGGTACGGCTTCGTCCGGGGAGGACCCCGGGACTACTTCCTCTTTTTTCCCTGAGGGGTCCTTCTATTGTCTTTTGCGGGACTCTTCTGGGGACCGCTCTATGGCGCCCCGCTTCTGACCCTTTCGTACGGATTCCACATAACATTTTCGTGACTGTTGTTGGTCTCCACCTACTTCCCCAATCCCACCTGGCACAGGGAACTTGATCTTCATGTGGAAGGTGGAGATGATCGCTTGAAGGCATTCAAGGAGGGCCTCCCCAAGATGATGTTGTATGTCGAGGGAGCGTCTACTACTAGGAACTTGATTAAGCACGTCCGCCTTAGCGACCCCTGCCCCAAGGTCAGGGGAGGGCAATCGCCCCTCTGAGGCGTGCTACTTCTCCAGCAAACCCGTATAACGAGGTGTCCACCTTCTCTATTGGGCTTCTCCTAACTGCATCTGATCATAGGCTTCCCCATATATGATATCCGCCAAACTTCCTGAGTTTATAAGACTCGTTGACTTCGTAGTTGGCCACGGTGGCTGTGATTACCAGGGCATCATTGTGGGGGAGAATGACTCCCGCTCCTTTAATTGGCCCGAATTAAATGATGGGCGTACCCATCCCCGTGCTTACATCTAGGACTTCTTCAGGGGGCGCGGCCTCGACTTCCCGAGCCAGCACCTTTTGATCCTTATGGGAGTCTCCCCCCATAGGTCCTCCAGCTATCATCCGTATGACTCCCTTCCGATGAGGGTTGGTGTCCTCCGACGGCCCTGCGGGGGCTTGTCTGCGCCCCTCCGTCTGGGCAGATTCGGGACTGGAGTCCGCTGGGACTTTTCAATGGCTCCGATCCTTTTTCTAGTAGGGGCTAGTGCCTTGAGACTTCTCCCTGCAGACAAATTCTTAGAGGTATCCATTCAGGACGAGCCGCTCAACTTCGTATTTGAGATGTCGGCATTCCTCTGTGGAGTGCCCACAGTCATTGTGGAATCGACAGAATTCGTCCGACTTGGGCCGTGTAGGGCTCTCCTAGCTCCGTGAGGTCGATTCAGTAGTCCCCTCATCTCTACCGCCATGAAGGCCTGAGTGATGGGAGTGTTGAGGGGAGTGTAGACAGGAGGTCCCTTTGGAAGGGGAGTTTCCTGCCCCCTCCCATCGGCACGAGGCTTCTTTGCAGATCTTTCCTTTTCTCGCCCTGTCCTTCTTTCTTGGAGGCTTGGGCTTCTTCCATATTAATGTACTTGGCTGCTCGGGCAAGCAAGCTATCGAAATCCAGTGCCAGCTTCTTGGCCAAGGATTTGAAGAATCCCCATCCAGAAGCCCTTGGGAGAAGGCGTTCACCTTGACCTCCTGTGTGACGCCCACAAATTTTTATACATAATTATGGGGTTAATTTTAGTTAATTAGTAGATATATTATAGATTAAATTGTGATCATATTAAGACTTGAACGGAGTGAATTGGAGCTTTATATAATATTTGGGAGCAAATTATATTAATTAAAAAATTAGAAAGGACGTAATGGGTATTTTAAGAATGTTATTAAATTAAAAAAAAATAAGAAAGATGGATAAAGATGGGTGCGTCAGTTTTACTTTCTATAAACACACACACACACACTATTAATTTAACACACATATACTAAACACACACAAAACTCGAACAGAGTTCGACGAGAAAAACTCGGTGAGAAATAATTTTTAAATTTAATTAGTTTTAATTTGTATAATTATATTATTTAATAAGTGCATTTATTAAATGTTATTTATACTACTCGATTTAGTGCTTAATTGGAAAATTTTATGAATCTGAGTATTATAAATTAGTGCTAGGTTAATTGTCTCTATTGAATTAGGGATGTTATAATTAATGGCTTAAACTGCTTAATTTACTAGATTTAATAATTTTTATAATTGATTGGCTTAGTTTAATCGGGTTGAAAATTATATTTGAGAAATTGATAGAAAATTAGAAGGGATATTAGAAAACTATAGTTGAGAAATATTAGAATGGTATATTTGAAAGTATTACATTGATTTGAAAGGAACATAAGAGTTTTGAGATAATATAATCCAAGAATTGTTATTATGAATGGTAGCTATAATAGGATGAGGGGTTTAATGAAATATTGAAATATTGGTGAAAAATATATATAATTACTATTTAATTTTTTTTTAGAAATTACGATACTGTTGAAATGTTGATTATATGCATTATAACTTATTATAGGATAAGGGGGATAAGGTGAATGATTGAGCAACTCCCTACGTACAAGTAGATCGTTGTAAGTCAAGGTAAGTAAATAATTAGTACTATCTATATATGTGTTCTTTCCTTGTGATACTATCCTTACGTAAGTCTATGATTCGTGCTAGAATTAATCTATTTTGAATTCTATGAGTTATTCGTCATTTGATTTGATTAATGTGGTGAAAGTGAAATGACGAAATGTATTGAGATGTTTTTATTGTTGAATGATGTGTTGTTGGTGCTTGTCAATGATAATGTGTTGGGATGGGCTATTACTTGACTAGTTGACTTACAAGAACGGTGATATGTGGACTCGAGGGAGTGATGGAAATTAAACGTAATTGTGACATGAATACCCCTTGATGTTGTTGAATAGCATATGTGGCAAAATGAAATGAAAAGAGCTATGATGCGAAATGAAAAGAGCTTTGATGCGAAATGAAAGAGCTATGATGCGAAATGAGATTGATGAGCCCGTATGGCATGTCAAGGGGATTCAAGTATATATATATATATATATATATATATATATATATATGAATAGTGAGTTTGAGTTGGTGGAGAAAAACACTATATTACCTTTCTGGTATGCCAACTAGAAAAAGGGAAGTTTGATGGATTGTCATGTTATGGGATCACTACATGGAGAAATTAAATGAAATGTGCTTGATCAAGTTAATTATTTTTTATATACGTTGCTTGTTTTTGTTTTGTTGATATAATTGAGGTGTGTATATAGTTGATGCCGATTATTTACTTATTGAGTTGCAGGCTCATCCCTCTGCTAACATTTTTCAGGTGTAGATTTTGCTGTGCCTATTCACGACAACTAGGTCCACGGTTTTCATTCCAGTTAGGTCGGGCCAGTATGCAGTTTTCTCCTCATCATAGATAGAAATAGACGTCTCATTTTGGATTAAAAACGAGAATGACATGTGAACTTACTATAACAGTTCCATTTTCGTCATACTTAATATATGTATATATGATCTTGTGGATTAGATGATAAATATTCTTGTGGTGACGATGAGACTATGTGTATATATACCCAGCAGGGACTATATTATGTGTGTAATTATATATATAAACAGGGTTTACATTAAGTATGATATTTAGGGGAGATATAGCCGTAGTGCCGTTAGAGGGTGCTACATCCTGTGTGGCCGTAGGGACCTCCAAGGCGGCAACGTTAAAACGGTGCAGGTAATCCCTCAAGGATTTGGAGTCCTTTTGGCGAATATTGAAAAGGCTGAGGGAAGTCTTGCAATGCTTCCTCCTGCTAGCAAATTATAAGAAAAAGCGAATGAAACTCCTAGAAGCTCCTCACCGAACCGGGGGCAGTTGGTCAAACCACTGCTGGGCCGTCCGGGCGAAGGTGGTCACAAAGACCCGACGTTTGATCCCGCCCGTGTATCGATGGAGCAGTGCAGTGTTCTTGAACCGCGATAGGTGATCTTGTGGGTTAGTAGTGCCATCATACTCCGCAATAACTGGCGTTCGGCAATTGGGAGGAAGTTCATCTGCCATGACCTGCTCGCTGAATTGGATACCGCCCCGCGCCTCCAACGGACTTCCCCTCATCCTGTTCTTCAGATCATGTAAACTTTTCATCAGGTGCTCTAGTTGGACCTCCCAACGCGGGGGAGGGTCGTTCCAAGCCAGGGAGGAGAACGGGTTCCCCCTCTGGTAATCCAAGAAACCTCTGCCCTTGAAGGCCTCGCCATCTTCTGCTGGTCAGCAGGCACGAGGCCTGGGGGCCACTGGCGCAAGGGGGCAGTGTTAACCGTTGCCATCTTCGCCCGTATGGCAGACGTAATTATCTGCTAGATGACCGCCATCAGCCCTGTGGACAACCTATTAAAGAGGTGTCCGAGGGGGTACTGTCCCACGGGGGGTCCGACATGGGTTCGGAGGGCCCAGCCTCCCCCCTACCGGAGGGACCCAAGGGAGCTCCAGACAACACTTGCAACGCCTGAGGGTCGGCAAGAGTGTCTGCTGCCTTCTGCTTACTTGATCTGCTGTTGGGGGTTTCCATAATCCTCACGTCTTAGTTCTGTGTTCTCACAGACCACTCCAATTGATGCGAACTAAAAGTGCTCGTTCTTGGGCTTTAACGGGGTGACCTTGAACTTTTTGCAAGCTATGAAACAGGAACCTGCAAAAAAAACGTTAGCACTCCGACGCTCAAGTCAGTAAGCAGTTATGAAAGAATAAACATAAGTGAAATGAAAGAGAAATAAATTCTCGTGACTAAAAAGTACAAAATAAGCAAAGTATGGGAGCATGAAAATCGTGTATTGGAGTGCTAGAAAAAACGTTACTTGAGCCAACTATATGAGATGGTATTTATAGGAGAAGAGTCATGGTTGAAAAGACTCCTAGTTGTGTGGGACTCTGGAGGGACTACGTGCTATCCTTCCCTTCCTTGAAAGTAGAGAGTCCGTTGAAAGGGTCTTCCATGAATAAGGATAAGGGGTAGACCCGGTCAACCCCTATCCTTTGTGGCGATCCTGGGCCTTCGCTTTGGGCCTCCTTGTTGGGCGTCTCGTCCTAGGCCTGGGCCTCCGTCCTAGGCCCCATCGATGGGTTTTCTTCTCCCGATTGGGCCGGGCTTCCTCTTTTACTGGGGCAGGCCTGATCGTTACCTCTTTGGGCGTGGGCCGGAGTCTCGAGTGGGCCTCCCCCCACATGTAGGCGGGCCTTCGAACAAGGCCTTCATTTTTAGAGTCCCATCAATGCCTTTTGGGCTGTTGGGCCTTGATTTTGGTTTATCTTTTTAGCATATATCACATATTGATCCACATTTTCTTTTATTCTTTTTCAGTATTATATCGATTTCTAAAGTTTATTGCAAAAGGAAAATTACAAAGTGCCCTATTACATAGGCTATTATTATTTTTTTAATTATAAAAAAGATATTTATACACTTATAAAAGAACCATTGATCATTCTTTACAAGAATTGATGGTCTAGAGTTTAATTGCTAAAAGTAACAAATTTGATATAACTCAATTGTCCATAATTTTTTTTTTCAATCCTACAATCAATATTATTTATATATAATAAATAAAAAAAATATATCTAAAAACTCAAAATTATTATTATATTTTTTTTAATTTTTGTTTGAATTCAACTACTCACCTTCTTCCCTAACCCCTAATACATCATTATCTTATGTCGACATGCTCCTCATGCCACTTGCCCTATGACACCCCCTACGTAACTACACCATATTACCACTAGTTATACATCCCTCTTACGTATAACCTGTCTTATGAGAGATTTTCATTTAAAATGAATAAAATCAATCCTATTGAAAACATATAATATATATATATAATAATGATAGACGTCGTCAAAAATTTATATCTACTAAGCCATAGGTATACTACGTACATAATTCCCAAAAAAAAAGAACTTCAGACTATTACAGAATTTAAAATGCAAACCCGACAAAAGATTAAAGTCACATAGCTAGAACTTTCGACTTCAAGTGTCACGACTGGCCCACCTATTAAAAATCCATGGTACGACTCCAAATGTGGTATAGCTAGTCACTGTGACTTATCTCCTGAAAAATATTGGCAAGGGATGAATTGCCTACTCAATAACTATAGGTAATCGCCTTATATATATACACACACATACACAATAAAATGAATATCATGCAATTACAAAAAAATATAAGAAATAACATATACCAACAATCATATATCAATTTACACATAATACTCGATTTTATTGTTTATTTCCTTAGGGCCCTACTTACTCATGCTGGAGCGCATCACTCAATAGCTTTGCCGGCTATCATCCCCTCAATCATAATATCTTTTTTTTTTTTCGTCGGTACCACACAACTCACAACTCGTATGATACCCCATCATCAATGATACCACACAACACACAGCTCGTTTGATATCCCAGCATCAATCATATCACACAGCACACAACTCGTATGATATGACACATGATCTCCCTGATCATTGACAACACACAGCTCGTCATTAATCATATTGTCATAAGGCGTTGCAATATGCCCTCAGTAAGGTAAGTCATCTCTTTATCTCAATTCATAATATTCTCATCAATAATCTCATCATTCATCTTGATTCAACAATCAAATCCCCATTGGTAACTTCAACGTTCAATTTCATTTAACAATCAAACATAGTACACATAATCATCCATCTATGTTCCATACACCATAACCACATATAATCACATAATGACAACTTCATAGAATTACAAGTAATCTAGACAAATAGCCAACAATTCACAGTTACGTATACAACCAAGAGTATATATCAAAATATACATATAAATATATGTATAAATCCAATTAACTATACTTACCTCCAACTTAAAAGATCATGTTAATAGGAGAAACTACTCAGCCCTCTACTCTATCTTCACGTTCTATAGCAGGATATAATATATTATTAATATATCAAAACTATTGTAAATTTCGAATAAAATTACTAATTAATATTCGTACTTTTTTTTATGCCAATCTTTTCACATTTCATTTATATTGAAATTTAAACCTTCGTTCATTCCTCGTCTAAACAATTAGACATTATAAGCTTTCCCGATATAAATAAATAATATATATATATATATAATTTATCAATTAACTCCTAAGAGCTTATTTCATCAAACCCCTCATATTTTTATAACTATCGTTCTCTATAACATCCCTAAATAAAATTATTACAAAAAGTCTCATATTCCTTTATAATAAATACAATATTTGTTAATTATAATTTCTCAATATTTCTCAAACATAGTTTTCTGCTATCCTTATTAATTTCTGCAAATTCTTCACTAAACATGCAATTATATATTTAGTTAATAAACCCGGTTAATTTGAGTAATCCATTATAACAACTACTTAATCTAATAGATTAAATAATTTAAATTTATAGGCTATAATATTCCAGTCCAATTAAACATATACCTGAACACTAATTTGTATAAATGCTCAATTTTATTAAATTTTTCAGTTAAATAATAAATCGAATAGTATAAAGCATATTTAATAAATACACTAATGAAATAATATTAATATAATAATTAATTTATAATTTAAAATTAAAGATTCTTACCTGTTGTGAATTACCGAAAGATTACAACCTAATTGTCCAAACATTACTCTCCATCGAAATGATTGGCTATCTAATATATATGTATAAATATATATATATATATATATATATTAAAGTAAGGATATGTGTATTAGCTTTGGAAATGAAGAGTGACAAGTGCACAACCCTCAATCAACCTAATCTATATTTGATGTTATCCCCTTTTTTTTTTACTTTGCAAGAAATTTCAATTCAGTCCTTTAACTTCTAAAATTATATAATTTAACTCCAAATATTTTATAAAGCTTCAATTTGGTCTTTTAAAGTTTTAATATATACAAATTTCAACCTACAGCTTATAATTAAATTTATATTTTCTTAATAATTATCAATTAGCGCCTCATGTGTATAAAAATCTATGGACATCACATGCCCGCTTCCCCCTCCCTTCCCTTCCAAGTCGCCCCCTTCTTCCCCTCGTCCCCCTCATTGCCTCCATCCTCTACTCTCCCCCTCCCCTCTCCAAGTGCCCCTACCTTCCTCCTCTTCTTTGCCTCCCTCCTCATTCTCCATCTACCGTTTTTCTCGCGCTCCCTGCCTCCCCTCAACTATCGCTTCCGCAAACTTCCCTCCCTACGAGTCGCGCCCTCCCTTCCCCTACCTCCCCTGAAGTAGCGTCACCCTTCCCTTGCCTTCTTTTGTGCACACCGCCCTTAACCACTTGAATATAAAAAATTTCGACATATTTTTACATCAAATATAATTTTATAATAAATCTAAAAGTAATAAAATGAAAAAATAATCTTATACATAAAAATAAAATAATTTGCTTTTATTATAAATACTTTGTTTTAGAAAAATAGTGATAATTTTATTTCTATCAAAAACCAAATGGCCATACCCAAACAAGATGACACTCACTGGTAAAAGTATATTAATATTAGTATTTCTTCACTCATAATCTGCCTACCGTCCACCTCCCCACCACTCTCCATCTACTTTGAACGTAAGCATTGTGGCCACACCCTATTGTTATGGGAGTTCTTCAAGTCTGAGCCACGAGCATGAGCCTCCAAACTGTTACCTTCAAAGTCCTCTTGTTCCTATTCAATCATAAGCCATAAATGATCATAATAAAGCAATCAAATTCTTGCTTTCAAGTTCACCATAAGTATGCAGACGCAACATTTTAGTACCTAGGGATATAACAGACTAGGGCAAGTTTAGTATCGCCCAAACCAAACGCGCGAGGGGGCACCATTGGAAATATATGCTCGGCATCTTCTATCTCTAAAATGCAATTCGAAACACCCATCTCTAGTAGAGACCCCTCAACATCGCAAGTTGGATGTTGTTAGTAGAAGCTTCCCAGCTGCACTTCTAAGCAAAAATATGAACTTTCCTGGGTATCGACGAGTCCCAGATGAAGCGCCAGCCTTGTAAGTCGGGCCCCTGCTCACCATATGATGTATCCCCCTCCGCCCCCAGATGCTTGAGTAAATGGTAAGCACTATGGACTGTGAACAACCCTTTACACTCATGGTGGAACACAAGGCCATCACTCTGTCTATCCTCCCAGACCTGAAATGGAAGGATGTATTTCGCGTCAATTGGAGTGTACTCCTCCTTGATGAGGGCTTCATTCCACATGTGCTCGGTAGGGCAAAAGCGTCGCCAACTTAGCATGAGGGCAATGACACTAGCACTATCGCCAATTTGAAAGTGTAGGGTTGCGGGAGCTAAGGGTCATGCTTGATACTCACGTCCTGCCCATTTGCAATACTCCACCTTGTCCCAACTGCCAATATTTCGCGATCGTCTTGCAAGGGATGCTAGGTGAATAATGGATTTACACCAATAGCCTCCAAAATTTTCAAACAAGCCTCATTGATTTACATCAAATATATGTGAACCGTGATTTACATGTCAGATATGGACGATCGGTCTAAATTAAAAATAGATGAACTATTTATTTGTTCATTAAATTAGAACCCTCAACAGTTAAAATAAAATCAAAGTTGTTAATTATTGTCTTTTTAAATATCGACCATTTATTTATTATCACAAGACCCAATGGTTCATAATTTAGGGAGTAAAATGTCATGTGATCATTATGAAAAATCAAGCAAAATAGCGCAACAAGCATGTGTGATGCATCTCATGTAATACGGGGGCATTTTGCACATGTTTTGAAAAGAGAAGGACCTAAATTTGTTTGGGGGGGGGGGGGGGGGTTCACAGAGAGGGTTTTTGAACTTTTACTTAATACATGTATGTAGTTGGAATTGATCTTATCGCAAAACGTTACACACTCTCGTGTGAAATTTGATTGCACGTAAACGTGTCATAATAAACTTTTGAGAAGCATATTTTAGAAATACGGTAAAAAATAAGTTGATAATTATATTTTATTCCCCATACAGTGAATTTTAACGAAAAAGTACAATATCTTATATATCTTGAAACATCTAAATCTAATTTACATATATGTGTACTAATATTATTTAAATATATTAACATGAATTCCATGCTACACACCAACAAAACTATAAAATTAAATAGGTGCTAATTAGGAAAATAAAAGAAATAAAAAAATGAATGTGTAGATAAAATTATATATTTTTTCTTTTATACAAACTAAATTAAAATACTTAGAGAACAATAAAATGCATTTGTCAAAAGTTGTTGAATTAGATTGTAGAATGCAAATTATTGATAGAATAATAATTAATTGCAAACTACTTTAGCTATGCTTACTAATGATATAAGTTTTCTTGCATCTTGTTAATGTACATCTTTGTTTGTTCGATTTCTCAATAATGTTAAATATACAAATTGATATTCTCTCCAAGACGGAGATAACATTTGATTGAATAATATCATAAAATGTGGACTTGAATTATTTCTCATATTCACTGCCAAGTTATATTCCACGTCGATCTTGTTATGATGTGGAAATCACTTTCTTTGTTGCATACAAAATGAATGTTTGGAAAAAAAAGAAACAAATGAAGATGGTGTTTGACCATAATCAAGTCTATTATGACACAAAATTTTAATAAAGAAAAAAACTCATTGGTGATTATATGTTATGAAAATTGAACTTCAACTTATCAAATCAAATCTCTAGCTATATTTGACGGTGCAAGACAAGGTGGCATTGCAGTAGGAATCATAGTGAGGGACTCGAGGGGTGCTTGTTTGGGTCAGAAAATGAAGCATTTCCCATTTGATACCACACTAGATCATGCTAAAATTCTTACAGCGAAAGAAGCAATTCAGTTGGCAAATCGAAAAGATTAGAGAAATGTTATTTTTTAGGATGATGGCATAACTATAATTGAATATCTTTTCTCAAAGCCCAAGAATAAGTAAGTGCCCCCCACGAGCAGCCCAACAGGTCAGGCCTTTTGGCCTATGAACAAGGTACTAAGGCCCATAACATGCTATATCCTTACTAACTGAGAGGCCCAAGATGTGAGCACAATCCAGCAAAGTGAGTCAACATACAACAGGGACGACACGTCACAAGTCGCTGAAACCTTAGGACACGTCATACTAAAAGATCTCCAACTAACTACAAGTAATCCGATTGAAACCAACTCTTTAAGCAGCAAGTAATAGATCATCGGATTCTCAGACGGATTAGGCAAGACTCAGTCAAAAGGTCATACTTTCATCTAGATAAGTCCAAATCACAAATCGATTTTTCTATTGTGTAGCTAACACATATAAATTTCTAGCGGTGTATGTTCACATAACCACTTTGCAGATCTTGCTCCAAGGTCCCCTATAAATTGACTCTTTCTGCAGTTAGTTTGCTAACCAATTCTATCACATTCTTACTCTCATTCTCTCTCGGTTTTTAAGCTACTTTTAGCTTACCTTTTGAACTCCACATGATTTTCATCACTTTAGTATTATATTTGACTATTATTCTTACATTAATTCAAGTTTTTCTTTTATTTTTTCAATAAGGATATTACTAACTTAAGCATCAGAGTGTTAATCCCTGTTATGCATATTAGTCTCCTTTGATCTTAGGATTTTCGTGAAGATCCTTTGACCATTGTGGTGTTGTTGGACTCCAGTATAGATCATTGGCGCCGTCTATGGGAAACATGAGCTAAAGGCGTGAGAAATGGATTGCTCAAACAATGGAAGTGACAGCGGTCCCTTTGAAGAGAACACCCCTCCTTACTACAGCAGGTTCTGCAGTTCCACCTCAGGAACAAGCACTAGGTGGACTCGCTGTCTCCACTCTCGAGAAGCCTTGTCTACTGTCGCCAACCCGCTCTTCTATGAACATCTCAGCAGGTTCATTGATGTTGTTGTCAGCACAGCTCTCAGACACCTTCCTACTCCAGCCGCAAGCACGAGAGCAGGTCACATGCCTCTATCTGCTACTGTCAACTTGCTCTCATGTGAGCAACTGACCAGGTTCATTGCTACTGCAGTCAGCTCAACCCTCTAAGGATCTTCTGCTCCTGCTATCGACAGTGGAGCTGGACAGACGCCAATTTATGATGTATCTGATGCCTAAGGAGGACATAATGCACCAACCCCTACTATGTTCCAGCACGATGGAATTCACCCCATTAATCCCACAAGCGAGGGAGGGACCAACAAGGTATCCCTTGGGGCTTGGCAGACCCTCTGACAAGCGATGTTGGAACTTCATCAGCAGGTAAGGGGGAGACTTCTCACCTAAAGTGAGCAAACCCCCTTAGCGAATGGGTGATGGCTAAATAACTCCCTTCTCATTTCAGAGCACCAACAAGTTTACCATTTTATAATGGTAAAATCGATCCTACTATGCACATTTGTAAGTTTGAAAATGTTGCTCTCCTGCACAAGTACTTTGATGGTATAAAATGTCGAGTCTTTCTTACTAAAGTAACTGAATCTGCCCAGCAGTGGTTTGACTAGTCACCACCTGGTCCGATCCTTTGCAGAACTTTCGTCACTCTTTGTGCATCAATTTGCGAGCAAAAAAAAAAATACCGCAAGACGGCTACAAACCTCTTCGGAATGAAATAGGAGGAAAAGAAACTCTAAGGGTGCATATACAGCTTTTCAACAACGTCGTCCTTGAGGTCCCTGCTGCCCACCAAGAGGTACTGATTACCCCTTTCACACAAGGATTGAGAGTCAGAGCTTTCTTCGAGTCATTAGCTAGAATACCAGCTACCAACTTTGATAACTTGTTGGCCGGAGCTGAAAAGTATGTGAACCTGGAGGAACGCCAATGGAGTAACGAGCAAAATAAATACATGAGACATGATGTTAATATGCTTAATAGACCTAAATCCAAGGCGAATGAGGAGGTCCAACCATTTTTTCCCAATCACGAGCACCACACCCCCCTAAATGCAAGCCCAATACATGTGTTGAAAGCTATAAAAGAGAAAGATATGCCGAGGTGGCCTAAGAAGGTTTGCGACACACCTACCAAGCCTAAGTCTAACAAGTTTTGCCAATTCCACAATGAGTTTGATGATGGTACCAATGATTGTTTGCACTTGCAGGATGAAGTGAAAGGTTAACTTGAGCAGGGCACTTGGAAGAATATTTACTCCTTGATCAGGAAAACTAGCGCCCCATTGAGTAAGATTCTTTATAATTCCATGCTATGGTAGCACGGTTAGCCTATGTTTTAGAACTATGCTTATGATGAATGTTTTCTTATTTTGTTTATGATGGACTTCATAGTTATTCTTTGCAAATTCTATTTACTTGCTATTATTATGGCCTGAAAATGAATTGTTATCTACAAACGGCTACCGTCTGTGAACTTGCTCCTGCTGATGGGCTCCGGCTTGCTGACGGGCTTAGGTCTGTGCTTCTGTTGATGGGCTTCGACCCTACTGACGGGCTCTAATCTATACTCATGCTGATGGGCTTTGGCCTTTACTCTTGCTGATGGGCTCCGACCTTGCTGACGAGCTTCGACCTGTGCTCCTACTGATGGGCTTCAACTTGCGTCATTTCGGACAAGCTTCAACTTGTGAACTTGTTGGTAGACTCTGACCTACCTCACTAAATAGTCGACCCACAATGGGTTACGCCTTGTACTGCTCCATAAGTAGGTTGTACCTTGCATCGCCAGGTTTGACTCATCTCTCTATTTATTGCAATTATCACTTACCTTTTTATAGATATACACTGATCTCCCTAATTCTTCATCCTTGTATAAGTTGTCTTTAGCCAACAAGACTGTCTTTCATTAGCATAATAAAGCAGAAGCCCAAATAGCCTAGCAGGACTTTCCCTACTGGATTAGCATGGACAAAAATCTTTTCTTTTACAGGACTATTTCCTATTCCAGCAGTCCGACACCAAGACTCACACTCCCAAAGGGAGGGGGGAGTGATGATGCCCTCTTAAAATTCTTCAAAGCCCAAAAATAAGGAAGTGGTCCCCGACCGAGTAGCCTAGTAGGTCGGGCCCTATTGTCCCATGAGCAAGATACTAAAGCCCATAACATGCTCTATCCTTACTAACCTGGCAGGACCAAGAAACAAGCCCAATCCAACAAGGTGATTCATTATACAGTAGGGATGACACGTCACACAGGTCGCTGACACCTCAAGACACGTCATACTAAAAGATCTCCAAGTAATCCGGTTGAAATTAACTCTTTAAGCAACAAGTAACAGATCCTCGAATTCTCGGACAGATTGGGTAAGACTCGGTCAAAAGGTCATATCTTCATCTAGATAAGTCAAAACACAAACTGATTTGTTTTATTGTGTAGCTAACACATACAACTTTCTAGCGTTGTATGATTCACCATAACCACTTTCATGGATCTTACTCCACAGTCGCCTATAAATTGACTCTTTGTGCATTCTAACTCTCATCCTCTCTCGATTTTTAAGCTACTTTTAGCTCACTTTTTGCACTCCACACGATTTTCATCACTTTAGTATCATATTTAACAATTATTTCACATTGATTCAAGTTTCCCTTTATCACGTTAGTAAGGACATTATTCACTTAAGCATTGAAGTGCTAACCCCTGTTTTGCAGGTTAGTCCTACTTTGATCTTAGGATTTTCATGAAGATTTTCCGACCATTGTGGTGCTGCTGGACTCCGATACACATTAATCATTAATAAGCTCGCTTATGCTGGAGATGATTTCTCACCTTTGGGACTGATTTGTGCAGATATTAAGGTACCAACAACTACTTTTCTTTAATGAGAAAGGTTAGATCCAGTGACAAGGGGTTGGAGTCATTATTGTAATGCTTACTACTATTGTCTGGTTTTTTCAGCTTCAATGAATGATTTTCCTGTAAAAACAAAGCACTTGATTAAAGCACACTAAATTTTTCTAAGCACAACAAATAAAGAAATTGATTCAAGCGCAAATAGTTTCTTAGAAGTAATTTCTAGACAATATACATTTAAAAAACATAATTATTCAGTAATTTCTACCAATCATGCAAACTCCCACTTGGTTAATCAACCAACATAATCTTGATAAATATGCTTGATTCAATCCGTCGGTTGCTCATGATTTGTAGCGAGCATTTGAGAATGACCAAATCTTTGTAATGATCATGTTAATTGTTTTAAAAAATATGTGAAAATTAACTCATCCCCACTAGGAAAAAATAGTCATGTCCCTCTCAAACTCCTCTTTGTCTCCCTCTTGTGGTCTCCCAACAGTCACCGGCGGACCCCACCGAAGGAAGGGGAACGAGTCTCCGCCTCCGCCTCCTTTAAGTTTTTTGTTTTTGCTTCCCTTGCTGAACGAGTCAGTGGAAACTCGTAATTGCTTCAAAACCAAAAATGTCTCAAAGCCCGGTGGAACGCACGCTACTGCGACTCAGGGTCAAGCACTCTGTCTACCGTGGTTGGCTCCTTTCCAGCTTCACACGCTTCCTCGGATCAGACTGTTGTATGTGGGTCTTCGCCTCGACTTAGGGTTTCCGCGCCTCAGAACCCGTTGGCCCCTGCTAGGGTTTTGCTGCAAGGTGTTACATCCCCCATCCGCCATGTAGAGCCCCCAACGGACCATGCATCATCATCTGGCCCCCTTCCGCCATGGTTGCGCCTGAATTACCCTAGGCACCAGCACCTGCGGATCTCTACACCGAAAATATTTGCGTAAACCGTAGTTGTGATCGCTCATCAGATATCGAGATGGTTTTACTCGATCCTCCAGGAAAGTGCTGGGTTTTATCACGCCTGACCAGCATAATAGAATAATTATCGTTAAGCCTATGAGGGAAATGGTTGAAGTCGACGCAAAATGTTGGAACACTATGGCTATAGGATATTTCTTGGGGTGTCGCCCGTATTTCTATCACCTGGAGGCCTACGTTAAATCTCAATGGCCGGCAGTGAAGGAAGTGGTTGATTCGGCAAATGGTTTCTATTTCTTTATCTTTCAGACTGAGGTCGCCCAAGACGATGTTATAGGGGAGGGCATTGGTTATTCCAGGGGCAGCCCATTTTCTTGCAGAAGTGGCACCCGGGCATGCTATTAGAGAAACGCACGCACCAACAGATACCGTTATGGGTCAAACTACGCAATCTTCCGATGGAATATTGAACGGTTGATGGCTTAAGTGTGGTGGCTAGCGGCATTGGCGACCCGCTTTACCCTGGCTCGATCACCCGAAGCTATGCATGCATCAATTACCCTAAGGTTTGCGTATTGGTGGAACTTGTTCAGGTGCCCCTAAATAGTTGGTGTTAGTTCACCCAGGAGCCGAGGGCGCAAGTGCTCTTTGTCACATATCGGTGGAATATGAATGGCTCCCATCCGGGTGTGAGTCCTTTTGTGCCTTGGGTCATAAGGCGGACCGTTTTCCAGCCGCAATCAGACCGTCCAGGGCGTCCCACCCTATGCAAGTTTATGTTCCGAAATCGACTGGGCCTCCACATCCCCCGCCTGCTGGACAGCCTTCCACACCGGCCTGTGCCAAGGGTCAGGAATCATGGTTTTCAATCATTTCTATGCTCTTGCTAGGATCACTGATGATTTGTCTGAGGGTCCCAACAGTAGCAGCCCTTTTTCTGTTGTAAATGATTAGTCTAGCCACGTGGAATGTCTGGGGTCTCAATAGACTAGACCATCAAAGTGCGGTCATTATTGGTTTGCTGGATACTAGGGTTGCTTTCCATAATGTAGCGGCGGTGCAAGAGTGTATCCCTCCTCATTGGAATTGGTTTTATGATTACTCGCAGGGGCCCGACACTAGAATCTGGACTAGATAAAACCCAATTGACTTGGACGTACACATTCTCAACTCCCTAGACCACATGATCCACTATCGATTAGTGAGGCGATCGACGCATAAGTCCTTCGTTCTCTTGGTTGTATATGCAACAAACAAACTGGGGAATCGACGCCATTGTGGGATATTATTGGCGGCTTGGCACCTGACCTTGAAGATGAGCTATGGTTACTTATGGGGGATTTCAACTGTGTTCTTAATGAAAGTGAGGTTTGCAATGTTTCGGTGGAAAACGAGTTAGCCATCAAGAATTCTCCAATTGTCTATTGGGTTTGGGCTTGCACACACTCCTCGCATAGGGTTTGTCCTTCACATTGCACAATCGCAGCTTGGGCCCCAAAAGCTTGTGGAAACTCTTCGACCAAGTTGTGGGTAATGATACTTGGTTCACCTCCTGGCCGGCCAACTCCTATCATTATTTTGCGCAGTGAATGTTCGACCACTGCCCATTGACTTCAACGAAGGGACGTGAGTACTTCTATTTTGATAATTATCTTGGTAACGAACCTGATTTCCTTCAGGTGGTTTAGCGTACCGGTTCCCTATGATTCATGGAGTTTTTGATGTACGCCGTTGTCTAGAAATTAAAAGCCCTCAAATATCTGTTTGCGCTGACTAGGACAACGCAAGGGGAACTTAACACTCAATGTTCAAGAGGCGGCACAATTCCTGCAGCAAATTCAGACGTTGCAGCAAGAGTTTCCAACAGTGAGGTTGTTTTAGGAGGTCAAGAACTTCTGTCGACTTATCTATTCTTGAGTAGTCCAACAATAGGTAGCCATGTTGCAACAACGTGCTAAGATATGATGGCTCAAGGAGGGTGACCAGTGCACGAGATTATTTTTTCAGAAAGTCGCAGTGTAGCGGGCTAGAAGACAAATCTGTTAGCTCCAATCCCCCATCAACGACACAGTGATTGAACAACACCTTATTGTGCAGGAGCTCGTGTGCTGGTATTCTGACTTGTTGGTAGCCAAACTGATTATCGGAGCCTCCAATCGACCTATTTGCAGCCTTTCCTCACGGGAGTCAAAGCGGAAGGATGTGCGGCCCTTTTGGTCAAGGTCACTGATGAGGAGATTCAAGAGGCAACTTTCTCTATTGATGACGACATGGCCCCGGGCCCTAACGGATATTCGGCTTGCTTCTTCAAAAAATCCTAGAGAGTGGTGGGCGAACTCATTCTATGTGCTGTTAAGGATTTCTTCGATGTTGGCCGGATGCTTCGGCAAATCAATCAACTTTTCTCGTTTTGGTGCCTAAGGTGCTAAACCCAGTCATGGCTACAAACTTCAGATCGATCGCATGCTGTAACGTCCTCTACAAAATCATTTCGAAAGTCTTAGCGAGCCAGCTTAAGAGGGTCCTTAACAAACTGGTAGCAAGCAGCCAAACGACATTCATCCCGGGATGCAACATCAGCGACAACGTGTTGTTAGCCCAAGAATTGCTTCATGGGTACAATCAGAGCCACATTTCTTCTCATTATGTCATGCAGATTGATATCCGAAAGGCTTTTGATTTTGTCCAATGGGATTTCTTGCTTGCCACTCTCTTGTTGATGGGCTTTCCTGATTTTGTTCGATGGATTGAGCAGTGTGTTTCTACGCCCTCGTACTCTATCCTCCTCAATGGGTAGCCACACGTCTTCTTTAAGGGAACTAAGGGGCTGCGCCGGGCAGACCTTATCTCCCCTACTTATTCGTCCTCATCATGGAAATGCTGCACGCTATACTCATGATTGTGGGTTTTCAATTCCACTTGAGGTGCTCGGATACTGGTTTACGTATGTTGAGTTTTGCTGATGACATCCTACTGTTCTGCAAGGCGGACGCTCGATCGGCGGAAAACCTTCGCTTTGCCATAGATGAATTTTCCCACCTTTCAGGGTTGCATCCAAATGACGGGAAAAGTGTCGTTATCCTGTCTCGTTCGGCTGCCTTACAAGTCGCAACCATTTGTATTGTCGTGGGCTTTTTGGAAGGCTCTCTTCCTTTTAAATACCTCGGCATGCCGCTCATTTCCTCGCGTCTTTCGATGGAGATTGCAAGCCACTATTGGACAAGGTTGAGACACGTGTTGCCGCTTGGGGAAGCAAGCACTTCTCCTTCGCCGGTAGGCTCCAGCTCGTCAAGTCTGTCTTTTCTACCTACCACATTTATTGGTCGTCGGTCTTCATCCTCCCCAAGGGTGTCACTGTTGCCATTGAGCGATTACTATGAAGGCTGGGCTGGGAATGAGAATCACTTCACAGCCAGAGTGGCCTGGAATCGTGTATGTCTACCAAAGCGGGCCGGGGGGCATTCTTCCAATTACAACAATGAACAAAGGACTTATTTGAAAGCACCTATGGTCCATCACTCAAAAGGATTGCACTTCAATTGGGATCCAATGGATTCTTGCCTACCGCATCAAAGATCAATCTCTATGGTCTATTAGCAGCGGGAGTGGGAGTTGGTGTTGGAAAAAAATCTTGCGTTTATGTGCTTCATTGCAACCAGTTATTTAGTTTGTCCTAGGTAATGACAGTGATATAAAGCTATGGTTGGACCTATGGCATCCCATGGGCATTCTCGTTCAGCATATTCTACATGGGCCGTAAATTTTGGGGCTACAAAGAGAGGCGACGCTAGACGCGGTAATCACGAACGAGCGTTGGACCTGGCTGCCTTCTCGATCACCCAATACTGCAACTATTATTGACGAGCTCCCGACCATCAAGGGAGGGATGGATTGAATGTTGTGGCGGACGTCTATGGGACTTTTCTCAATGATACATGCACGATGGCTCTTCCTTTCCTCCGAGCCCCCAATTCCGTGGGCACCTTTGCTACAAGGCCCTTTCAAGATCCCCCAGAATTCTTTCATTCTCTGGCTTGCGATTCAGGAGTGTCTCCCAACCTTGACAAGTCTTGGTTTTCTCATTTGGAAACATTCTGTTGCTTATGCGACGAGCTAGTGCTGGAGATGCACTCCCACCTCTTCTTCAGTTACAGTTTCTCTCGAATGCCTTGTCCTGCTACGGCCCGGAGTTCGCTTTGTTTGGCCATGGAGTAATTGGCAAGAAGGGGTCGCAGGTGCCAGTTGTAGTTGGCGTGGAAGACACTTATTCAAAGCGGCTAGTCAATCTACCCTTGCGTCACTCGTTTACCACATCTGGCAGGAGTGGAACAAGCGTATTTTTCGGAATGTTCGATCCTCCCAGACTCTGTTGTTAGGTTGATAGTTGAGCAGGTCCGTTTGGTGATTATTAGTGCAGAATTGAAGGAGAAACTCCAGTCGGGGGTCCTCTATAGGATTTGGCAAATTGCCTGGCACTGATCTCAGCCGCTTTGGCTTTATACTCTTTTTTCCTCTTAATGCAAATTACCTTCTTCCAAGAAAAATAATGTGTAAAATTCAATTACCATTAAGCTATCAATTATCACGAAATATATTAATAATAACCATATATCAAATAAAATATAAGAATAAGCTATTGTGAATTTTAAATATTTTCCTACATTCAGTAAATGAGACTTTTGATCGTAATTTTAGAGCCTATAAATAGATTAGTTCAATTTGTATTGATAGAAGAAGAGATAAAATGAGAATACTTTCTTTTTTTTTTTTATCAACTCTAATTATATTTATTTCATAATATAAACTATGGAGAAATTGCAGTGTATGTCCCATAACTTACCACATTTGCAATTTTGGTCCCCTTTTTTTGGGACTCAACAAATTTAGTCTCACAAGTCCAAAAAAGTTGCAATTTACGTCCCATTAACACTTTTCTTTAAATTATTAACAGAAGGAGCATGTGCCAAGCACATGCTCCATTAACTTTGTTTCTTCAATTAACGGTCCATGAACAATTTAACGGAAATTGTTGATGGGATGTAAATTGCAACTTTTTTGGACTTGTGGAACTAAATTTGTTAAGTCGTAAAATAATGGGACAAAAATCACAAATAAGGTAAGTTATGAGATGTAAATTGCAATTTTCCTTATAAACTACATACATAAAAAATATGACTTTGTGTTATGACGAAAGGAAGAGATATAAAGAGTATATATATTGCTAAGAGCATAAGTGGGATAAAAAAAAAAAAATACTTTTTAGTCCTTTTATGATTCATTTTCTTACCAATCATGTAAACCAAAAATAGTATAATTTAATTGGCATAATATTAACAATTTCAATCAATTAATCAATCCAAACACAATATAAATCAAGAAGGGCAATTAATCATTTTTTATCTAACTATTCTAATCTAATCCCATGTCCATATTCCTATCAGGGCCTGTTTACTATTTTGTATGGGATAAGCATGGGAAATATTAACTTGTGATCATATTTGGCACAAGTTGGTATGTGACTATGTAGCTCACTATTTACTTGCTTCAATTAGCTTGAGGATAAATAAATTGTTACCTTAATAATCCGTTCACTACTATTGAAAAACACATAGATTATGATGTTCATTTACATTTTTGCCCATTAATAGGACAAAAAGTCACATGGCAATATTATCTAAAACCTCACATGCCTTGCATTTTTCTTTTCATCTTTGTTGAACAGACATTTTCTTTCATTTCCGTAATGCTGGACAAAACTCCATTCATGGAGATTTCAAAAAATACATGATCCTTTGTAGATTGCTTTCTATAGAAAAAGATAAAAAAATAAAAATCCATCCAATTCCAGGTAATTGATTCATCAAGTTTTTTGTACATATAATCAGTAGCGGGAAATTTCTTTAGAACAAGTAAAATAGTTTAAATAAGGACTTTCATAGGTGTTAATTAGTGGGTATTGTGTTTGATAGTTGTTAATTACTATTTTCTTAGCAACTTTTAAGTATCACACATAACCTTTTTATGCTAAGTTGTGTATTTCTACGTTTGAGCCTTTGAGTTGTTTGATTACCAAACTCAAGGATTTACTGTTTGGTTCCTAAAAATAGAGGAGAATGTATATATATATATATATATATAATCTCATATACAGAATGTGCTTCACCGATTTATTGCAAAAAACAACTACACCTTTTTTTTTTTTGTGTAACATTTGTGTACTTGAGTTGCCCTTCTGTTAGCATCTAGAATATCTTATATATAGTTGGATACTTGCTACAAGATTTTTCGAAGAGTGGAAAAACACCAATTTTTATCGATAAAGCGACCCTTTTAGCGAAAGTAATTCTTTTTTTTTTTTATGTTCTTATTGTTTTTCCCCATATCTTTCTTTAATTTGTTACATGTTCCACATAACTAAATATGGACATTACAGTGTATCTAACATGGAAGAATAGGTTATTGCTTCATTGATATTTGTTATTTGGTACTACGTGCACGATTGTTAACTTGTTTGTCTAATTGCTGTTAGATTTTAATGGTTGACTACTTTTTGTTGTTGTTGTTGGTCATGATGTTAGGTTTTAGTTTCTCAATAGTGCAACACTATGGCTAAATATGGCCGCACCTATCCTGATCCTCCACCAGCTAATTCACCCTGCTGGATCATGGACGAGTTGCACAACACAAGCGTCATCAGATGTGCAATCGTACTTGCACTTCTGTGATTTTGGAATGCAAATTGTATAGCGGACTTCTTGGACTTCATCCAATCTAGGAAGACGGTTCTGTGGTGGCCAGGATCAAGTATTCGTTCCTTATGATTGAATAATCTAATTTCATTTTTAAATTGTTCCTTGGGAACAGATAATTCCAAATTAGCTTAAGGCTGAATATATTCTCCAAAGTACCTAACTTGTTACATTATGTTGTAGGCATCTTCTGTGGCACGTTCCAATAGGTGGACCCTCCTATGTGTAAGCGTATTATCGAGGTTATACCTGGATTGCTCAAGCACTCTTCGTGTTTTGAGGAGTTTGTAAAATGTTATGGAGAACGAATGGTCACCCTCGAAGCAGGACTTAAAAGGCCTCGTACTTTGCTCTTGGTTGTTATAACTTCAACAATAACTATGTCGGCAACCGACACATACTACCGCATAGGGGTGCAAGTTGAGCCGAGCCGGCTCGCGAGCTCGAGTCGAGCCTGCTCGAGCTCGAGCTCCTAGCGAGCTCGATCTCAAGCTCAACCATTTATGTTCGTGAGCTCGCGAGCCTCACACTTTTTTTTAAAATTTTTTTATTTATACATATTTTTATATATTAAGTATATTTCAATATTATATTAAGTTTATACTAAAAGTTCACTATATATTAGAATTATTAGACAATATATCTTTTATTTTAATTTTATATAATAATAAAATATGGTATTTTTATTTATATTGTCTAAAAACAAGTTTAAGCAATATTTTAGTAAGTTTTGATATTCTTTTTGTAAATAAAGTGTAATGCATATGAAGTTGATACACTTTTAGTAAGTTTAAGCAACAAGTGTAATGCATATGAATTTTATTGTTATAATTTAAAATCCACTCCATAAAATATATTTATTTCAAAATTCATCATATATTAGAATTATTAGTCAATAACTCATATTTCAGTCTTAGATGATATTAAAATATGATATTTTAGTTTATATTATCTAAAAACAAGTTTAATCAACAATTTAGTATGATTTGGTAAATATTGTGTAAATAAATATTTAATATAATGCATATGAATTATATCGTTATAATTTCAGTATCTACTACAACAAAATGCATTTATTTCAATATCTCATATTTTACTCTTAGATGATATTAAAATATGGTATTTTAGTTTATATTATCTAAAAACAAGATTAATCAACAACTTAGTACGATTTGATATTTTTTCTAAATAAATATTTAGTACCTTCCATACGAATTTTATTGTTATATTTCAATATTCACTACAACAAAATGCATTTGTTCGAAATTCATCATATATTAGAATTATTAGTCAATATCTCATATTTTAGTTTTGAATTATATTAAAATATGGCATTTTAGTTTATATTATCTAAAAAAAACTTAATCAACAACTTATCACGATTTGATATTTTCTTTAAATAAATATTTAATACAATTCATACGAATTTTATTGTTGTATTTCAATATTCACTACAACAAAATGCATTTGTTTCGAAATTCATCATATATTAGAACTATTAGTCAATATCTCATATTTTAGTTTTAGATGATATTAAAATATGGTATTTTTGTTGATATTATCTAAAAACAAGCTTAATCAACAATTTAGTATATTTCGATATTTTTTTTGTAAATACATATTAATACAATTCATATGATTTTTATCGTTATAATTTCAATATCTACTACATCAAAATGCATTTATTTCAAAATTCACCATATATTAGAATTATTAGTCAATATTGATATTTTTGTTTTAGATGGTATTAAAATATGGTATTTTGGTTTATATTATCCAAAATATGGTTAACTCTTTTCATCATATTGCTTTTTTTTTTTTTTTTTTTGCTTCTTGTGAATGTTTTTTTCTTGATTCTTATTTAAATTTTTGAATAATCTATATTTTTTTATTTTTATGTTATTTTAGGAAAAAAAAAAAATAACCAAACTCGAGCTCGGCTCGTTCGCGAGCTCGTGAGCTCGTGATCTACGGGCTCGAGCCTGTTCGATGCAGGCTCGCCGAGCTCGAGCTCGATCACCTGAGCTCGAGCTCAGATTTTTGGCCGAGCTCGGCTCGTTTGCACTCCTACTACCGCAGTCGCTAATTAGCTGGAAATAACCATTTCATCCCGCTTGTACTAAGTGAAATGTTGTGTTATGTTATTTCCGTAGCATTGTGCTAATGTATCAAATTCTTTAAGAATTATACCGTATTTAGTTTGGACGTTGTGCTTGTAGAATTTTGGATGCTTGTAAGTCTAACGACTGAAAAATAATCCCTATTTAATGTGTTCTACATAAATATGTACCTAGTATCATCTTCGTTGATATGCGGTAATTACAATAAGATAGCAAATTGGGACCCGAATTTTTATTTATCATGTCGAAAGGATTTCAGACAATTCAAAATCAAATGAGACGACCAGAACACCATATTGGTTTGACATATGTATTTTTGGATTTGGTGGTTGATTATTATTAATGTTTGTGCACATATATATTCATCATCTACCTACCCATATTTAATGTACATTGTCCTAAATTTTCCTTTATATATGATGCAGTTAGTAGCAAGGGCAGACATAAGAAGTCTAAGTACCTCACTTTTTCTTTGCACATATGCTATTTTGCTGCCAAAACTGTTTGAATTCAAGGAGGGAAAGCAATATGTTGCGCCCCCCAGAGAAAGTTTTTCTACTGCAAACACTTTACACCAAGATAATGGACAGATGCTTCATTCATGAACTTGTTCGTAAGGTTCAACCCGGTGCAGTGCCAATGGCCATCCAAATGATAAGGTTGTACGCGTTGCTATTTCTGTTGTCAATATCGTGTTCGGAACTCGTCTATGCTCCAGATTTGATCCATGTCGATTGGACCATTTAAAGGAACGGGATGAGACGTTTACTTGGCTTATCAATCGTGCCGGTGGTCGTTTGATCCCGAGGCCCAAAGCTAGTTCTCGTTAATAAATCCTTATGGGAGGAAATTAAGCGGGTAAGCAGACATGAAACAGAAAAAAAGCTCGGCTATTATGAATGTCTTTTATAATATCCTATTAAAACATCTATCCTCATTCAAGCTAATACATTCACCTAAGTTAATTTAGCTTATCATTGTTTACCACCATCTTTCAATTTGATAATTGAGTTTCAGTGATTTTTAATTATTGCTGGAAAGGCCATTTGCTCTTGCATACCGATGGGACACTAAACCTATTTGGAATGAATTGAAAATTCTTTTTGTTCACCTGAATACGAGCTGAACCATCCAAGCGATGACGAGCTTTATGCTGAACACGTGACAATGCCGGATGAGACTGTGGTTGCTATGTCGAGGGACGGAAATGGTTGTCTTCAAATGATTCAGTTTCTAAGCCCGTCGATTAGGTCCAAAATGATATTTTAGTAACGTTAGCAGTGATTCTTATCTATCTCCCAGTTTGCTTTATGCTCCATGTTGTCTTCGTGTTATATGTTATAATGTTGTTTAAAAAGGGTTCCCAAGGAGCCTTCATAAATGAGGCCATGTTGGATCTTGGACGACTTAATTGTTCAAATGCTCTATTGTATCCCATTAACCATTTTAGCACTTTAAGTTAAGAAAATTACGTTTGAATTTCCTAGTATGATTATTCGATCATGTTATTAAGTATAACTTGAAGGGGGACAAATAATATTGGAACTAATATTCACTGTTGTTGCGTCCATTTTTGTAATATTGTATTTCTAAGTATTCTTGCTTCAATCATGCTCATTAACTTATTTTTATACGACCTACAAAAGATCGGGCATTTTAGGTGGAGGAAATAACACTTTTCGTCCTGTAACTTAGGGTCTTCCCACTTTTGATCCTATTGATTAGGGAATTCTCACTTTTGGTCCCGTAACTTCTAAAAAGTAATACTTTTGGTCCCATGCCACCTCTCCGTTAGATTTTTTAAAAGAAAACATCATGTCCTTAGCACGTGGCCGTTAGGGTCTTTACACTTTTGGTCCCATATGTTATGGGATTCTCACTTTTGGTCCCATATGTTATGAAATTTTCATTTTTGGTCTCATAACTTTGAAAAGGTAACACTTTTGATTCCAAGTACTTAACAACCACGTTGCACTTTCCGTTAAATATCTAATGGAAAGTGCCATGGGACCGAAAGTGCTACTTTTTTAAAGTTACAGGACCAAAAGTGAGAATCTCAAAACCAATGGGACCAAAAGTGGAAAGGTCCTAAGTTATGAAATGAAAAATGTTATTTCCCCTTTCGGGTGGGAATGAATATAGTGTATGTTTATCATGTGATTTTTTAATTGAACTTTTTTTAGGTAATTTTTTTTCTATCTTAACTTGTAGAAAAATCCAAACAATTACATTATGTCCACCTTATGCATCACCTGATTTTCTATTTTTGCGTTGCATGTGATTTCATTACTTCGACGCCACAATTTTTCCCATATTATGATTTTTTGGCTTTATTAAACTTGTGTTTGTGAATGGAGAGGTAAAACAAAAACAATATGGTTCTCGGTTTCGAACCACACAAGAAGACATGCAATTCCCACTTCACTATTCATTCAATAAAGCAAAGAACTATTTAGGTCAATTTGGTTCTAAATGCCACAGGAGAGCAAGATTTGGTAAGGATGAAAACAGGGCGCGGAAACTCGGGGCCCCGACCCGAACCCGCCCCATTTAGGACGGGTTTGGTATAGGTTTTGGCGGGATCGGGATTGGTTCGGGTCCTTTAAGTAGGGACTCGGCCAGGTCCGAGGCGGGGTGCAGATTTTGCTGAACCCATCATGGACCTGCCCCGTCCAGACACGCCACGCCCCGCCCCGTATTGACATATATTTTTTACTATTTATTATTCATATATAATACATTATTATTTACTAATAAATATATATGGTATTATATGTAAATTCTTAAACGGTTGAGCATATATCCAACTCTATATGTGAAATAAAAAAGAAATAAAAAATTAGTTGAGTATATACTTTGTCTTATACAATTCATCTATAGATTGAAAACTATATTAAAGTATTTAAATCTAAATTGATATTACTTATTACAAAAATAAAATAAGTTGAGTGTATGATTTGTATTATATAATTCATTGTAAATCGTAAAATGATATTACTTAATGAGAAAATTAATAATTTAGATGAAATACTTTGTCTTATACAATTCATTTTAGATTGAAGTTAAATCTAAACTGATATTACTTATTAAAAAAATAAAATATTAGTTGAATATTCTTTGTATTATATTTTTCATTGTAGATCGTAAAATGATATTACTTAATGAGAAAATTAATAATTTAGATGAACATATACTTTGTCTTATACAATTCATTATAGAATGAAAACTATGTTAAAATATTTAAATCTAAACTGATATTTTACTTATTAAAATAAATAAAATATTAGTTGAATGTATTCTTTGTATTATATACTTCATTGTAGATAGTAAAATGATATTACTTATGAGAAAATTAATAATTTAGATGAACGTGTACTTTTTCTTATACAATTCATTATAGATTGAGAACTATGTTAAAGTATTTAAATGTAAACTGATATTACTTATTAAAAGAATAAAATATTAGTTGAATGTATTATATAATTCATTGTAGATCGTAAAATGATATTACTTAATGATAAAACTAATATTTAGATGAACATATTTTTTATCTTATACAAATCATTTTAGATTGAAAACTATGTTAAGGTACTAGTTATTGAAAATAATTTTTGCTAAAATTATCTACATCTATAATTACACTGTTTCGGGCCGCGTGGCGGGGGCGGGACAGGATTATCTAGGGCGGGTCTCGGGTTCCGGCAGACCTGCCTCGTTGCCATCTCTAAGATTTTGGAGGTGGTTGAGGCAATAAATACGGCCAAATGATGACATAGGCTTGTTGCCATGCCAGAGAACCACAAACATTAAATGTGTTGTACATAAAATTAATGCTCTTAAATTATTAATTATGGTATAAAATCAACGTGTTCACATAATCAGAATTTAGGAGCACCTTTAATCTAAAGTAGATAATGTTGCTTATTTAGTTCTTTATTTTAGAATGCCTTTAACACAAATGGGCACACATGATTGTATCTAATAAGATCCTTGTTGTATTATTTGTTTTCCCAATTGTAAATTTCTTAATCCTTCAATAATAATTTCTTAATTGGGAGAATTAGCAGAAGGAGTTTTTTGCAAAGATTATTAGCAGCAAAATGCCGCCATGTTTATGAAATAAATAGATGCAATATTGTTTAACCAGTGTGCAATCACATACCGAAAAAATACTAATGCTCAGACCACAACATCTATTTCGACATGAAAAGATGGAATTTTCATCCAATATTGTAGCAACTTATTATTTCAAAACAATATTTTGCTAAGGTGAAGACATGTACATACTTATTGTATACTACATTTTCACAACATAAGTTAGCTAAGAAATGGTTAAAACAACTTCACAATTTATTATTTTCGTTAATACGATCTTAACATTTTTTTTTTATAACAAATGAACAAAAATTTATTCGATAGCCTGTGAAAAGCCACTTATGACAAGTCAATTCTAACTTGTCCTATCTTATAAATAAGGGTTTCTCCACAAAATCTAATTGTGTAGATTTGCATGTAGGTAAGTGTAAATGATGCATGAATTTTATATGTGAAGTTCTTCTATAAATAGTTGTAATTGAACTCATTTCTTTTTACTGCATCTTTTTCCATCTAATACATTTTCAGTTGAGTTTTCTTGTTTACATTAATTCACCAACATGGTGTATACTTATGGATATTACTACCAAGAACCTCTTTTCTATAGTTCCAAATGGTCCAAAACTATGAAGGCAACTTTCGTCGATGCTTTAGTGGAGCACAAGAAATATGGTCACTTCCACCCGGACCATGTAAACTTCCACGCAGTGTTGTGTGTTGTCTACAATGTTAACAAGGAATATGGTACGAATCATTCCTTCGAGTAATAAAGTAGGGTCAACGTTCATGTTGGATGCTGCTAGGGAATCAACATCGTTCGTAACGAAACCGGTATCAGGATTCCACTCCCTAGATGGGATATAATAATCTTGTGTCTCTTGTACGTCCTCTTCCCTAGCGGCATCACCTGCATCGTTTATATCCTTGACTCCATCCCCACCAGCCCTATCCTTTTCGAATATTTCATGCTATGCGAGAAAGTATGAACATGATTTGAAATACATAGATTTCGCACTTGGATCAACCTGATTTTAAACACAATAAAAACAAACATGAGACATATTTTTTTCTCCAACAAATCGAAAACAAATTAATCAACGAGGGTAAAAAAACATGTATTTACCTTAACGTACTTATCGCAAATGTTATGTTCATCCACGATTATCATGTACCTACTCTCATCCCATCCAAAACCACTTCTACACATTATAGTCGTTAGTCGAGAACTAGTTCTTCCATACATGAATTTTTGAGTTTATATGGGACTCTGCTCGAATATCAGAGTTAGGAAAAGCATTTAAGTGACGTTCGTAGGATTTTATAAATAATTGAGAGTTTAATTAGTAATTATTAAGAAAATTTTGATTTAATTATAAATAAATTATACGTTGAAATTAGAATATGATAAAACTTGAACAGAGTAAATTGGAACTCATTATAATATTTTGGGAGCGAATTATATTAATTAAAAAATATATATAATAATAATATTAATAATAATATATAAATATATATATATATAGAGAGAGAGAGAGAGAGAGAGAAAGTAGGGTGGGAGTCACCCTACCACCTCACCAATTTATTTAACAAATATATATATATATATATGTATGTGTGTGTCAAACACACAAAGGAAAATATTTGCAAATACACAAAATTTCTTCAAACATTTCTCAATTTTAGTTTCTCTCCCGAGAAGACAAAAACAGGTATGGAAATTTTTAGTTTTTAATTTTTATTAATTTATATAATTATATTATGTAATTAACCCATTTACTAAATGTAGTTTATATTGACCGATTTACTATTTTTATCAAAAAAATTTATGAGTTTGACTAGTTAAACTAGTGGTGTATTAAATATCACATTTGATTTAAGATTGCTATAATTGGGTCACTAAATTACTAGATTTAATCACTACTGTAATTAATGTATTCAATTTCATCGGGTGTATTGACTAAATGGTTAATTATATATATAGGTGTTTAATCATATTATATAATAGCAAGGAATTGATAGGAATTAATAGAAATATTATTGAAAAGTTATTTAAGAAAATATAAAATTTTTATAATAATTTAAGTTAGAAATATTATTAACACTGGTAGTTATATGAGGGTTTTATAAAATGGAATTGTATGAGTTAGTTGTCAAATTAAAAGTATACACCTAAGAAGTGTAGAAAGTTAAGTTATTTAAAATAAAATGGAACGGGAGGGGGGGTTGAATTTCTATATAAATAGAACTATGTGAATATTATATGATCTCTTAATTAGAATTTATAATATTTATGGGGTATTGATCGTATAAATTATAATTTACTATAGGACGTGACGATTGAGTGGAGGGTTGAGCAGCTCTTCGTGTTGACAGACCATTTTGAGAGTTGAGGTAAGTATAGCTAATTGGTTTATAAATATATTTATATGACTATAAATATTAATTGTTGGATATAATATGTATATATATATATGCTTATATGAGTATCATATGTCGAATGTTGGATAAATATATATAGATTTATATTTATATGGATATAAAGTGTGGATTGTTTATATACTACTTGATCATGGATGTCGATGGTAATTAAGATTATGTTTATAACTGTGGAATTGCTACTATGTGCTAAAGTGTGATTGTGCTACACGGATGTTGGCTGAATGATTGTGTGGTTGTATCATTGATTGTGGTATGAAATCAAATAGGAAAGGTATTGACGAAAGAATGATTATTAAATGAATTTGAATAAGAAAGTTAATGATGCTGATGCTGGAGATTAAAATGAAACAATGGCTTAACTAACTGGGAAACACACTCAATGGCTTAGAATGATACAATCAATGACGAGCTGTGTGCTATCATTGATCAATGGAGATGATGGGATACACATGAGCTGTGTGTTGTGTGATATCAGTGAGGATGGGATACACACGAGCTGTGTGCTGTGTGGTATCAGTGAGGATGAGATACACATGAGCTGTGTGTTGTGTGATATCAAAAAGAAAAGAGAGTGGAAGAAGGAGTATTGTGATTTAGATGATGATGATGATGATGATGATGATGATGATGGTGATAGCTGGCTAAGCTCATTGAGTGATGCACTCCGGGTTGGTTTAGCAGGGCCCTAAGGAAACAACTAAAATGTCTCTATTATGTCTTGAGTTATTATCTTATTGTAGCTATGTGATTTCTTATCTGTTGTAATGTATGTCGCATGTTGGATTGTGTTGGTATACTTGTTTTATACTTCACTGGTTGCTCGTATACTTATATATAGACCGAAAGGCTATACTTATTGAGTAGACAGTTCATTCCTTGCCACACACGTTTTAGAAGATAGGTCGCACAGACTAATACCATTAGATCTTGAGTCGTTCCGTGACACTGAATAGGTGGGTCAACCGTGACATTGGAGGTTGGAAGTTTTGGGCTATGTAACTTAAACATCCTAGTGTTATAGAGTTGGTTTTTAAAATTTTTGACAGTTGGACATTGGTTATCTTTTTCTTAAGTTATGTACAGTGGTGGGAAGTAAATATAAGATTTTTGGCTATGTTTATGATCAGGTCGTATATATATATATATATAATATATATTTGTTATATTGGTAAAATATAATCTATATTACGTTATGGAATGAGTTGGAATTAGGAAAAATGAATATTAATTAGTGGTAACGAGGTGTAGTACTATAAGGGGTGTTACAATTTAGCATGTGGCCTTCCAATTGTAGAAGATATCCATTGCGGAATCCATTCTGGCATTTCCACCCACGTGTTATTAATGACCTTAGACCATTTAGGAGCACCTCCTCCTCTTGAGCAGTCCAAGTACGCCGACTACCACCTTTTTCCTTCGGTGCCCCTCGTTGCTGAATCTTGTTGTTACCTTCGTCATCATTATGATTCATTTTCACTTCCATGGCGTCGATTTGTTCTGCAAACGGGAAACAACCATAATCAGAACGATAAAATAATGGAGTCTAATACCCATTTGTATTAGTTTCGGCCAACTATAAATGGTCTATTCTGCCTCATCCGAACAATTACAACACGAAACTAATGTACACAATTTTTGTTGAATTGGGGTTGTAATTCTCACAATTTGGCTGAAAGTAGAAATCCCAAAAAATTAACACGGCATGAACAATGCACCAATGCTCAATTTAAAGTTATTATAAAACGATAACATACAATAAAAAGTTAACATTAAATATCCCAACAGTTGTACAATGCCAACAACCACAAATCCTACAACCCCTGCTTAGGTGATGAAACTACATAAATTTAAAAAAGTTCATATTCATTCAATCTCAAATCGGAACAGAATTCACAATTAGCCAATTCGATGTAACCACTCGTTGTACATTGAAGATGCCAATTCATCTCGCCATTTTGACCAAGCCGCACTTGTATCGATAGTAGAAACAAACTCAACATGCGATTCAGGTGGGCTTCGCTACTTTTAGGTATTTAAAGTTCAATTGGATCATCCGACATCTACGTTTCAAAATAAAATAGCTGAAACAAACTTTTAACAACCAAATGTACGCTCGATTACATTCCTAGCTGTGGAGTACTTCAAATTAAAAAATTCTTCCTTATTTTGTGGTCCGGTGGCACCATGATCCCACTCCCTCAAGTGATATGTGACCCATCTATAAGGGGTCAGGTGTCCGTTTCCATTGGTGTAGCTATTGTCACACATGTAATAATTCCCTAAAAATAATGAAAGGGAAAATATAGGCATAAAAAAATTAATGTTTCCGAAGCTTATGAGCTTAACAAAATAAAATGTGATATACAATCAATTACATGTTGGTACCCTTAGTCTCTTTGATGTGAATAGCATCACGTAAAACTCTGCTATCGGCAACGCTTCCCTCCCAACCAATTAGTATGTAAATGAATTGCATGTTCATTTACAAACATCTAATACATTAACATCCACATGATCTTTCCTTGTACGATAATGTCCTTTATCAGCATCTGGGACTCTAACATGAATGTACGTTTCATCTAGTGCTCCCAAGCAACCCTAAACTGATTTTTGTAAAATGTAATTTATTAGGTCAATGAAAATGCCAGGGTTAGACATAGGCTACTGATTTGAAATGATATAAAGTACATTAAACCACCTCCATCTTGAGTCATTGCAGTCATCACCCATGGGAATAGGTTTCGCGAGCAAAAGCTGATTCATTTTGAGAACTGCATTTACGACCACGTGAAGACGAAAATGAGTGAAGTCATGTTTCACTACCCAATTTTTCTTGTGATGGGATATTATGCTTAGGAAAACAACTACTTGCTCACTCACAGTTACTTTTGATTATCCGACAATCCCGAATAATGCTCTAACACATAACACAGGCGACCAAAGGTATTCCTATCCAGGCGTAGATTCCTGAGACACCTCATCATTATCGAAAAACTAACCTATGCAGATGATTAATTTGGTCTGGGATTCTACCATTAACACTATAACAACTAGCCCTGGCATGTCTATGTTTTCGATGTATTCTTTTCAACTGCCGGTATACAACGACAGTTAGGGCAATGACTATCTCAGTGATTATTTGTTGAACAACAATTATAGCTAGTATGCTTCTCGAGAAAACCATCCTATTCAGAGAGAAAAGACAATAAAGTAACGCACAACATAGAAGACAGTAGCAACATTGCCACCAATTACGAATGCTTATTTTTAGCGATTTCACAAACTAAACTGACATAATTGTATAACCATTACACAAACATATCCGTTACAACAATAATTGCACTTTCACCAAGCAATGGTGCTAATTCTAGTAAGGTGATATTAGTAGACCAACGCATATTCGTATTTGCTGGAACTACTATGAAAATGAAAATCATGAAAGATTTCTATCATATGAGCATAATAACCAACAACAATTTTTATAAGTGAAATTGCGTTTTGAAGCTCAGATTATATTTTTGGAGTGCCATTATTCTTTAGGCGAAATCCAGTAATCTATTAGACAAAAATCCAAAAAAAGAAAAAAAAAATCCATCACATAATTAAATAAGGCATTTTCTATATGGGTCAATGGAGTAATTAATAAACTAAAATACCAAATGGGCAGTAGAAACTGGGGAATAGTAAAAGTTAGAAACTATAATATGAAATGCACAGTACAAATTAAGATTATAATCTTATGAATGTTTTTTAAATAATAAACAAGGCCAAGTCAAAAGACATCTAAGTAGGTGCTTGCAATGTGATAGGGGAACATTGTTAAAAAACAATGAAAATCTCTGGGCAAAACATTCTGGACTGGAAAGAAGGTAACTTACCTTGCGCCCGACACTGAAGCTGGGATCGACGAGAATGTCTTTCAGTGATGCCGAAATGTGGCGATCGAACATGCAAGCCAACATCAAAAAGATGACAAACACATCAGTAAGAGTAAGAAAAACAGAACATCAACGAGGGGGAGAGGTAAAAATCCAACATCAAGTAGAAAAAACAAATTGTAGAGAAGAAGAGAGAATTTTTGATTTATCCCTTTTCAGACAATGAGGTTGAGGTGAAAGAGAGTGGGGAGCTTGAGAAGTAGTCAAAAGTAGTGTCAGGTGCATTAATTGCACCTAACACGTTAGGTTGTATTTATACAAATAACAAGGGTAAATGTGTCATTTTTCTACATACAATTAGGGTAAAAGGGCCAGTAAAATACAATCCTAGTGGTGGTGGGGCAATGGTGCTTCTAATCTCAACCAAAAAGTGCGAGACTATTCTCACCTCTTTTTGTGGTGCAATAACGGGCCAGCTCGTATTGTATGGGGCTGGCATGAAAACTAGTAAATAATATTAACAAGAATTAGCCAGGATATCCATGTTAATATGCCGTAATAAACAGGTCCTCGTTGGAGCCAAACAAACTTTTTTAAAATAAAGTTTCAACTTTCAATCATTAATAGGTTCAAAGTGTAATTTGCTAAAAGGTGAGGGGGCGGATAGCAAAACGAAGAGTAAAATACTACCTTTGGTCGCCTTCCATTTCTTTCTCTTTTTTCATGATATATATTTGTTAATCCTTTTAATTAGAGACCTGTTTTCTGACAATCTCTATTGGACCCTCTTCGTCTTCATTTTTTTCTCCCGTCAGACGCTCCCAAAATTTCCAGATATTGACAAGGTAACAAACATCGTCTTTGTTTTGTAGCTTTTGACGAATTTTGAGGCAAGAACCAATGCAAATTTGGGAACCTCTGAGTATGATATACAAACGTTTCTTTTTATTTGAATTGGTTAAATCCGTGTGGAATGATCATGTTTGTTGTTAATGTGTGGACATGTTGAATTTTGTTGGATCTTATGTTAACTTTATGTTGTTGGGAACTTTCTCTGAATGTCTGAATTTTCTGTGTGGGTTTGTCATTTTTAAGAATTGAGAGACTGGAAAGTGAGATTAATATACGAGAATTCTGATTTTTCGACTAATTTTTACGTTCATTGATTTGAAAAACTCGTAAATTGATTTGGGTTGTCGATAAGCTTGGATATTGTTCTATTTGTTCTTGGACCTGCAATGTGTACGTTTTTCATGTGTTTTTCGATTTTGTGAAGTCATTTAAAATTTTAGTCGCAGGTAAAGTTGCTTGGGCAAAACATCATATCTAGTTGTCAAGCTAATGTAAATCTCTTCTGGTTGCATCAATGTATTGGCAGAAATGTTTTCCTGCTTTTCTTGCTTGCATTCACAGAGCCAGGGCAAGTCATCCTGTCTCATTCACTTTGACTAATGGCTTACAAATTCTTGCTTCTTTTTTAGGAGGAAAAAGGCATTTTCTTCATGTATAACATTGCTTATATATCTATGACCAAGCATTACAAACTTGTCTAAATATGTACCAATTCATAAATGGTGTGTAAATTTAGACATCAGAATTTCTTTTGATGCATAATTAAGTATTAGAACCACATTTAGATTCTAATTGGTTCTTTGAGATTTTCCATGTTGCTTGCACGCTAGGGTCACGTGGAGAGAAATCGTTTTGATGACATGCATTAAACTTTTGTAACATGGCCTGCGGCTGTATTGTTGGACCAAGACCAATAATGATATTATGCTTGTATCGCCTAATATCTAGAATTCATCGTGACCTTGAACTGATAAGAAGATTCTCTTTTTGTGCACTTTGGGGTCCATGCTGAGAAATATTTTCTTGATGTCCTTGGTTAGAGTCGTTAGATTTTCTTAACATGAGACAGCTTTGCTCTTGAGCAGGACTAATCATGAATTTGCTTGTCCTATGTTCATCTTGACCTTGAAGTGAAAAGTAGATTCTAGTTTGTGCCTTGGAGCAAGCTCTTTTATATCTTTTTCTTTCACTGGGAAGATAAACACTTTATTCAAGTATCTGGTCTGGTCGTCATTATATTCTCAATGGTCTTGTAGTAGTCTAATGTGAAATCTGCTTTATTTCTATGTTAAGCGATTTCTCATGCATTAGCTTCATCATGTTATAAGCTATGAAGTTTGCCAATGGCTAGCCATAACTCTATGAATTGTGTGAAAACCCTATTCACTATCCAAATAAAGGAATTATACTCAATTTTGGTCTTTCTCTCTAAACAAGGTTGTCGCGATGTTATATTGAGTACTTCTTATCATTTCATTGAATACTCTTGCGATTTGTTGATAACCTTTCATTGATCTTTGTAGGTTGTAAATTCCTGCACATTTATCTGAAAGGTAATGGCTGCTGAGGAAGATATTGATGTTCCAGCTTTAAAATCACTGTTAAACCAAACACAGACTAACTGGAAGCAGGAGATGGAGAGAGCCAGTCGCAAGTGGATGCCTTGCAACAGAAGCTTACAGAGGTAAAGGCTTGCATACAAGGGTCAGAGGCAGATGCAAAGAAGGAACTTGATGTTCTTTGGCGTAGAGTTGAAAACTTCTGCAACATTATTGACATACTTAAAATCAAGCCAGAATCATTGCAGTTCCTCATTTGGCTCATACGTCCTGTGTATCAAACAGTTGGATGGTGTGGGCCTTGTTGATAAAAATGGTGTACCATTGTCTGGATGGTCAAGGAATGTAGACATTTCTTCCTTTGACAGTGCTGATGTGGAGACATGGACATCACTTAGTAGTCAGGAAGGTTCTTGATGAACAAGATGGAGTCTATATTAGTGAATTACTCAAAAGTGTACAAATGGTTACAGATGTAATGGAAAGTCTTGTAAGAGAGTTATCATGGCTGAATCAGAACGGCTATTGAGAAGCAGAAGGTGACGGTAGGGCAGGAAGAAATTAAAAAGAAGGCAGTTCAAATTGAGAACATGTCTATAAAACTAGAAGAGATGGAACAGTTTGCGATGGGTACAAATAGTATTTTGAATGAGATGAGACAGAGGGTCGAAGATTTGGTCGAAGAAACCTCTAGACAGAGGCAAAGAGCTGCCGAAAATGAGCAGGAGCTTTGCCGTGTTAAGCAAGACTTTGAATCCCTGAAATCTTATGTCAGTACTCTGATTAGTGTAAGGGAAACACTTCTTTCATCAGAAAAGCAATTTCAGACAATTGAAAAGCACTTTGAACGGTCAGTATGTCTAACTTCTATTATTTTGTCTAGATTTTGGAATAGTTAGTGCTTTTGTCATTATTAATGTTTGCCGTTTATTTGTTCATCATGTTTGTTACTAACTATTCAAGTTTTCCTATTTGTTTCGCACTGCCTTTCAATTTTTGTTTCTATCAATTTCATATTTGTGCTTGTAGTATTTTCTACTTTTTCATTTGTTTCCCCATCCATTAGTAGAAAGAAACAACATACATTTAATACTGACTTATGCTGAAAGATGAGCCTAAGATGGATCCTGCTTAAGTACTTTGCAATAAAGTCAAGCCTACTCCTGAGAAATGTTTCCAGTAAAGTCTTGAGTTCAATAGAGAGCATTTATCTATTCCAAGAATGATTCATCTGAAAAACCCAGTTTCCACTTATCTAACTTCTTGTTGTTGACAACTTCTACTATAGCAACCTTCTGTATCCCAATGGCAACATCTTCTACCAAAGATCTTTTTCTTTCTTCTTTATATACTACCTTATATGTACATGATGCTAGATATTATAAGACGGAACTTGGGTGAAGGAAAACTACAATTATGAATTCAGTACTTTATGACAATTCTAGCAACTTGTCTTGAAACATGCTGCTTTCATTGACCCCTTATAACCATCTTCCTTGTTGACAAGGCATCTTTTCCTGTTCTTAGAACTTAAATATCTCCATTTCAATTGCAAAGGAAAATGGTTCTTCTTTTGCTTTATTGTAGCTTAACATACACTTTGCAGCACTCTGAGGTTAGCATATGTTGATATTCTAATGGCAGATTGTAAAGGAACTTACAGTTTATAGCTGGGATGATTGCAACACCTATTATCTATTAACTAAATACTGACCTTAAATATAATAATCAAGGTTTAGACCCTATAAAGGGCTAATAAAAGATTTTCATTTCCTGTTCCTTCTTTTTCTATTTCTTCACCTTAAATTCTGATAAACCAAAGTCCGTCTTTTGAGAATTCTCTCCTTGTTTGTTCAGAAGTATTGTTGACTGTGTCTGGCTAGAAAACTCGTTTCATGTCCGGGAAATTTACTTTATGTTGTTGTCTTGGAAACAATCAGGCTCGTAGCGAAAACATCACAGTTGGAAAACGAAAAGATGCAAAAGGAGGCTGAGGTCCAGAAACTCATGGAAGAGAATGTGAGGTTGAGTGGTCTACTAGACAAGAAAGAAGCCCAACTCGTGGCCATGAACGAGCAGTGTAAGGTTATGGCACTGAATGCTTCCAACATTTAGTTTGACATTCTTAACTCCCTCTGAGAGAGCTGCCTTTTTGAAGCGAGTGTGGTCAGATGAATTCGGATTGTCTCTTTATTTTCCAACAAGAATGTTTGCTCTTTCGTTCTACTTCCTCGTTGAGAAGTGTTCAGTTTGATAGGACTCAAAACTTGTACTGTTAGGACTGTTTTCCAATTTTTTCAGTGCAATGTGTGATTATCATCATATTGTCTCAATACAATATCGTCATATTGTCACCTCATCATCATTGCCAAATAACCTATATTATTTAAATTTTATTTTATCCCTACCCCACCCCCTCCCCACCCCGACCACCAAAACTTGCCCCCTCCCTCCCCACCATCGTCCGTAGCATGTCGTCGACCCCCATTGCGCGACGCGACGTCACCAAGATCCAGATTGTGGTCTTCCAGTTCCGAAAACGCCATCACCCCCATCTGGGCAACCTCGCGTAGCTCAGATCTAGAAACAGGGGGCAAAGATGCCGATCTGGACGACGCGACGTTGCCAAAATCTAATCTACAACAGCGTGCCGCACAAGCTCGAAACTAGGGGCGACAGCATCACCCTCGCCCTTCTCTATGAAGGCGTCGCCCCCAATTTAAAAAGTTAATTAATTTGAATTAAAATAATTAAAAGAAAATGAAGAAAAAAATAAATTTTGAAATTTTTTTAAAAAAATTAAAAGAAAGTTAAGAAATTATTTTTAAAAAAGTTAAGAAATTTGATTTAATTTTTGAAAATAAAAACAATAATTACTTTTATAGTAAATAATATAATTTATTAAATATATTCAAACTAAATTTTAATTCAAATAGAGTTAATAAAATATAATTATTATAATTTATTAAAATTTATATTGATATAGATATTTAAATTTAAAAATTGAATTTTAGTATATTAATCTTTTATATTGTGATTTTAAATTAATTTATCAATTTGATATAAAATTTTAAAATTTATATTTTATTTTGATATTTAAATAATATATATTTAAGAACAAAGTTATTTATTAAATGGATTTTAGCCTTAAATAAAATATGTCACCATGCCACCTCACTATGCCTGTCAAATCATCTGCTATGTAAGAAAATTTTTATTTTTTTAATCCACGTGTGAAATGATCGCCGAACAGGTGAAAGATTCTAGGCAAATTATGATTTTTTTTTTACTTAAATTGCACTTTTTAGAAATTAATGTCCTAAATAGCTATTTTTAATTGGGCCTAGACTAAAAGTGCCACCGCCCCTAAAAAAATGGACCAGAATTTCATTTTCCCCATTATTTAATTATAATATTTGTGCAAATAATAATCTAAGAGCAATAAACGTTGATGCGCACAACAAATACTTTTACAAAGTTAATCACCAAATATGACCTAAATCTAAGTCAAGGAGTCAGGCCTTGTGTGCTGGCCCAACAGGCTCGAACCATGCTAGCTCAAGTACAATTGACTGACAGCAAGGGTAACAGGCCTATCAGCCCAATCTTGCCACCTTGCTGATAGGGCAATGCCCCAGAACAGGGTTCGTATTAGCAAGCCCAATGTCGTACAACAAGGCTGCCACATTAGTCGTATTCTACACATCCTATCCTAAAAGTGTGCCAGCATGGACGTTAGTTCCTACTAGATCCGGCTTATGGAAGATACAGGTAACTAACAATCCTATATTCTCGATTGACTTGGAAGGATCCCTTTTTACTAGTATATCTCTTAGATGATCACCCCAACAACTGGATACGCATCATCCCTAGAAAATAGACATATTAAAAATTTCAGGAATATTTCAACCATCTTTAATCGATTCCTAAATCTCTAAAAACCTTCTCCTATAGATAGGGGTTTGGGTAGTCAACAAGGTAACTAAGCTCACTCATAGAGCAAGGTTGCTCGGTTTTGTCTCTTTTTCCAACATTTTCCTCATGAATTTTCATACTTTTCTACTGACTTTTAAGCATCAGAATGTTAATTTTTATTTTGCAGGTCGCCCTCTGATAATCTTAGGATTTTTGAGAAGATCCTTTAATCTTTGTGGCGCTACTGGGTTCTGGTACACACAAAATATAATTGCCATTATATTTGTCTTGTCACTATAAATGCATTACTAATTGTTTAAAATAATTTTATGCACAACTCTTGTCACTAATAATTATATTGTTATAAGAACAAAATCAATATTATTTAATATATATTTTTAGTGATAATTTTAAAATTATTTTATAATATTTTATCACAATATTATTTTTTATTGTAGTGATAAACTAGTTTTTATACTCCTAGGCCATGTTTACATACGTGTATAGGTATAATAGGTGTTGGATATAATTCATATTAAGTCTTGTATTAGGTTATATAAGTAAACTGATACCATGTTCACTTTGCAAGGATTCAGCGGCATATTAGTGTTGGGTCAATTGTAATTTCTTTATACTGACATTGCTTCCAATAAGTATTGCTTGGGCACTTTACCTATTTGCCCTCAATCTCAAATAAAACAAAATCAGAAGTCATTCACGCAGCTGTAAAGTCACTATTTTGTGCCATTCTTATAGTCTTCCGCTCAACGCCATTGCTGTGCGAGCCTCCTTTGCTGCAAACCCCTCCAAGTGTAAGTTTTAGATGAAAACGATTTGATTTTTTCACAAAGTAAAGGCTAATTTTTTTTCCTTCGAAGGTGAATCGAAGGAACTCTTGATACTTCCTCCTCAAATTTTGTTGCCGGGGAATTTTATTGTCTTTTCCTTCCCATTTTCTTATGCAAAGAAAATCATAAGATTCGGGATGTTTTATATAAAGAAAAATGGAGAAGATACACAAAAACATTAAAAAAAAAAGGAAGAAGAAGAAAAAAAAAAAAAGGGTAAAATTGATAGTTACAATCGTAGCAGCCAAACGCAAGGAAGAGGACTTACAGATGAAGGGAGGACGAAGACAGTTTTGAAGGAAAAAGTAGAGGAAAGCTGGTGATATTAGTATCTGATATGTGTCAGAGCATTCATTACATAGCAGTGGTTTTCCTTGAAATTCTAAAACCAAGCATGGGCAATATTGCGATTTTGCATAGGAATATTAGGGACAAAAAGGGCACACAAAGTTAATACAAATGTGGTGGGGCCAGACCGATTGTAATACAGCCAACGTTGGTTGTATTACAATCGGGGCCTAATATGGCCTAGTAGCGGGCCTTCTTCTATAATAGCGGGCCACCGATTATGCAAGTAAATATGAGATTGTGCTCTATTAGGCCCTTTATCCAGTTTAGTAGAGGTATGTAAACATGACCCTAGTTTTTCAAAATTGGGGCAAGTTGTGTAAATCGATGCCATATATATATATATATATCTATATATATTTTCTTTCAAAAGCAATCGATGCCATATATACCAATATTTGGTTTAGTTACAAATAATATTCTTAATTTCACTATTTTGTGAATTACATATACATCAATTTATATTAGTTCTATGCAGTATTTGAGTTTCTCATTAGTCATCGTTGGGTTTTAAGCTAATCTTTATTCAAAAGTGTCTCAACAAAATGTTAGAGTGAGTTCCCTTCTTTTACCTCTCTGGTCTCTTATTTACAGAAGAAGGATAAAAAATTAAGGGGTTAGTTGAGCAAAATGAACATATGTCATGGAGAGTAGGGCAAATTTTACCATCCAGGGAGTGGATTGGTTCAGTTATATGTCACGTCAATAATGTTCCATATTAATAAAAAGTGTTGCCACATCAAAAGGTGGTGCATGTTTATTTATGAGAGAAACTGTTAGTTATTTTAGTTAGATCAACTGTTATCCTAAACTTTTTGCTACTTGTCGAATTGTCTATTGACGTATCACATACTGATGTGTCCGTCTTGGATGGGCTCCTATCTCTTCATTTGTAGTTCATCTATCCAGGTCATCAGTTGGGCTCACTAGAAAAAAGAATACTATTGGCTACAATTTTAATTGCTATGACTAAAACTGCAGTAAATAACTATTATTAACTATGGTTAAATAAAACTGATGTGAAAAATTAGTTTTTCTACTATGAAAAAATTATTTGACACAGCTAAGAACTATGATGAAAATATTTGCCATGGATTTTAGTCATGATAAATGTCTTAGCCACCCTCGTCAAAACCACGGCCAACAACCATTGCGTGGCTATTGTCAATAACTACTTGCTACGAGTATTTATAATTAATTATGATAATTAACCATAATTAAATATTATATTTCTTATAGTGGCTTCTGCAAGGCCAACACCTTTATAGGATTAGCCCTATAAAACTTGAGTCTCTTTAAATAAATTGATATTATAGCATGAAATGAGAATAAGCTTTTAAAAATTACTATTAATCAACATAAGAACTTGAAGAGAAGGAAATGTAACTTGGACAACTCCAAAGTTAAGTTATTTACAATTATTCTTTAATATCTATCTATTTTTTTTTCTATTATAAAAGCATCAATGTTTGAACTTTAGGCAAATTTACCGTTGTGATATTTATTATTATATTATTACTATTATTATGATAAACATGAAAACTAATATTATTATTGTTTTCTTAAAATTTTGATTTTAATACTATTTTATTTTAATAAAATTATTAACTTCTTATATTGAACTTAGACTTTACCTTGTAATGAACTTGAACTTATTGAACTATATAGCTTCACTTCATTTCTAAAATTATTAAATTATTAAATTTATTATCCAAAACATTTCTTGATGCATGCATATGAATATTTTTCTTTTAAGAATATATATAGGTAATCTATGTTTAAGTTGTAAATTATACTATACGTATTTGATATGCAAACATATATAGTGTTACTATATATATGTCCAAATAAGCTCCATATATTTATGCTCAAACTCTTGCGAATATAAAAATATAGAGACCAATTAGTTTTCTTTTATCTTAATTCAATTCAAAATAAGGTGAACTTAGTTTAATCAGGGATATTTAGAACATAACTTTAAAATATATTTTTTTTATAAAATCTACTTTATATTAAATCTATATGTTATTAGACACTAAAAAAATAGAAATAAAAATGGTATTCTGAATAAAAGGATAATAATATAAATGAAATTCAGTTTTTAAATACTAGAAAATTAGAATATATATATATATATATATATATAATTTCAACCCTTTAATTAGTGCATCTCATTTTGATTGAATGTACCATTAGTGACGGACGTTTGGATCGTATTGTTCGAGTCCCAATTCGATTCGAATGGATTCATATATATTGGATCAGATAGTTTTTTATAATTTTTAAATTTCAAATTATCCTGACCTGATTTTATATAAATTGGATCGATTATTGGATAGTGAAAAATACTCAATTGGATTAATCAGTTAATCAATATTTATTTAAAAAATAAAAAACTTTAGATTTAAAATAAACAAATTAAGAAAAGAAAATTATTTATTGTTACTGGTAAAGTAGTAAAGAAAAAAATATATGAGTTTGTTGATCTACTTATCAAGTTATTCATATTATGAATTGGATTATTTCTATTAATTTGAATTAATTTTTGTGTCATACTATTTTTAACATTAATAAGTTGATATTATAATTTGAAATTACATCTTTGTATAATATTTTAAAAACTAAAATTACACTATGCATAGAAATTACAATTGATAATTATAGAATTATCAAAAGAAAAATATGCTAAAATATGTAATTAATTTTTCTCTCTTCCTTGAGAGCTCTCCCCTCGTATGAGGAATTTCTCAACCCCCCTTTAGGGCTTGTAGCTAGATCTGATCCTGATCCATGGGAGTTCCCTCTCCTTGTTATACGCCTGTGTAAGTCTTTTTTGCATTGCTGATTTTACTGTTTTTTCTATTTTTGCTTCTAGATCTTCGTCTGATCTTCTTCCCCCCTTTTTTCTCTGAGTTTGTCCTGATCTTCTGTCTCTTGCTTTCTATTGTTATCCTCGTTTCTGTGCAGGTTCTGTGGTCTCTGTGTGCTGTTCTGACAACCCTCTTGCTGTTGTGCTCGATCCCAATCTTCTTTATCTGATTCAATGGACTCCAATTTGAATAGATTGGGGAAATCGTTATCTTTGGCTGAGGAAGAGGGGAATGAGGTGATTCTGCCATCGGGACTTTGGGATAAAGATGACGATTTGGGTGGTTTTTTTTGTGGTGGGACGCCTGCTCAACCAGAAACCCTTTGTGGTGGGACAAAGGTGATTCTGCCTTCCCTTTCTTTCTCTTTTTTCATGATATATATTTGTTAATCCTTTTAATTGGAGACGTGTTTTCTGACAATCCTTGTTGGACCCTCTTCGTCTTCATTTTCTCCCGTCAGACGCTCCCAAAATTTCCAGATATTGACAAGGTAACTAACGTCGTCTTTATTTTGTAGTTTTTGATGAATTTTGAGGCAAGAACCAATGGAAATTTTGGAACCTCCGAGTATGATATACAAACGTTTCTTTTTATTTGATTGGTTAAATCCGTGTGGAATGATCATATTTGTTGTCAATGTGTGGAAATGTTGAATTTTGTTGGATCTTATGTTAACGTAACTTTATGTTGTTGGGAACTTTCTCTGAATGTCTGAATTTTCTGTGTGGGTTTGTCATTTTTAAGAATTGAGAGACTGGAAAGTGAGATTAATATACGAGAATTCTGATTTTTTGACTAATTTTTACGTTCATTGATTTGAAAAACTCGTAAATTGATTTGGGTTGTCGATAAGCTTGGAAGATATTGTTCTATTGGTTCTTGGGCCTGCAATGTGTACGTTTTTCATGTGATCGATTTTGTGAAGTCATTTAAAATTTTAGTCACAGGTAAAGTTGCTTGGGCAAAATATCATATCTAATTGTCAAGCTAATGTAAATCTCTTCTGGTTGTATCAATATATTGGCAGAAAAGTTTTCCTGCTTTTCTTCTTGCATTCACGGAGCCAGGGCAAGTCCTCATGTCTCATTTACTTCGACTAATGGCTTAGAAATTCATGCTTCTTTTGAAGGAGGAAAAATGCATTTTCTTCATGTATAGCATTGCTGTATATATCTATGACCAAGCGTGACAAACTTGTCTAAATATGTACCATCATAAATGGTGTGTAAATTTAGACATCAGAATTTCTTTTGAAGCATAATTAAGTATTAAAACCACATTTAGATTCTAATTGGTTCTTTGAGATTTTCCATGTTGCTTGCACGCTAGGGTCCCGTGGAGAGAAATCGTTTTGATGACATGCATTAAACTTTTATAACATGGCCTGCAGCTGTACTGTTGGACCTGACCAATAATGATATTATGCTTGTATCGCCTATATATCTTGAATTCATCGTGACCTTGAACTGACAAGAAGATTCTGTTTTTGTGTACTTTGGGGTCCATGCTGAGAAACATTTTCTTGATGTCCTTGGTTAGAGTCGTTAGATTTTCTTAACATGAGACAGCTTTACTCTTGAGCAGGACTAATCATGAATTTGCTTGTCCTATGTTCATCTTGACCTTGAAGTGAAAAGTAGATTCTAGTTGTGCCTTGGAGCAAGCTTGTTTATGTCTTTTCTTTCACTGGGAAGATAAACACTTTAATCAAGTATCTGGTCTGGTCGTGATTATATGCTGCATGGTCCTGTTGTAGTCTTATGTGGAAATCTGCTTCATGTCTATTTTAAGCCATTTCTCATGCATTAGCTTCATCATGTTATAAGATATGAAGTTTGCCAATGGCTAGCCATAGTTCTATGAATTGTGTGAAACCCTATTCACTGTGCAACATTATAGCCACAAAAGAATTATACTCAATTTTGTTCTTTCTCTCTAAACAAGGTTGTCGCTATGTTGGATTGAATACTTCTTATCATTTTCATTGAATGGTCTTGTGATTTGCTGCTAACCTTTCATTGATCTTTGTGGGTTGTAAATTCCTGCACATTTATCTGGAAGGTAATGGCTGCTGAGGAAGATATTGATGTTCCAGCTTTAAAATCACTGTTAAACCAAACGCAGACTAACTGGAAGCAGGAGATGGAGAGGAGCCAGTCGCAAGTTGATGCCTTGCAACAGAAGCTTACGGAGGTAAAGGCTTGCATACAAGGGTCAGAGGCAGATGCAAAGAAGGAACTTGATGTTCTTTGGCGTAGAGTGAAAACTTCTGCAACATTATTGACATACTTAAAATCCAAAGCCAGAATCATTGCAGTTCCTCATTTGGCTCATACGTCTTGTGGTATCAAACAATTGGATGGTGTGGGCCTTGTTGATAAAAATGGTGTACCATTGTCTGGATGGTCAAGGAATGTAGACATTTCTTCCTTTGACAGTGCTGATGAGGAAACATGGACAGCACTTAGTAGTCAGGAAGGTTCTCTTGATGAACAAGATGGAGTCTATATTAGTGAATTACTCAAAAGTGTACAAATGGTTACAGATGTAATGGAAAGTCTTGTAAAGAGAGTTATCATGGCTGAATCAGAAACGGCTATTGAGAAGCAGAAGGTGACGGTAGGGCAGGAAGAAATTAAAAAGAAGGCAGTTCAAATTGAGAACATGTCTATAAAACTAGAAGAGATGGAACAGTTTGCGATGGGTACAAATAGTATTTTGAATGAGATGAGACAGAGGGTCGAAGATTTGGTCGAAGAAACCTCTAGACAGAGGCAAAGAGCTGCCGAAAATGAGCAGGAGCTTTGCCGTGTTAAGCAAGACTTTGAATCCCTGAAATCTTATGTCAGTACTCTGATTAGTGTAAGGGAAACACTTCTTTCATCAGAAAAGCAATTTCAGACAATTGAAAAGCACTTTGAACGGTCAGTATGTCTAACTTCTATAATTTTGTCTAGAGTTTGGAATAGTTAGTGCTTTTTTCATTATTAATGTTTGCCATTTATTTGTTGATCATGGTGATTACTAACTATTCAAGTTTTCCCATTTGTTTCGCACTGCCTTTCAGTTTTTTGTTTCTATCAATTTCATATTTGTGCTTGTAGTATTTTCTAACTTTTCATTTGTTTCCCCATCCAATAGTAGAAAGAAAAAACATACATTTAGTACTGACTTATGCTGAAAGATGAGCTAAGATGGATCCTGCTTAAGTACTTTGCAATGAAGTCAAGCCTACTCTTGAGAAATGTTTCCAGTTAAGTCTTGAGTTCACAAGAAAGCATGTTGTTTCTCTATTCCAAGAATGATTCATCTGAACAACCCAGTTTCCACGTTTCTAACTTCTTGTTGTTGACAGCTTCTGCTATAGTAACCTTCTGTATCCCAATGGCAACATCTTCTGCCAAAAGATCTTCTGCCAAAAGATCTTCTGCCAAAAGATCTTCTGCTTTCTTCTTTATATACCACCTTATATGTACATGATGCTGGATATTATAAGACGGAACTTGGCTGAAGGAAAATTACAATTATGAATTCAGTACTTTATGACAATTCCAGCAACTTGTCTTGAAACATGCTGCTTTCATTGACCACTTATAACCATCTTGCTTGTTGACAAGGCACCTTTTCCCGTTCTTAGAACTTAAATATCTCCATTTCAGTTGCAAAGGAAAATGGTTCTTCTTTTGCTTTTATTATGGCTTAACATACACTTAGGAATACTATGGATATAACATGGAGGGCCAGGTTGACATTTCCCCTCCTCTCGTGAACTTTCTAAAGCCTAATAAAGCAGTATTGGTCATTGCCAAACCCTCACTTAGGTACTAACTACTTCAAAAAAATGAGGCGCCACTTTTAACCACCATAGCTGCTGAATTCTGGACTCTTGGTTCTTCTTGTCACCTATTGCCTTGAGCTGTCCATTGTGCAACTGTTATTCATTGCTAATTAATGAGATAACTGTATGTTTAGATTGGCAGCTTATTCTCTTAGTATTGTTGCATTTTTTACTGTTGCAACTTCATATGTTACCATATAAGTGATGGACACATGCTTCAAAGACTTGCTTCCTATGGTATGCATGTGAATGGTTTAAAACCATCATGATTCACATTAGAGAAGGCAGTTAATGTTGGCTCGTAAGGATATGTGAAAATATATTGACACTGCATGAATCATGTGAAACACTACAAGTGGGACAATAAGAAAGACTCCAGAATGAGGTAATGGATTGAAAGATCCTCTTTCCAACACATCTGAATGCTCTAGGATGTGGATCCAGTGGTAGCTTGAGATGCTCAGCATTAAAGACTTTGACATAAATTTCATAGGAAACGATATCCGCTATGAACAGTTTAACTTCTTCGCTGGACCTCTAAAACAAAGCTTTCCCGAGGAATGGTACCACTGTTTGATGCCTTTTTAGAATGAAGAAGAGATGTATCTTCTTCACCTTTAAATGCTTTGTGGCATTGGATAGAAAGTTCTTAAAAGTTGTTGTTGATTCCCACCAGTTACACTAAACTAATGCTAGTTGCTTATCAAAGATGAAATTTTGTGGTAGGTCTTAACTGGAACTGAAGACTACTCTTAAGCCAATGTCTATGTTATGAGATAATTTGAGAGCATAATTGGGGCAAACTCAGATGTTTTCTTGGCTATAAATCGTACCATAGAATAATGAGTTTTAGAAAGACGTAGTTATGATCGCAGAAAGGTATACAATACAACATACAGGATTTACTAGGAGAAAGCTTGAATTTTAGAAAGAACACTTTACAGTACCATTAGCGACTGATGGAAACTATATAATTCTAATTTACAAAGGACTTTATACAAATATCGATGACTAGAAATCTTGTAACATTTTAGTATTAGATTAAGACTCAAAATCAGAACCACTTGAATTTAAAAATCAGACTAACTTATTCATAAAATGCTTAGGCCTTGTTTGTTTACATTTTTGTTCCCGATTTTGAATTTCCATACGCTTGAAAACGCGATAATATGTTTGTTTTTTATATTTTTTCATTAAAAAATACTCTTACCATCTTTTCACCCCAATTATTACTTTTTCCATTTATAAATATATATTCACAATATAATATCTTTTAATGATTAACTTAATAACATAATAATATGCTCTTTTGAAAAAAAGCATTGTTATTACATCACTAACAACCCTAAATCAGTACAAATTTTAACTATCAGTTTCAATCAAATAAAAGTTACATTGATTTGACACTGCTAGTAATAAAAAGATTACAACTTCACAGAACTAATCCAAACACTTTCAGTTTGCATGAAAATCCATACAAAAACAAAAGCACTTTTTTTCAACTAGGAACTGAAAATTGAAACCAAAGACAGCTTTATTGTAATTATTGAGTCTTTAGTTAACAGCCTCAAGGTCCCTAGCTGCTCTTGCCAGGAAGAGATATCATATTTAAGGCTAACACAGAGGGGATCAATTTTAAGTTACGTGTCCTTGATGTTTGAAGAAGATTTGTGTCTCTGTTGTACCGGGTGATGGAACAGTTAGAAAGCTTTTCATGTTTCCTATTTAATATGGATAAGGCTTAGTGGAATCTAATTTGACTTGAGTTGCAAGATGAGTTATTGTGTATGATGTTGAATATTAATGCCATTGTTTATTATGCTGAATTGCATATACTGCTGGAAAATTTTGAAAATATATTGATTTGACACTGCAGTTTAATATAAAAAACAATATCATTAACTAATACAAACACATTCTCATTTTACACAAGAATCTATACAAAATTCAAACACATTTTCCGTTGAAAATTGAAAACTGAAAATGACAATACAAACAAACAGTACTTTCCTATTGGGAGATCTCCATTGATGTCTGTGGTGCTTTTGTTAAATCAGACCGTATTTTCTTCTCCTTCTGCACTTTTAAAGACAGTTCTTAGTATTTCAATATTTATACGCATACTGAATTTCTAGATACATATTTATTTTTTTCATGTATTTTTATGAATAGTTGGAAGCCTCTGTCAGGTATTGAATTATACAGCAGGATAAAACATCTTTCTCACTATCAAGAAAATAAATCAACAAAATTTCAATTTATTCTATTAGTAACATACTAACATTATATACTATGTATTTTATGAATAGTTGGAACCCTAGTCTTAGGTATTGATTACACAGCAGGATTACAAAACTTTCTTAGTATCAAGACTCAATGAATCAACAAAGTCTCAAAGTTAACTTATTTTATTAGCAACATCATTTTCTACCTCTGATGTAATTGTTCAATAGCTGTACCTGACTTAAAGGTGCTTGTCCCAGTCGTATTATCAATCTACCAATGGATTAACTATACTCTTTTAGTTAATTATGCAATTAAATGTACTAGTTACCATAATTTTTTGTTCAATTTGAATGCTCTCATATGATTCGGCACAGTAGTTTTGGTTTGCATTTGTCCATAATATATATCTTGCTTTTAATTTTTGATCAAGTGGGGTCCACCTTTGTGTTTTCTCCATGCGCTTGTGTGTGTCAGTATGTCCTCACTCCTTGCTTGTGTCCTGGCTATTGACACATTTGCTTACATCCACTAAGAAGTTGGCGGGAAAAATGCAATGATCAGGATAGTATTCCTTAGTCCAATAAAGTTGAGAATGGAGAAATCCTATTCTATAACCTGAAATGTGTACGCCGGTTTTCGTGTATGCCATCTAAGATACAAGGGATAGGTGGACATACTTTACTGGAATCTGACACTATAGAACTAAGACAATAAAGGGATCAAGAGTAAGAAACATAATGAGTTGTTTTTCGACAAGCACTTGTAGATAGATTAATCCGTAGAAGAAATGATCCTCTTTTAATTGTTGGGGGACCATGAACAACTTTTAGATTCCTATAGCAGTTGCAGAATCCTTCCAACAGTCTAGGTGCATGATTTTATTTACTTGGTATAGCAAATTGATTGGAATTGTTTTAAGTAGTCTCTGTATTTAGTTTAGATTCTGGAAATATTCCTGGCACGACTAGAAAGCTGGGGTCTGAGAATATATTTAAATTACTGCTTGATTTTCAGGGACATTTCATATATAAACAAACTGTAAGAGCATTCAAGCCTTTTAGGTTGTGTAATGAAACGATATGTTTGATTCCTTTAATTTTTTAATACTTATTATTGCACGTTCCTGAGAATAGTAGATTTTACAAGGGTCTTCTATCTTATGAACTCTTAGCTAATTGTTAGATAGCCACCCTTTAGATTCCGTTGCTCATTGCCTCCAGTCCACATCAAAGAACATGTCCGAAATTGTTATCAAATTTTGATTCTAGGCCACTAGGTTTTCATGTTGGATTTGAAGCGATGATGAGAATGTGCTGATATTTAGGGTAATGTGGTCTTTTATATTGCTGAACTGATATTTAGGGTAATGTGGTCTTTTATAATTGCTGAACTGATATTTAGGGTAATGTGGTCTTTTATATTAGGATATTAGGTTTTCATGTTATCAATTTTCTTGATATTTAGGGTAATGTGCTGATATTTAGGGTAATGTGGTCTTTCATATTTGATGGCTTAGTTGTAGTTTGGCTTTATTTTAATTTAGCACTGGTTTTGTTGAAGCGCTTTGTCCCACAACAGAATATCTGTATGATTTCCCACTATGGTGATGCAAATATCATCTTAAGAATCTGGATTATCTGCATGCTTTAGATGCAATACTGGCTGTATATCATGAAAGTAACAGCTATAAAATAATATAAATAAAGACAACAAAAATATTGTTTTGTATAAAAGAGGAGGCACTCTAAGGCGTTCATTAGCTTATATAGAAACTTTTGAAGTTTTTCTTGGAACATCTTCCCACCTATTGTATAGAAAAGAAAAGAAAAGATTGGAAAGGAAAAAAAGTTTTTGAAAATGCAGGAAATTTATATGTATGAATATTCTTTTGCTAACCAAGGCAAATGATGGTATCTTTGCATTAATTTTCAACAAGCTTGTTGTAGAGGCATGGATTTATTTTTTATACATGAACTACAATGTCAAATTAAGGAAGAGACAACTCAAAAAATCATGAATTTTGAATGAGATTCCCATTATATATTTTATAACTATGGTGGGAGGTGAGGAGAATGGGTGTTCATGCTGCAAGGTTGTGGTCAGTAAGCTCGGGATAGGCAGAATGGCTTGTCATTTTGTTCACCACATGAAGAACTATTTTCCCTGGCATTCTCTGTATTGTCTCTAGCTGGTACTTTAGTTGACATCTTTCAAGCTGATGTTGAACTAATGCAGATGGATATAATGCGATTCCAACCATATCAGAGCTCAAAGCCTTTCTTATTTAACTATTGCAGAAATCTTCTTTGTTGTTACGAAATAAGCTAGACAGGGGAAAACTGTTTTGGCCCTATTCATTATATGCACAGAGTCCGAGTTAACCATGCACATTCGTCTTGTAGGTCTATTAGCTTATGGGAATTTTCATCTGGCAATTTAGTTGTGCTGTCAACCAGCTTGTTTATTGATAACCTTTACATGCACATTTGATCCTATAGAAGCAAAACGCACTCCAGTTTCTTGACTACCACAATCGATCTGGAAAGTTCCACGAACGACTGCTCTACTGCTCATACACCCACCCCTTCTCTTTCCTGTACCCATCTGCTCTAACTTAGACTGCCGATTCCCGAAGCGTCTATTTTCTTCACGTGACTTGAGATCAAAATATTGTCTGTGGATATGATTACAATCTATTTACTCACTCAATTTATTCTCTTTCCAAATGGTTCTGAAACTTTTGCAGGTAGTGAATAAAGAGTTAAGTTTTGTAACATTTACATGATTATCGTGGAGCAAGGATATTGGATAAGATGCAAATACTTAAAAATGTGGTTAACTGGGATTTGGAATAGGTTATGGGGTCTGACTGACATTCTCCAGTGCATTCTTAGAAGCTAACTGCTATTACTCTATTTGGCATTGGTGATGAATTCCTTGATTGCATATCATTGCCAAAAGGAAGATAAGATGATGCTATATATATATCTTAATGCTTGATTATATATGTCTGGTTGACTTGAATTATTTGTAAACCACTTAATGCTTGAGATGTTATAATTAACTTGTCTCTAATTCAAGATAAGATCAGTTTTTATGGTCCCTGCCTCATGGTCCTGCCTTTAGGTAGTAGTGACATCTTAAAGTGGAATATTTGTTACTTTGGTGCAGTACATAAATGATATTTGCAGCATTCTGAGGTTAGCATATGTTGATATTCTAATGTCAGATTGTAAAGGAACTTACAGTTTATAGCTGGGATAATTGCAACACCTATCATCTATTAACTAAATACTGACCTTAAATATAATAATCAAGGTTTAGACCCTGTAAAGGGTTAATAAAAGATTTTCATTTCCTGTTCCTTCTTTTTCTATTTCTTCACCTTAAATTCTAATAAACCAAAGTCTGTCATTTGAGAATTCTCTCCTTGTTTGTTCAGAAGTATTGTTGACTGTGTCTGGCTAGAAAACTCATTTCCTGTCCGGGAAATTTACTTTATGTTGTTGTCTTGGAAACAATCAGGCTCGTAGCGAAAACATCACAGTTGGAAAACGAGAAGATGCAGAAGGAGGCTGAGGTCCAGAAACTCATGGAAGAGAATGTGAGGCTGAGTGCTCTACTGGACAAGAAAGAAGCCCAACTCGTGGCCATGAACGAGCAGTGTAAGGTTATGGCACTGAATGCTTCCAACATTTAGTTTGACATTCTTAACTCCCTCTGAGAGAGCTGCCTTTCTGAATCAAGTGTGGTTAGATGAATTCGGATTGTCTCTTTATTTTCCAACAAGAATGTTTGCTCTTTCGTTCTACTTCCTCGTTGAGAAGTGTTCAGTTTGATAGGACTCAAAGCTTGTACTGTTAGGACTGTTTTGCAATTTGTTCAGTGCAATGTGTGATTATCGTCATATTGTCTCAATACATTAAAGTGACCGTTGGCTTGTGTTCTTTTGCTTGTACAATTCTTTTACATAAGTGTTCTGTTTTCTTCGCCTTCTTTTCCCCTTTGTTGTTGCGAGTGCAAAGGAGACGTCTTTGAAGTCCTGCTCCTTATATCCGGGGAAAGTACATTATCATAAATGAACCAACCACTGTTTATGTACAGTTTGCCAAACCAAGAGTTACAAGAAAGAGGGAACTACTGAAGAGTTGGTGATGAGGCCTGAAAGGAGACCAACCAAGACTGCACTATTATAAGTGGTTGGTTCAGCTTGCATAGTGTTGTTCCGGGAGTCGATGTAGCTATCGTTTTGAAACGGTCCTCCCACAAGCGCTCCAACTGCTACATTCGGGTTGGGAGCTGTCGAATTTAGCCACATGAATCCATCACTGCAGCCCGTTTTGGCATCTCTTGGGATCGAAGCTCCCCTGTGATGTACATATTGAGGGTAGCTGCTTCCATAGCCCACAAGGTAGCTCATGTTCATCGGATTGTTGCCTAACACGTAATCCACCTGACGGATGTTGAGATTGTCAGATCAAATTTTTCATTCAAAAGGCAATTTCTTGAGACCAAATGAGGTCAAGTTTTCATTGTCTTGTAGCATCTCAAACCATTTTGTAATACTGATATTTGTAATTTCTCAAATAACAATGAGTATTGTAGGAGACTGTTTTCCACTTTTCCCTGTAAGCACTACTCGACAAGAATTACCTGCATGATGGCGAGACGTCGAAGATCCATTGGCTCATAGAGCACTCCATCACAGTACAAATTTCTTGTATGAGAAGTGAGCATATAATCACTGTATACGAGTGCCAGAAATGCAGAGGCAACTGCATATTGCAGAGCATTCCACTGCATCACCCATATTAGCCCACCTGCATCAGAGTACAAAACTAAGACAAATGCATTGAGTTTGAGTCTTTAAGAGGCTCCACACTCTCCCAATATCCATACCTTCAGTCCTATAAGATGTTGCTGATGCAGAAGAACTTGACAGAAGCCCACAGATAACAACCTCAGCTGTTTTTCTGTACAGCTGGAGAGCGATGTTCTCTTCACCTCGAATCTCTTTTGACCCGAAAAAGTTTACTCTGGATAGCAGAACCTGATCGTGGAAGTTATAATGCACATCGTTTAACAGATAGGCATCGTTGAAATACATAAATAAGGGTGAAATACCACAGGGCTCCCCTTGAAAATACTAATAGATAGAAAGCACCCTTTAACAAAAAGGGATAATTACACCGACCTCCCTTAAAGTTTGGTGTAATTACACGTATACCCCTTATGGTTTAGAAAATTAATCTAGTACTCTTAAGGTTTGCTTCCATCTAACAAATAAGACCGTCCGTTAGTAAAAATTTATCGAATATGCTGATTTTAACAAAAAAGCTGGATGAAAGTTTATATTCACCCTCAGTTAACTTATTACTGATTTATTGTAGGCCAAACAAATTTTTGTATGACCAAACTATCCTTATACATCTTCATACATTAATACATGTGAGGAGTTGTATATTACCCCGTATAAGGGTAATTTAGCCAGAAAAGATTTGTTTTACCTACAATAAGTCAGTAATAAGTCAATCGAGGGTAAATATCGATTTGCATTCAATTTCTTGGTCAATATCAAACAAATTCAATGAATTTTGACTAACGGAAGGACCTACTTGTAAGACGGAAGCAAATCCCAAGAATACTAAATGTAATTTTCCAAACCACAAGGAGTCTCCATGTAATTACGTCAAATCTCGGAGAAGGGTGGTGTAATTATCCCCAACAAAAACAAGAGCAACACGACCTACTGATGCAAAAAGTGGGCTTCGTTATCAAAAGTTTAGAGGGTCGAGTTTCCCCTTTTTTCCTCTTTAGAAGAATTTGATGTCTATCAATGTTTTCACAGGGGGTAAAATGCGATTACGCCCATAAATAAACCTCTATGATGCTAACTTTCATCCTCAACCAGTTAACTTAAGACTCTTTGCTGTTCAAAAACTGAAAAGAATTCCAAGAAATACCTGAGTTCCAGCATGTTTGTTATCCCAACTAAACCATGTTGCTGCTCCCCAGTTAGCAAAGAAATTGCCTTCAACAGTCACATACTTGAGATATAACTCATCTCCGGTAGCATGATAAAGCCAAGCTGCTGCCCACAAGAGCTCGTCACCGTATCCACTCGAGTTGTAGAAGTCCTGGACTTTTGCGATGCTGATGCTGTATGATCCTCTATACGAATCCGCAAACGTAAATAGTTGGCGGGCATGGTCGAGAAGCAGCATGGAGTAGGCAGAGTTGCTCGACCGGAATACTAAAGAGGCCGAGGCCATAGCTGCTGCAGTTTCTGCAGCAACGTCTGATCCAGGATAGGATGTGTTCACTTGTGTTAGAGGTCTTGTTTCTGTCATTGTTTCAGGTCTTTCCCAGCATTTGTGGTCCAACTCAGGGTCACCCACCTTACACCAAAATAAACATAGGAGAAACTTATTAGTACTTTCTTGGAGGTCATGCAACATGCTCTAGGAAAATTGTGATTTACGTCTCATAACTTACTATATTTGTGATTTTGGTTCCTTTGTTTTACGTTTCAGTAAATTTGGTTCCACAAGTCCAAGAAAGTTGCAATTTACGTCCAGTTAACACTTTTTGTTAAATTGTTAATGCATGGACCGTTAACTTAAGAAACAAAGTTAACGGAGGGTACGTGCTCCTCCCATTAACAATTTAACTGGAAGTGTTAATGGGACATAAATTGCAACTTCTTTGGACTTGTGGAACTAAATTTGTTGAGTCGTAGAAAATGGGATCAAAATTACAGATAAGGTGAGTTATGGGACGTAAATTGCGATTTCCCAACATGCTCCACTATGAAAACACTAAACGGGAAAGAAAACTTCTGAGAAAAGAATGGATAAATTACAACGAGCTCTCAAGAAGTTTGACATAATTACGAATACCCTCTCGTCATTTGAAAAATTACCAATACCTCCTGATATTTGATGAAAGTGTTTAATCATTGGATGGAGCCTAAAATTGTCAACTTTTGCCCTTGTTGTAGTTTTTTCTTAAAAAAAATGAAAATTCAACGAGGTGAATGAAAAAAATTGAAAAAATTATAATACGTTTTCCACCTAGTTCATACAAAAAAATTAAAATATAAACAAAATTATAATTCATAGATCAAAATTGAATTTTAGTCATTTTAACCACAAAAATGGATAAAACCCACAGAGGTTAATAGATTGGACTAATTGTTGGACCGTCGTTAAAATCAGGGTGCTATTAGTAATTTTTCGAATAATAAGAGATATTTACATTATGACAAAAATCAGAACAATTATTCTAATTACCCAAAAAAAAGTCAATGTAACCCGTCAATTTTTTTTAAAAAATGGCAAACATCAGCCCTAACGCAGAATGTAATAAATTTCTCTTTAAAATTTAGAGGTCACGTTGCTGTTACATTTAAGGGAATTTTGTGCCTATAGTGCTTTCAAAGTGGGGATAAAATGCAATTGACATTTCCTTGCAACAGGATATATGCTGGAATACAATGGTGTTTGACAATCGAAAACACTTCAACATTGAATATGTTTGACCACTACGATAGTATAGTTCAAAGTCGCGGTATGAGTGAAATATCATGAGTACAAATAGCTGAATGTTAAATGTAGCGTCTTGTCATATTCACCGGCTACACGAAACAAATGCATTTCAGGATACATAAAATTTGAGAAAACTTTCATTATCCTTAGCATCTAAGAACCGTTTAATTTCATTACCGGGTGGATCATTCAAGGCAACGACATAGCATCAAGTATTACCACGGTAATGTTCTACTCTCTGACATTCTTGGGTAAGAAAGCCAATCCAAACACGTATCAAGAAACAGTACGTTTTTGTAAGAACAGATCGGGAGAAGAGATTGCAAGAACACAGAGGAAGTTAAGTAAAAGAACCTGAACATAGAGGAGATTGGGAGATGGATGTGCATTGATGAGATAGTCAGTGATCCACTTGAGGGAATCCTGAGCATTTTGCAGCTCTTTCACCTCTCTCATATGGTCTCCATACTCAAGAACAGCCCACGACAAAATCGTAGCAGTGAATGCCATTGGAAATCCAAACTTGATGAGATCCCCAGCGTCGTAGAGCCCTTTAGACAGATCCAAATTTGCTTCTTTTCCGTCTTCTAGTCCTGAATCCCCTCTCCAACTAATCCTATTCTTCACCAGCTTACCAGCTGCACACGCGCGCACACACACACGTTTAACTCTATGATTGACGTTGAAGCACATATTGTCAATAAGGTTAAATGCAGCCGACCCCTGTAAAATGTTGATAGGCAAAGCTACCAGCGAAAAGAAACAGAAAAGTGCAAAACGACCCTTGAACTTTTCTAGAACAAGAAAAGACACAATGAGTTCATTTTTCGAAAAGTTCAGGGGTTGAAATTGCCATTTTCTTTTGTTTAGTTGAGTCTTGTGGTATTTCGACATGCTTTAACACCATATTAGACTCCTAATGCGAGACAGTGAATTTCTTTTTTAGAGTTCAGGGGTCGTTTTTACTCATTTCTTATATTTAGTTGAGTTTTGTGGTACTTTCACACCATGTCAACAATATGAACATAAAGTTGACATTAGAACATTAGCAATATTAGGCTAAGAATACATATACAGCAAAAGAGGATCAAGATTCAAGATTTTATGCGGGCCAAATGTTTTTTTGGTCCGTAAGATTATAACATTATTTGTTTATACCACAATTAGGTAGGTGGCTGTTTTAGTCCATAAAATACGTTTTTCAGTTTTTTTGTCCCAAAATGTCATGTGCCTTGCACATGGGACATGAATTTTAGGATAAAAAAACTAAAAAACGTGATATTTTGCAACAAAGAAAACTGGAAAGCGTGTTTTATGAGACTAAAATAGTCACCTATCTAAGTTGTGGTACCAAAATAAATAATACCTAATCTTACGAGACCAAAAAAGCATTTTGCCCAATTATGCGTTAACCCTTACATTTCTGGACATCGAAAAACTGTAGGGCAATGGCCAGAGCATCAGCATACTTCTCGACAACCACTGGATGCCTCCGAGTCCGATGAAACAAAACATTCAAGCGTCCGAAATTCCTTCCGAGAGTGATGTAAGAAGCAGCCATGACGAGAGTTGCAATAACCACCACAAGAAGCCACCATCTCCATCCTCTGGCGGCCTTCGGCTTTTCATCAGTTCCCATGCATTCAAGTTGCAGAATCCTGCCCATGATCTAACGCCATCCTCTTGGACTACTATCGATCAATATATTAGATGGGCTTGCAGCCAAAATTCCAGGGACTAAGTCCGACCATTAATTAAAGCACTTAGATTGTTTCAGTGTGCAAGTTTCTTGCATCATATGATGTCCCATTTTCTAGCAAGAAAATCAGCCGACAGGCCGGCAGTTGATGCCGTTATTGGACAAAGATTGAATCTGCTGAGGTGAAAAGGATAGCCCGGAAAAAGAATATAAGGGTGAGGTTGTCTTCTAGTGTTTCAGTATCACTTTGAGAACAATTAGGAGAGAAATGACATATATTCTGGTTGCTTGTTTTGTCTGTCGTTGATAGCAATGTTGCAGCTAACACGTGGAGATTCCTATCTCATTTCATTAGAATATATGTCTAAACACAACAAGAAGATAGTATATATTAATAATAAAAATAAGTGATGATACCAAAATGGTCACAATTATTTATATGGAAGTGACAAATTTTATTTTGTAAATGTAATGATTTTTATAGTTTTTGAGTGATTAAAAACAATGTTTGTGTATGTTTTTCATAGTTCTAGTGATTAAGGGAAAATGCAATTTTAATCCACTTTTTTAGGGGCAATGGTATGTTTAGTTTTGGTCCAATTGAAACAACAATTTAGAATAATAATTAATAAAAAGTGGCAATTTCAAGCAATGTTATCAAAATCGGACCGGAAATCGAACCGAATAAGTTATTGGGTCACTGGTTCGCCCGGTTGAACCGAAGTTAAAAAAACCAGTAGACTTGGACTATACTATTTATATGTATATATGTGTAGCATATTAATACACATTATATATTCATTGATTATGATAAAAAAATACATTTAAATAAACAATTTAAAAACTTTCAAAATAAATTTCATTCAATTAAACAATAATAATAATAATTAAAATAAAGTTTAACAAGAAACACAAAAAAATATATCAAAAAATTTATAAAAATAATTCATAGGATTAATACAATTAGAAAATATATAGTTTATTTAAATATTTCATAAAAAACACATTAAAAATTGAACTACATTCATAACTAATAAATAGTTTTACTAAAAATAAAAAAGATAAAAAATATAAACTAATTCTACCTACCCCTTTCTTGTTTTATTTCTCCCACCATCCACTTTCTCTTCCCTTCCCTTCCCATTTCCTTCTTCTCCCTCCACCAAACCCTTTTCTTCTTCTTACTTCTCCTCCACCCCCACCTCAGACGACCAATCACTCACCATCCGACGCCGGAACTTGCCCACTAGCTCCACTCGTTCGTCCGTCGGTGCCTCCTTTCTTCTTCTTCTTCTTCTTCTCTCTCTCTCTCTTTTTTTTTTTAATAACTGGAAGCCGAGTTGATCGGTTTCCATCGATTTTGGCCGGTTTTTACCGGTTTTTTTCGAATTTTGACCGGTTCACAGTGGGTTGGACCACCCCGGCTCTTACACCCATACCTGGACCGGCCTTAAGTCCGGTTCTCGATCAAACCGGCCGGTCCGATCTGGTCCAAAAATATTGATTTCAGGCTAAAAAAAATTCTAATTTGGCCGGAATTGGTGACGTGGATCACACGTGACCATATAAACTTAGGAATTTCCAATGAGTTTCGCTTACTAGAATTAAAATAATCCGATTTCTCTTATGTGGTAAGGATGACATGTTAAAACAAAACATGTCACTATTGTCACCTCACCATTATTGCCAAATAACCCATATTATTTAAATTTTATTTTATTCCTACCCCACCACCCTCCCCACCCCGACCACCAAAAACTTGCCCCCCCCCCCATCGCCCCTAGCATGGCCTCGGCCCCCATTGCGCGAAATGACGTTACCCAAATCCAGATCGTGGTCTTCCAGATCCGAGAACGCCATCGCCCCCTATCTAGGCGACCTCGCGTAGCTCAGATCTAGAAACAGGGGGTGAAGATGCCAATCTGGGCGACGCGATGTCGCCAAGATCTGATCTACAATGGCGTGTCGCCCAGGCTCGAAACTAGGGGCGGCGGCATTGCCCTCGCCCTTCTCTACAAAGGCGTCGCCCCTAATTCAAAATTTTAATTAATTTTTGAATTAAACTAATTAAAAGAAAATGAAGAAAAAAATAAATTTTTTAAAAAGTTTAAATAAAACAAAGTTAAGAAATTATTTTTTAAAAAAGTTAAGAAATTTGGTTTAATATTTGAAATAAAAACAATAATTTCTTTTATAGGAAATAATATAAGGGTTAAAATCAGACATCCCCATTGTTTGGGTCGTTTTGTACTTTGCCTTCCAACCGTGTTTTATTTACATTCGACCGCCCAACCTTTGGGTTTTGTAGCATTTTTCCCTCCAACTATTTTTTTTTTTTACATTTCAAGCGAATCTAATTGGAATATTCCATTGTGTGGGATACACGCGCCTTCGACGAGTTATGGGTTGGGTAAATTTATAATTTCATCCATCAACTTAAAAAAGCTAAAAAAATAAAACCCAAATTTTGAGTATTTCCCATCCTTCGTCACCCACCTTCACCCAAATTTTCAAATTTTGGGTATTCACATTTTTAGCCATCATCCACCTCTTCGTCCTTCGTAGCCACCGCCCTTTTGCACAACTACCGCCCACCTCCTTCGCCTCTCCTACAGTCTTTCCCCCTTCTTCAAATTTTAGGCCCTTTCTCTTCTCCAAATTGAGTTCCACTATCACAACCACCAATTAATTTCAAAAATTGTGCAAGAGTTGGAGAATAGTTTGATTCAAAAGTGGGGTTTGGTGAAGGTGGTTGGCAATGGTGTATGAAAAAGAAGACCCATTTTTGGGTTGTTTTTCCTTTGAATTTGGGTTGTGGGGGTGGGGGAGGGAGTGAAGGAGGTGGGCGGAGGCTGTCTCAGGAGGCGAAGGAGGTGCACGAAAGTGGTTGTGCAATAGTTGAAGGTGGCTGCAATGGTGGATGAAAGTGGTCAACAATGGTAGATGAAGAAGATGATTGATTTTTGAGGTTTTTTTTTTCTATATTTCTAGTTTTTTCTTTTTTTTTTTGGGGGGGGGGGGGATTCTTGAAATTAGAGTGTGAAATTACAATTTATCCCACCTTTATTTACTAAAAACGTGTGTCTTCACGCACCCGGAATATTCCTATTTTATTCCCCAAAAAGTGAAAAAAAGGCAAAGTGCTACAAAAATCAAAGGTTGGCGGGTGAAGTGTAAAAAAAAAAAACGGTTGGGGGCAAGCAAAACAACCCAAACATTGGGGGGGGGGGGTGTTGTCTGCTTTTTAACCTATAATATAATTTATTAAATATATTCAAACTAAATTATAATTCAAATAGAGTTAATAAAATATAATTATTATAATTAATTAAAATTTATATTGATATATATATTTAAATTTAAGAATTGAATTTTAGTATATTAATCTCTTTTATATTGTGATTTTAAATTAATTTATCAATTTGATATAAAATTTTAAAATTTATATTTTATTTTGATATTTAAATAATACATATTTAAGAACAAATTTATTTATTAAATGGATTTTAGCCTTAAATAAAATATGTCACCATGCCACCTCACTATGCCTTCCAAATCACTTGCCATATAAGAAAATTTTTATTTTTTTAATCCACGTGTGAAATGGTCGCCGAGGTGTGAGATTCTGGCCAAATTATTGTTTTTTGGACTTAAATTGCATTTTTTAGAAATTAATGTCCTAAATTTTTATTTTTAATTGAACTTGGACTAAAAGTGCCACCGACCCTAAAAAAGTGGACCAAAATTTAGGTTTCCCAGTATTTAATAATAATATTTGTGCAAATAATAATATAAGAGCAATAAACCACTACAAAAATAATGACATTTAACCATGGCTAATTACCATGGTTAATACTAAATAACCATTGCGAATAGTCATTGACCACGGCCACGCAATTGTTGTCGGCCGTGGGTTTTGCGAGGGTAGCGAAAATATTTGTCATGGCTAAAAGCCATGGCGAATGTTTTTACCACGGCTAAAAGCCATGGAAAATAAGTTTTTCATAGTGAAAAATCTAGTTTTTGCATCGATTTTTATTTAATCATAGTTAATAATAGTTATTTACCATGGTTTTTAGCCATGATCATTAAAAATATAACTAATTTTAATTTTTTTCTAGTGAACCTTGATGCGCACAACAAATACTTTGACAAACTTAACCACCAACTATGACCTAAATCTAAGTCAAGGAGTCAGCCCGCGTGTGCTAGCCCAACAGGCTCGAACTATGCTAGCCAAGTACAATTGACTGACAGTAAGGGTAACAGACCTATCAGCCCAATCTTGCCACATTGTTGATAGGGCAATGCCCAAAAACAGGGTTCGTATTAGTAGGCCCAATGTTGTACAACAAGGCCGCCACGTTAGTCGTATTCTACACATCCTATCCTAAAAGAGTGCAAACATGGACGTTGGTTCCTGCTAGATCCGACTTATGGAAGATACAGGTAACTAACACTCCTATATTCTTGGTTGCCTTGGAAGGATCCCTTTTTGCTAGTATATCTCTTAGATGATCACCCCCAACAACTGGATAAGCATCATCCCTAGAAAATAGACATATCAAGAATTTCAGGAATCTCTCAACCATCTTTAACCGATCCCTAAATCTCTCAAAACCTTCTCCTATAGATAGGGGTTTAAGTAAGTCAACAAGGTAACTAAGCTCACTCACACAGCAAGGTTGCTCGATTTTGTCTCTATTTCCAACATTTTCCTCATGAATTTTCATACTTTTCTACTAACTTTTAAGCATCAGAATATTAATCTTTATTTTGCAGGTTGCCCTCTGATAATTTCAGGATTTTTGAGAAGATCCTTTGATCTTTGTGGTGCTATTGGATTCTGGTACGCATGAAAAATAATTGCCACTATATTTGTGTTGTCACTATCAATGAATCACTAATTGTTTAATAAAAATTTTATGCACAACTCTTGTCACTAATACTTATATTGTGATAAGAACAAAATCAATGTTATTTAATATATATTTTTAGTGACAATTTTAAAATTATTTTATAATATTTTATCACAATATTATTTTTTATTGTAGTGATAAACTAATTTTTATACTCCTAATTTTTTTCAAAATTGGGGCAAGTTATGTAAATCGATGTCATATATATATATATATATATATATATTTCTTTCAAAAGCAATCGATGCCATATACATCAATGTTTGGTTTAGTTACAAATAATATTCTTAATTTCACTATTTTGGAAATTACATATACATCAAATTTATATTAGCTCTATCCAGTATTTGAGTTTCTCATTAGTCATCGTTAGGTTTAATTAAGTTAATCTTTATTCAGAAGTGTCTCAACAAAGTGTTAGAGTGAGTTCCCCTCGTTCACATCTCTGGTCTCTTATTTATAGAAGAAAGGATGAAAAAATCAAGGGGTTAGTTGAGCAAAATGAACATATGTCATGAGAGTAGGGAAAATTTACCATCCTGGGAGTGGACTGGTTCAGTTATATGCCACGTCAACAATATTCCATATTAGTAGAAAGTGTTGCCACGTCAACAGGTGGTGTGTGTTTACTTATGAGAGAAACTGTTAGTTATTTCAACCAAGATCAACTGTTATCCTAGATTTTTTTCTACTTTTCGAACTGTCTATTGATGTATCACATACTGATGTGTCCGTTTTGGATGGGCTCCTATCTCTTCATTTGTAGTTCATCTATCCAGGTCATCAGTTGGGCTCACTAGAAAAAAAAATACTATTGGCTACAATTTTAATTGCTATGACTAAAATTACGGTAAATAACTATTATTAACCATGGTTAAATAGAATTGATGTGAAAAAACTAGTTTTTTTTACCATAAAAAATTATTTGACACAACTAAGAACCATAATGAAAACATTTGCCATGAATTTTAGTCATGACAAATATCTTAGCCATCCTTGTAAAAACCACGGCCAACATTGTGACGTGATTGTGGTCAATAACTATTTGTTATAAGTATTTATTATTAATTATGACAATTAACCATAATTAAATGTTTGTATTTGTTGTAGTGGCTTCAGCAGGGCCAACACCTTTATAGGATTAGCCCTATAAAACTTGTGCCTCTTTAAATAAATTGATTTATGGCATGAAATGAGAATAAGCTTTTAAAAATTACTATTCATCAACATAAGAACTTGAAGAGAAGGAAATGTAACTTGGACAACTCCAAAGTTAAGTTACTTACAATTATTGTTTATATTTATCTATTTTTTCTATAATAAAAGCATCATGTTTGAATTTTAGGCAAATTTACCGTTGTGATATTATGTTACGTATTTTTTTTTATTTTTTTTATTATTATTATTGTTATTATTATTATTATTATTATTATTATTATTATTATTATGATTATTATTATTATTATTATTATTATTATTATTATTATTATTATTATTATTATTATTATTATTATTATTATTATTATTATTATTATTATTATTATTATTATTGATGATGATGATGATGATGATAAAGCTATATAGCTTCACTTCATTTCTAAAATTATTAAAATTTTAAATTTATTATCTAAAACATTTCTTGATGTATGCATATTAATATTTTTCTTTTAAGAATGTATATAGGTAATCTATGTTTTAAGTTGTAAATATACAATACGTATTTGATATGCAAGCATATATAGTGTTACTATATATATGTACAAATAAGCTCCATATATTTATGCTCAAACTCTTGTGCATATAAAAATATAGAGACCAATTCGTTTTCTTTTATCTTAATTCAATTCAAAATTAGGTGAACTTAGTTTAATCAGGGATTTCGAATATAACTTTAAAATAATTTTTTTTATTATCTACTTTATATTAAATCTATGTATTATTAGACACTGAAAAAATAGAAATAATAATAAATGGTATTCTGAATAAAAGGATAATAATATAAATGAAATTGAATTTTTGGAATACTAGAATATTAGAATATATATATAATTTCAACCGTTTAATTAGTGCATCTCATTTTGATTGAATGTACCATTAGCGCTGGACGTTTGGATCAGGTTGTTCGGGTCCTGATTCTATCCGAATGGATTCTTGTATATCGGATCAGATAGTTTTTATAATTTTTAGATTTCAGATTACCTGATCCAATTTTAAATAAATCGGATCGATTATTGGGTAGTGAAAGATACTCGATTAGGTTAATCGGTTAAACAAATATTATTTTTTTAAAAAAATTTAAGATTTAAAATAAAGAAATTAAAAAAAGAGAATTATTTGTTGTTACTAGTAAAATAGTAAAGAGTATCAAGTTATTCATATTATGAATTGGATTATTTCTATTAATTTGAATTAATTTTAATGTTACACTATTCCTACCATTAATAGGTTGATATTATAATTTGAAATTACATCTTTGTATAATATTTTAAAAAATAAAATTACACTATGCATACAAATTACAATTTATAATTATAGAGTTATCAAACTAAAAACATGCTTTTTTGTAGGAAGGTAAATTTCATTAATTAAAAGGTATGTACAACAGAATGTATCCATAGCTCATAAACTTTGCCAAGCTATTCTCTAGTTTTCATAAATAGTTACAATTTTTATAGCATTTGGTCTATAGTGAGCTAAAATTTTCAATTGTACTTGCTTTATCCCAACTGCAGCTAAAGCATTTGGATCTCTTTGTGTAAGCTGGAATTCCTTCAAGTTCATCTCCATCCACAGATGATAAACTAGCGAGGCAAATGTTGCCCGATTAGCCGCATTTTACTAGGTGTTTCCTCTCCATCTCCTACCCACCCATTGCACTCCCTGTGCCAAACTATGCCTCGACTATTTCCACTGCACACGTTGTTGAATGCTCCTGATACAGTCTTGCGCATAAGGGCATTGAAGAAATAGATGATTTGGAGTTTCTAGCTCTTGACCATGACACAAAATGCAACACGAACCCAACTGTTGCAACCACAACTTGTCTGCATTTGGTAGTCTCTCTTAGATAGCCAACCACAAAATGAACGTATTCCGTGGTAGCCTAAAAAGGTCATGCAAGAGCGAGCACCACATAATTGGTTGGGGAGTCGGCCTAATAAGGCGAAACACATCAAGTTGCTGCATATTTTCCTGAGGAATTTCTCCATCTCACCAAGTTTTTTCTTCCCTGGATTGGGGGCAAACACCGATGAATGTCCAGGAGCAACATGGGCAATGTTTTGGGACAGTTCCAACGGCCCTCCTCAATGATTTTCGAGAGCTTGGCTACTTCCTCCAAGCAAGAAAAGAGAGGACTACAAGGATATCTATGTATTAAGACTTCGAGCGGATGCCAAGGGTCCTTCTAAACCATATGTTCTCATCCGTATGAATTTCAAACTGAATAGCTGGCATTTTCTATGTGCGGAGATTGAGTAGATTTCTCCAATACCATGCACCATGCAAGGCAGACACAGTCTAGAGAGGTTTCTGTTTCAGCCTAAATGGATGGGCCCATTATACCCAAATAGATCCCCTATCATTACTGGCAATATCCCCCAAATGTCTGCAACACAAGGCTTTCTTACACATCAGCCAATGATCTTATCTCCAATCCTCATGCATTAATGGGTTTGCATATTTGTTCCTATGCAACTCTAGCCGAACCCCAAGCACCTCTACCAGCCTATTGAATCTGTCTAATCTTTTCTTCAATATTCTTAGTTGCGCTAGATGGAATCAGGAACATGGTAGCCCAATAAATGTGAAGAGAGCAAATGATCAATTTTACCAATTCTGATCTTCCAGCGAATGAGAAATGTCTTGAGCTCCAACTGTTAATCCTATTGTCAACCTTTTCTATTTATGACCTACAATTTGCCACTTTTTAAACTTGGATCCAACAGTAGCACTCATAAGTACTTGATAGGCAACGAGCCTACTATAAAACCCCACAATACCCTGCAACACCTGAGCATGGCCTTCAGCAGCTTTGGAGAGTATGATAGTACTCTTAGGCAACATGCGCCTTTAATCCTGACAGCATTGAGGAAACCTCAAAAACCTCATATAGCGTAATGACCGAGAGCTTCGTTGCATTGTAAAAGAATAGCATATCATTGGCAAACAAGAACATGAAAATGGTAATTCCTTATACCTCCAATGGCATTGAAATCCTGCAGATTGAGAGATATGGTGTTTAGTGATGGCGTGTAATAATTCCATGATCAGCACAAAAAGGTATGGAGAGATGGGGTCTCCTTCTCTCAAACCCCATGTTCCTACAAAGAATCCATAAGGCCGCCCATTTAGAAGAATGGAATAGGACATTGTTGTGACACACTGCACAATCCATCAAACGACAATAGGAGGGAAGGCCATTAGTTCCAACACTGCCTGCAAAAATCCCACTTGACTTTATCATATGCCTTTCGTATGTTGACTTTCAGCACACACCAAGAACACAATCTTCTTTGGTTATAGGAATAAAGAAGCCCTTTGAGCTAATAACACATTATTTTTTATCTTCCTACATGGAATAAACACATTTGTCTATTATTGAACAAATGGTTCATGAGTGGTTGTAACCTATTCACCAACACCTTGGAAATGATCTTGTAGACCACATTACAACAAATTGTTGATCGAAAATCTGCTGCCGTTTGAGGGGGTTACACCTTAGGGATCAGGGCCAGGAAAGTAGAATTAAGTTGCTTCAATAGGCATCCATTTTGAAAAAATTGTTTAATCACAGTAGTAATCTCTGTTCAACCACACTCCATGCCCTCTTAAAAAAATAAGTTGAGTACCCGTCGGGTCCGGGGCCCTATCAACATCAATAGAAAAAAGGCGGTTTGGTTAATCTCTTAGTCAGTGACCAATCTTTGCAAGCATGCAACATGCTCCGCCGAGACCTTCCCTGTCACGAAGTGCTGGAAGGGAGATAAATCAATCTCTTGCCTTGTCATGTTCCTCTAATAAAACTGAATACAAAGTGACCAAAACTCCTCAGCTATTTTCCTCTTGGCCATGCAGTAAATGACCATCCCTATCTTGCATTTATACGATCTTCCGCCTTGCTTTCTGCATTTGCACTTTTTGAAAAAATACCTTGGTGCATTGATCCCCGTCTTTTATCTACTTGCTCTTCACTCTCTGCTGAAGCATCACACTTTCTCGCTTAGTTGCTTGAGCATAGAGATGCCTACAAAATCATTCCACTTCTCGCAATAACAACACCCGAGGGAAGGCCTAAACAAGTAGTTAGATTTCTAGTAATCATGCGCCAATTCGAGTGTTTAGAGCTAGATTCACCTTTCTCAATCTCAACTTTCTAAAAATGGGTTTCAATGCTTTCAAGTCTTGTGTAATTGAAAACATGATGTGGCATGAATTCGATGTCTCCAAACCTGTTCAACCCTTTGCACGATATCCGGCACCTCAACCAAATAATTTCAAACAAAAAATACAGTTGTGAATTGCTGACAGCTTCCAATCTCACCACCAAGAGACTATGATGCGAAGTACGGAAGATTGGCTACATAATTCTGTTGAGGCCACTTAACAAACCAAGCTTCATTCCCCAAGACCCTATCTAGCCTTTTCCACAAACTTCTCGTTCCTAAGTTGCACTTGTGCCATGAGAACGACTTTCCCATCATAGGCAAATTGGTTAATCGAGTTGTCTCATTACACTTTTGAACTTCTAACATAGGTGTAGTAAGTTTTTCTGCCTATCCTCAAGTCTCACTAGGGTCTAGTACACAGTTAAAATCCCACATGAAAAGCAGGGTTCATCCTCCCAACTGAATAGATAACTCCTGGATTTTAGTCTATAGAGAACCTTGGCGTGATATGATCGTTGGCTCAATGAAAAGATAAAAACTAGTCATTGAGCCTCTCCTAGTAACCTTACAGTGCAAAAGTTGAGACTATATATCCACTACTTGAACATCAATATCCGTCTCATCCCAACAAAGCCAAATTCTCCTTCTAGAGTCATTAATACTATAGTCCAAAAACCAAGCTCAGCTACTATGATAATTGTTGAATGAGGTAGCATTTTGAGCTTCCATTATGGTCTTAATGATGCTAAGTACAAGTAGATGAAACTCTTGAATTAGTGCCATAAAGCACTTTGGTGGTCTCATTTTTTGAGACCCGGAATGTTCTAGGAAGCTACATTAATCATAGTTACTCTTATGAGGGTTGCTTCTGTTAGGGCCTTTAGAACATTCAGTCTCCTCCAATACAATATAGAGAACATCTTCTTCGTCCTCAGCTTGAAGAACGTTAAATTGGTTATAAAGGACTATCTCTTTCCCTTTACTCTGCATTTTAGATGTAGATGGGACTATTACACTTACTGTTGTTATGCAAGGGCATTTGGTTCGAAAATGATTCCTCCCCCTTGTACGCTGCCCCATTCCTACATCCCCTGCTTAGGAACATAGGCTCGCATAGGAGCTATATTCTATTTAAACCGCTAGTCCCCTTTTAGCGGGCATAGGGACTCAATGTGTCCAACAACCTTGCATGCTTGCCACATATAGGGGTCCATTCAAAGTCAATATCAATTTTACATGCCCCCCTGCACCCTTCAACCATTGGTTACACCACAAATAAGTGTTTAGGCAACACGTTAGAAAACTCTATTAGCACACAAGCTCGGGCATAATCGATTTGTTCACATGTCGTAGTAAATTGCATCTACAATACAATAGTTTCTCTACTCCACTGGCCACGACACTGAGTCCTTCCTTAGTCCAATAGTCCACTAGTAAGTTTCGAAATTTAACCTAGACCAACAGATACTGATGTTGTTGCTTCTGGAACACCATTCAAGGCTCCCACCTTTGAACTAAGATTGTTTGTCCCTGAAAATGCCATGGACCACCTTCTTAACCTCCTCCATCGCAACAACAACAGATTGAATTGCAAGTCAGGAGAAACTTCACAAAAGCCTCCAAAAAATGCGGAAAATACGGCTTATTCCCCACCAAATACCCTATTGCAGTAACACTCCACTTTTTTGCTCCATTCACCATATTTCCATAGGTTTCACCATAATAAACCATTCACGGAGCCTGAGGTGGGGACGTATTGCAAATCCCGATGTGAAGCTTTATCAAAAACCCTCGACGAAAGGATCTTGCAGCATTCGGTTTTGTATCCAGCTTAACCGATCACACAAATATCTCAGGCACATATTGTTGTTCCCCATGGTTAGGGGTGTTGCTAGAGTTAGGCGACAAAACCCTAGATGCTGGACTCGACAGAGTTCCATCTTTGGTGCATGAAAGTAATGAGGCTCCCCACCGTCAATCACTCATCCACGAAAATGACCATGCCAGCCCTCAGTGCACCCCTAGGATTTAAACCCAACCAATTCCAGATTAAGAAGGACTTGCATGGTATGTCCAGTCTCATTGATATCGGTTGCCACCCCTGTGTGCCGGTTTTCTCCGAATTTCTCCACCCATCTTGTCGTAAGAGAAGCAAGTGCCTCTAGAAATTTGTCATCACCAACATCAAGTACCCATTCTGCAAGCTTCATAAATTCTTGGAAATCAAACAGATTGCGAATCTTCTTTACTTCATTCGGTTCGATACCATTAGGCGCTGCCTCCTCCTAACTACCAAAGTTAGGGTTTCGAGAAGGGTGAGAAGAGAGGGACGAGAAAGACGTTGAGAGTTCCATCTTTTATCAAAGATGAAATTACCCTTGGTTTGATTCAATTATATGAAAAACATGCTTTTAAATATTTTCTTGTTGTCCCGACTTGTCTTCCATTTAAATTACAAAAAATATAAAATAAAAAGTTCAAGTACCTGACTTTAACGAGTACCTAATTAGTCAAGTATCCGACTTTATCGGGTAGCAAAATATACTACCCAAAACAATCGAGTACTTTTCCCCAAAAAATTGAAAACCCCAAATATCTTACTAGAAAGGACAAAAATGAACTAATATTCAAGTTTTTTTGTTGATTTTGTTTTTATATCTCACTCAAGATCATTCATGATTTAAGCTTAAAGCTAACATATTTTGTATAGGTTAGTCCATACTTTTAGGGAACGTTTACTTCTATGTTAGGACTAAATGCAATACAAGATTACTCATAATTAAATGTTGGATACGATTGGCTACAAATTAATAATATGATATTTACTTTACATTATTTCGGAAAGGACTAACATGTATCTGGTTTTTATGCATATTTTACTACATTGTATTAAACTTGGGACAAGACATGAATTACCTAAAATAACCTTTCCTAGATATAATTCTAAGACAACATTTACTAATTGGGATGAATTCTACCTATGTAAAAGAAATGTTAAATTGGATATCCCCAAATTCGATAGTCGTAATTCTTGCCTCTGCAATCCCCAAATTGACAACAACAAATGAAATTGGATACCTTCACTTGAGCAGCGCTTTCAAAGTTGTTTTTGCTTGGGCGTTGTTTGTTGTTACATGTATGTCCATATCTGTATTTATTGTAATTGTAGGCATATTTTATTTCCTATTGATTCTGAATAATAGTGTTGATTATGTGGCTTGAAGGCAATAATTCAGCTTGTGATCGAGGTTGTGGAATGTAAAAAATTGTTTGCGAAAGGGATTAAATTAGATGGAGAACGCAAGTTATAAATCCATAGCCAATGAATTTGAGAACCTCGTCCCGTCGAATGCGCAACTTGTTGACCATAAACCTAACCGGTTGAGAGAACTATTCCAACACTTATCCATTGCGATATTGTGATTGTGGACATAAAATTGTTTCGAAGACATCATGGACACGAAAAGATCCAGGCCGTCATTTAGGGTACCTTGGTTGAGTGTAAGTTATATTATAAATGTAGCACATTGTCATTACGTATGTTATCAAACTGTCATATGTTTAGTTAAATTTACTTTGGTTAATGAGCTGTAGGGACATTATCACGATTCGTTCCAATAGATTGACCCCCCAATGTATGATAGGTCAAAGGAAATATATTAGGGTTGTTAAGAAAATTAATGTGTATAAAATCATATCAAAGGAGGATCAAGTTATACGTACACAGTTGGACGCGATGAAGAAGTGTGTTAGATGGTTGAAGCTATTTGCAACCTATGTTTGGTCATTACAGTTTTTCTATTTAAAGTGCTTCCATTGTAGTAGTCTGTAACTAGCATATGTTATTTGAAATAAATTATGTTTTGTGCTTGGTATATTGTTGGCTAATGATATATTTTGGCACCTCTATTGAAATCAGTTGTGATTGAATGTATTAGTCGTGGTATCAATTTTGCAATCATCTAATTTGCAAATGTTAAACTATTATTCTACAATATATGTCTAATATTTTGTAGTTCCAATTATAAGACTTCATTACTTTCAATAGATTGAAGATTTGAGTTACTTGCTGCAGTTCAATATGGTGAACTGCAACATTGATTCTTCATTCTAGAATATCTTGTTAGATTGTTTTTGGCTATGCTTTGGCCAAGAACATCATGATTGCAATTATGTAGAATGCATTTTTGGTATTCTCCTCCCAAAAGATTTTTTGCAGAGAATCAAACCTTTTGAATGAAACATTGATGGATGCATAGAATATATTCCTTTTTGTCTTAAAGGATTTCAAGAAATGTTCTCAAAATCGGATCTAGGATCAAACCGGTCAAGCTACTGGGTCACTAGATCATTGGTCTGACTAGATTAAAAAACGGTTGACCTAGACCTTATTATATATATAGCATATTAATAAGTTATATATCAATAGATCAAATGAATAAAATTTATAACAATATTTTTATAAAATGGTACAATTTATAAATGAATACTATCTATAATAATTTAATAATAAAAAAACAACAAACCTCTTGGAGGAAGCGAATTTAATTGAAATTCAAACTAACAAAAACTTAAAATTGAAAAGCCCCAAAATACATGATATCTGAATTGATCCAATAAATACAATTTATAACATATTTTTAGCAAACCATTGCCTTTCATATAACTTTTTAGAAAAATCTAAAAAAACATTGGAGAAGCATAGGGAAAAGGAGAAAGAAATAGATTATGAAGGAAAGAAAAACTTTATTGACTATTAGAAGCATTCACTATCCCATGTTGAAAAAATACAAACCAAATGTAATTTAAGTGTTTTATTATTGTCCTAAATTAAAAAAATATAATCCAAATATAATTTAAGTGCTTTCTTATTGTTCCACATTGGAAAAGCATAAACAATGACTAATCACTTTCTCGTTTGTCCCACATTGAAAAAGCATAAGGCAAGCGTAAGCTATTTACAACTATAAATATGATGATAGTTTGTTTGAATAATCATCCAAGAAGCAATTGTCTATTTATTTTCTTTGGTATTTGTTTTCTTATCTCTTTGTATATTTTACTATATTATTTTTTAGTGGAATTATATATTTCATTACCTTATTAGTTTTTTTTTTATTTTTTTAATCAATATCAAGTTAACCAGGTTTCGGGTGGATCAGTTTTCACCGGTCCACACCGGTCCAATTGACACTGATTTTATACCAATGACCCACCGGAAGCTTGGCCCTTTCCCGGTCGGACTGGTCGAACCGACCTGTCCTGTCCAGGTTTAATAATATTAATTTCAAGTGTACACATCATAGACAATAGTTATAACTTGTTTATTTAGATAAATTCTATTTCTTTATATTCCAACTTCTACTAGTCATTATATTACCATAAAGGTAGCCATGCATTACTAATCAATTAGGAGTCCAAAAAAATTTGCTCAACTCTATAGTTTTCTATAAGTTTGGTACTACATGCAATATTTTCTTCACATCTTGCTTTTTTATTTTTGTTCTCTGCATACAATATGACTCCTAAAAATAACTAAGTATTGACAATAAAGATTATTCTACAATCTCATTTGGAAGAGAGAAATGGAACGGACCTCGATGGAGGACTTGTTGAACAATGCAACTGGGTACCCCCAGTGTGTATGGTATTCAATTAACCATGCTAGAGGTCAATTAGGTTTTTAGGAAAAATTACCATTACCATTTTTACCATTCAAAGGTCCAAACTACTACACGAATGCTTTAAGGTGTTGTCGTAGATAACAAAACTGATTGGGGTTACATGAATCTGAACACAAAGGACATCAATGCTAGTTAAGATATTTTGGACTTTGTTCATGAGGTAATAAACTAGATAAGGCGCATTAACATATGGTAAACATAATTTTTCTTGCATATATTAGGCTTCATATGATTTTTGACATAATAATATTCTAAAAATTGTAGAAAAATGTCTAGGTAAAGTCTATGTCAACGAGTATGATCCTGCTAATTGGGATGAGACGTGACTAGTTTTTGGGCAGGTTGATTCATCATATGACGAAGATTAATGCGATTTATATTTAAAGGCTACCTAGTCTAGCGCCAATTGTGGTTGTAATATCCTCAAGCTCTAAAAGCTACCATTATGTTTGAATTCATTTTTGGAGTCTTTTGTTTTGTTTTGTGGAGATAGAGAGAAAACCACTAGGTTTGTTTTGGAAATAGTGTGTATGTTTTAATTTATTCTAAAAATAAATAAGGGTTAATTACACTTAGACCCCATTTGAAAATGCGTAATTGCACTTTCTCCCAAAGAAGTTTTGAAAATTACACTTACACCCCTTCCGAAAATTTTCTATTTTAATTATTTTTGTTAACATGAACATTTTCCTTCCATACTTTAACGAATGAATGTCAAGTGTAAATGGAGAATTTTCGGAGGAGGTGTAAGTGTAATTTTAAAATTATTTTGGGGGAAAGTGTAATTATACATTTTCAGAGGGGTCTAAGTGTAATTAAAACCCTAACTTAAAATAGTGTAAAATAAGTGTTGTATGTTTGGTTTTATTTCCTATGTGACAAGATAACTATTCATTTTTGAATCATGTCATCTTTATATGTATATAAAATTTATATATATATATGTTTTTTTTGTAGGTAATTTAATTATATTTGTGTAGAAAATTATTTACTAATCTTTGAACTTATTTTTTTGAAAAAATAATTGTTACTTCTTTAATAAGTATTTAATCATTTATTGTTAAAAAACTTGAAATCACATTCTTTAAAAAGGGAATGAAGGTGCTAAAGGGGAACAACGATAGGACACTGAAATGGTGGTTGCGTAGTAGGGATAGGTGGAGACAATTGAAAAAATATGAGAAAAGCTATTAAGCGTTTGTGAATTGTAAAGGAGTTATTTTTAACAATGAAAAATGGCCAAAAAACAGGCCAAAAAAAAGCTAAACATTCATTCGTTTTCTGTCCATCTCCGAGATGGTCCTAAAATGAGGCCAAGCATAGTGTACTATTTCCGATGGGAATGATTTTCATGCTTGAGATGCATCCCAACATTGCTCTTGAATAGCAATACTGTGTTAAGTGTTTATTATGTGGTCATTATGCATGTATTAGTTGTTCCAACTATATGTGTTCTGGCGTTGTCCTTTGTATGGTATTAGTCTATGTCATGTTCATTACTACTATATATATATATATATATGTAATTTAAGTGGAACCAGCCCTACTTTAGATCTAACATGCTTGTATGCATAGTACGGTATGAAGTAATCTTTATGAGTATTTTTGTTATAGTTTTTGTGCACCCAGTGTCTACCTTTGTTTTGGACCTCCACTTGCAATAACGTAATTAATCTGCATAACTTACTTATCAAGTGAATGTTTTATGTAATTAGGAGAAAAGCTGCACTTTTTCGTCTCATTCAATAGTGATGCAACACGTTGTAATCATGATTACATAAATTGGATTGGGGATGGACATAACTGTTCAATTTCTCAAGAACTCTTCTGGCAACCCAGGCGACACCCCTTTCCAAGCCTATCTATAAATACCATCACTAGTGCTAATACAAAAGACATTACCACTTGACTTACCACATAACAGTGTGCTATTTGGACAATAGGTCCATAGTTTTTTTCTTCCAAGCGTGGATTTCAAGCTTATGTGAGGGTCAGCTTTAATAGTAGTCTTGGTACTATTTTCACCATCAACTGCTCCAACACAATTAGATATCCTATCTGAAACCCATTATCACATTTCCAAACAGTATGAATAATCTCCTTAAGTGCTACAATTAAATTTTTCTTCGTTTACTTACGGTCCACACCTTTCTCAAACTCTCACCATTTTCTCTGACATTGGGTCGATGTGGATAACTTGTTCCCTTGTCTTCCATTCGTTCTGGAATGTATATGTAAAACAATTACATGATGCATAATTAAGTGAAGTAATAATAAGGTATCACATAATTTTGTGATTATGTAGTAAATAACTATCGAAGGGACATTTTCAACATTAGGTTCATACAATATTAATGTAGCAACATTAAGTAATTAAACAACTACAACAAGTACAATCACTATGGTCCACGACACATGTTCTATTAATTGAAAGACGACAACGGTTAAACACCTTTCAACAACATAATCAACCTATTCTACATGCACTCTTTCTGCTCATTAAACAGCGACGCAAACCACTTCGTCCCTCCATTGACATCGAGCTAGATTAGGATCAATAGTGCCACAAAATCCCTAATCGGGTCATCTATTCCTTCACCGCCATCATGCATACTTTGCCAAAAGGGTCATTCTCCATCACACTGTGATCGCAGATGTGAAGGAGAACAACAAGCCAAAATAATTTTGGTTAGGATTTGGATTAGGATAATATGTCTCGCTTTTTGAAAAATACCCCACCGTGTTTTCAGCAATCCAAAAACAACATTCTATAACATTGTAGGCTGATGAATACTTGAAGAATTTTTTATAATATTTTGGAGCTAATGGTCGTTCTCCCACTCTTTAAGGTGATACCTACTCTCTATAAGGAGTTAGGAATCCATCCCCATTGGTGCAATCATTATCACACAAATAGTAATAGCCTATTCAACAAAATAAAATAGCAATGTCCATTTTTTAGGCTTAACTTTTTTTGGACATTTTTTGGAAATTAAGAACTATACAGAATCATACCCTGAGGTATCTGAACCAAGATGTCTGCTAATTGAATCACGTAACACCCTAGAATCAACAACACTTCCTGATGAATCAGTACAGTTCGGGAACGTGGTGGGATTGTAAATAAAAGAATTTAAGATGGATTCAAAGGGGTGTGTCCTTTGAATTTCACGGATGTTTGGTGTTTAAACGTGTAAACATACATAAAATAGACATGCTAAACACATAATAGTGGCTCTTGGTGAAAACCAAAAAGGAGCTAGAATTTAAATGGTGACCCTTATCTTTTTTCGTTTTCTTGTTTGGCTACAAGAGTTGATTCCTCTTTCACCGAAATCCGTCCACATGAGAATCCAAAGTAGGATCCCACACCACACTTAGAATGGAGTCTTAATCTATTGCTAGATAGAAGAAGACCATGGAAAAACAAATCCAAATGAACGTTGTTGATTAATGTATTTATATTTTAATAAGTTCTTGACCTGAATTAAATTCAAGAAGAACACGAGAAAGAGAATATGGAATAGGAAAAAAGTTTTCTCTAGAGAGAAATGTAGTGATGGCCGAGTTGAGAGAGTAAGCAAGTGAGAGAGAGTTGTGTGCAGTGAAATCTAATTTCAAGACAAGTATATTATCTCCAAAGAAAACCTCCACAAACATATGAATTCCTTGTGCATAACTCCCAACCATGTTAGTCCACTACTAGTGTACTAACCTCTACATGCCGGCCACTCTCATCATCTCATGGAGGAGTTTCAACTCCTCATCAACTTGATCTCAATGCTTGGTTGGGCCTTCAGTAATGAATCAGGCTTATTTAATGAAACTTAATCAAGCCCAACTAAGGTCCATATGTATTTAAATTAATCTAATTAATTTTAAACCCAACATAGAAGCCTACCAATTTAGTTAATCCAATTAAATAATATAAGCTCACATACTAATTTAATTAATCTAATTAATTAATTAGACTAAGCCTAATAAAATTAATCTAGTTAAATTTAAAAGTGTCAAGCCTAAATTTAATTGATCCAATTAATTAAATTTTGGATTATCCATCAAATGTACTTTCTTAATGAAGGATCAATCATATATATTAATCAACATAAAAAAAAAAATCCCTCTCTGGCCAATAATTGTGGCCACAGACTCAAAAAGCTTAAACCATCTCAGAGCGCATAGGAGACCCAACTATCACACACTGACAGGTGATGGATTCTATCTTGGAACCTATCGTCCTCAGTACATATTCAGACTGCACTGGACCGGAGCCTATAATAATCACATCCAGATACGATCATCTCTTGTCATATCCAAGATACAACATTCATATGTATGTGACTGTCATGGTTTCTCAAGTCCGAGGACTAATCCTTTACTATCAGAGCTCGTGTGACGTCCACAAATTTTTATACATAATTGTGGGATTAATTTGTGATTATTTTTAAGAGATTTAGATTAACTAGTAAATAAAGTATATTTTTAAAAATTTGAATAATTAAAATTTTAAGGGACTAAATTGAACCTTTACAAAGTTTTTAGGGGTGAGTTAAATATATTTATATTTTTAAGGACAAACAATAATTTTGATTAAAAAGTTAAAAAAAATAGGTAGATGACATTTGGAAAAGCAGCACGTGGCTGCCATCCCCAATCCACCAATCTCACAAATACTTAAGCATTTATCAACAACAATTGCTTCCTTATCTCTATTATATATATATATATGTGTGTGTGTGTGTGTGTATAGACAAATGCTTAAAGTCTTAACACACATACACATTACAGAATTACATTTCGGCATTTCTGAAACAGGTAAGGTTTATATTTTAAAATTATTAAGTAATTATTATATTCATATTGTTTAATAGTGCATTATTAAATGTGATTATATACTATCCCGATTTAGTGTTTAACCGGAAAACTTTATGAATTTGAGTATTTATAAATTAGTGCTTGGTTAAATGTCTCAATTGAATTAGGGTATTATAGTTAATGACTTAAACTACTTAATTTAATAGATTTTAATTATTTTTATAATTGATTTTCTGAATTTAATCGGGTTGGAAGTTATATTGAGAAATTGATAAAAAGTAGGTAGGGATATTAGAAAATTACATTTGAGAATATTTAGAATGTTATATTTGAAAGTATTACATTTATTAGAAAGGAATATAAGAGTTTTGAGATAAATAATCCAAGAATTGTTATTATGAATGGGAGATATAATAAGATGAGGGGTTTTAATGAAATATTGAGAGATTGGTAAAAATATATCAATACTAGTTAACATTTTATTTAAAAATTGACATTCTAGATATTGATTATATGCATTATAACTTATGATAGACACGGATAAAGTAGAGGACGAACAACTTCATATCTGCTAACTAAATCTGTATAAAATCGAGGTAAGTAAATAATTAGTGTTGCCTATATATGTTCCTTTTTCCTATCAGTGTTGTGTAAATAAATAATTATACTATCTATATATGTGTTATTTCTTTGTGATACTACATTTATGTAAGTCTATGATTCGTGCTAGAATTAACCTATTCTGAATTCTATGAGTTATTGGTCATTTGACTCAAACGATTAATGTTGTGAAAGTGAAATCACGAAATGTATTGACATGTTCTATTTGTTGAATATGTGTTTGTTGGTGCTTGCAAATGATAGTGTGCTGGTATGGGCTTTTACTTGACTAGTGGCTTACAAGAACGGTGATATGTGGAATCGAGAGAGTGATGAAGTTGAATGTAATTATGATATGAATCCCCCTTGATGTTGTTGAATAGCCTATGTGGCAAAATGAAATGAAAAGAGTTATGATGCGATATGAAAGAGATAATGATGCGATACGAAAAGAGCTATGATGCGATGTGAAAAGAGCTACGATTGCGAAATGGAAAGAGCTATGATGGGAAATAAAAAGAGCTTTGATGTGAAATGAAAGAGCTATGATGTGAAATGAGATTGATGAGCCAGTATGGCATGTCAAGGGGATTCATGTACTTGTATATAATGAATAGTGAGGTTGAGTTGGGGGAGAAAAACACTATATCACCTTTCTGGTTAGCCAACTAGGGAAAGACAAGTTTGGTTGATTGTCTTGTATGAGATGACTACGTGGAGAAATGAAATGTGTTTGATCAAATTGATTATATTTTATATACGTTTCTTGTTTTTGTCTTATTGATATATTTGAGGTGCGTGTATAGTTTTGGTGCTAGTTATTTTTTTTTTACTTATTGAGTTGCAGGCTCATCCATTTGCTAACATTTTTCAGGTGTATATTTCGTTGTGCCTACTTACGACATCTAGGTCCACATTTTGCATTCCAGTCAAGTCGGGCCAGTATGCAGTTTTCTCCTCATTGTAAATAGAAATAGAAGTCTCATTTTGGATTAAAAGTGAGAATAACATGTGAACTAATTATAATAGTTTCATTTTTGTCGTACTTGATATATGTATATGATCTTGTGGATGAGATGATAAAATATGTTGTGATGATAAAACTACGTGTATATATACTTAACAGGGACTGAATTATGTGCATAACTACGTATATAAACAGGATTTACATTAAGTGTGATATTTAGGGGATATATAGTCATAGTGTCGTTCGAGGGTGCTCAGCTCCGAGAGTTCCAGTCATACCAACCAAGCCTCAAAAGCTTCCATATGACAACTCCTCGCGAGTCAGTCAGCCTGCTTGACAACCTTGTCAACTACCCACTAAAGTTGCATAGACGTCCCACATTTGTCGCCGATAAGACGTGGCACTCTTCCAATGAATGCAACACTTAGTGCACATCTCAGTAGGACTCCCAATACCTTGTCTCAAGCTCCTCGATTTGGAACATTTCATACCAAACCCTCAAAAGTTGGTTTCGTTGTCATCATCTAATGCCCAACCCAAAAACATGAGTTATGTGATTGATATGTAGGTTTTGTTGTGATGTTAAAAGCGATATAACATAATTGGGTAAGCACAACAACACAATTGCTGAAATATGAACACTTACTCTATTCATATAATAATATTATACTAGAAAAGAATTATAGATAGTTTATGAAATTGCGAATCCAATTTGCTTTGTAGTTATCTATTCTAACAATTTTCCATTTGATCTAGAGTCAATCACCCATGTATCTTAGACCCATCTTCTCAAGATGTTGAGTATTAGCAATCTACGATACCAACTCTAATGGGTCTACTGTGTTTTCTGCCGACGTGACGCGGTCCATCTGCACATTACATCTTCTTACCATGTTTTATGCCTAATGGCATGGTCCAACCGCACATCACCTCTGCCTACCATTTGTCTAAACAATGGTGGCGTCTAAGAATGTAATTGAATCTATGATGAGATCTCAGTCCCTTTGTTTGCGCTATAGCCTTGTTGTCATCTTCCAAGATAACTACTGGCTTGGCAATGTTAGGCATCACATCCAAACATTGGATATGATTTTTCATCCAAAATACTTCCTCAATAGCTTCAAAATCCGCTATATATTTGGCTTCCATGGTGAAATGCACTGTGGAATCCTGCTTGAAACCTCGCTAGCTACCACACAATCATTTAGCCTGAATACACATCCGAATTGAGACTGATTAAAAATGGGCATCATCCACATGAAACCAAAAGTTAGTATCGTCGTAGCCTTCCAGAATCAACTCTCCATTGCTGCACATCTAGAACCTTTAGTCCTCCTAAGGAACTTAAAAATAGTCTTGACTGCAGTGCAGTGTGCCTCCTCAACACACGCTCGATCTCTACTGTATATTCAAAAAACACGACACCCAAGCCTATTGCAATGAACAACATGCCATATGATGCCTAGGACAGAGGTATAGACGATGTGCTGCAAGACTAATCTCCTAAGTAAAGTATTAAGATATCATCATAACGTCTCACTCCTTGAGCCCGAATCTTGAGAGGTTGATCGTGCTGAGAACTCGTCGGATGATGTTTATGCCACTATGCCAGGATGAGCTATGTCGAGTGATTGCGACATATATGACATCAAGCGAGTAATGCAGCCTTCGATTCCAACGTCCGGGATTGCCTTAAACTATATTCCATGGTAGGGAATAACAATGATCGAACCAAAAACAATTCCATTGCGGAGGTGATACTTGATTTTGTAACCAGCATAGTGCTTAGATAGCGACAGGCTCTGGGGCACGCGTTGCCAGGGTCCAACGCCCCCCCTTCAGAGACCCCTTAGGACCGTAAACTACTTAGTGTGTTTTCTGATTAATTCGATCTGTATAATCCCCAACATAATAGCTCTAATATGGCGGTTACTGTTAACGAACGGTCTAGAAAATTCGAACTGGCCACAACACGTCTTGTCGCGGGTATGAGCGAAGGCACCTACCAATGTAAGTAGGGTTTACAGTGTTCGCAAATCACCCATATAGGTTAGTTCATCAATGAGGACATTAGAGTCAGATGGTTTAACTCTTCATCTATTGTCGTTCACGTGCTTGCGATCCGATGTGTTCTCATGGCAAGGAGAACGTGAGCATTCCAAGTACTGCAGGCGTCGCTTCATTCGCTAGAGGAACTCAGATCTTTCCTTATTCTCTTTAGAACCAAGCCCCACTTCCCCACTTAAAACGCCAAATAGGCGATTACAGTTCGAACCAAACATAATTTCGACCAGGCATTACCGTCCCAAAGGCTTGGTAGGACAACTCAATCTTCGTCTCATACATAATTTACTCGCCCCAAAACACAAATGACATTACAATACAAGCACTTGAGCGTAGAGTCTCCATGTGCGTACTGCTTATCCTAAAAGCGCTTGTCCGTTCTTCTTCCCATAATACTGCCTTCCAACAACATTAGCATGCCAATCATTCTGTGACTATTTTTATTTTTTATTTGTTATTATAATTTGAGTCGGCTAGAAATACTACCTTAATGGTACCCATAAGTTGGACGACGAATGTGATCCCTATCCTTGCAGTCTAAATATGAGGTCTTTTCTTATGATTATCCCATTCATTCTGCTCACAAACAAGCCATACTCTTCGAAGCTTATAGTTGGTACTTTGGCATACATTGCTTATCTATGGACTTCGCCAGGTTGGTTCCTGTTGATGAAAGAGCGATTATTTGGACTAGCACCAGACGTGAGACCCGGGCCTCAGACTGTGAACAGACATCGTGCTAACGCGAGCTTTATTCCTTATTCGTAGATTTAACAGTAGTACAATTAACATTTTTAGATTGATTTTAATTGCTTAGAGGTACATCACATGCTGAGCGATACATAATAACCAGCTATCCGTTAACCACAATTACATAATATAAATATAAGTCTCTATATAAGGAAATAATGAATCTGGCATTAATATCTTAGGTATCAATATTTATCATCTATCTTGATATAGCTCATAGCTAAGATTCTAGCAGTAGCATCAAGTAAGTCATTGATAAAATAACTAAAGATCATGCATCCGCCAACCTTTAGGACCACCTCCGTCTTAGCTTCTAATTCTCTCGCCAGTACCTGGAAACCATTCGTATAGTAATCATGGATCTAGCTTCACAGCAGGTACTCTCAATACCCAGGATCAAAGAATTAGTAATCGTAGAGTTAAAGCTCAACAAATCGCTCTCAGAGAAGCTTTGTAATTGGAAGGAGTTACGGACATTCCCTCTTCTAATGCAATATTGGGACTTTATTGACGCAATTCATGTAAACACATCATTTTCCTTGCACCTATGACTGTTGAACCCCACAATCTCCCTCCGTCGCTTTGCACCACACGTCACAACAAGAAGAGGGCAAGTAACTTCGGAACGCGGTTAGAAGCGTTTGTTTCGAGCAGTGGCATTTTACCTTACTCTTACCATTCCTCTCTTCCAAGCATCCCAAACACCGACCTCTGATCTCATTTTCGCTTTTTTTTCACAGAGGTCAAAAGCCTCCCCGAACATGAGACCACGGATTTATTGCTTCTTCGTCCGTCTAACTGGAGCAAACTACTGCACTGTGATCCACTCAAACTTGGATGGATGTGAGGACTTCATATAAGCCATTCATGCTCAATTCTTTTGTTGAAACGCACTCAACACTTACGAGTCAATGAGTCATAAAGAGGCGAACAAAGTGATTGAAGGAATCACGTCAATATACGTTATCATTTCTATAAGCCTACTTTAAGCTGAAATAAGTAAACTGGGTTGCCTCGATGCGGCTCCTCTTGACACAGATGGATAAGGCATCCTTTAAATACTCGTGACTCCATCTAGTGCTACTTTGTGCACCCGATGGCCCCTTCAGCCATCTTTGGTGCAGTATGCTATCCATTCAGTGGCCTTCATGTCATAAAGGCAATATGCAAAACAGGTCTAATTGCTAGCGTCCGCGGACGCATGCACTCACAGCATACTTGCATAGAAGCAATCAACAGCGATAAATAATTGACAATCACCCATTAGTACATCCTATTTCCTTGGTAACTCATCAATTCATCATCACGATACGCATGTAGATTGTACGTACGATGCTGCGTAACCATCCTTCGATTATCCCCATCATTGCACTAGAGGAACATAAAAATCTTCTTTTAGACAGATCGGAGAACCCCATGACCGAGCAAGGACTTGGAGGACGAGGAGATATGCTATCTCTAGAACATAAGTCTATGGAAATTTTGAAATCTAGAACGAATTCTTAGATTTCACATGACATCAAACTAGTCATTAATTGCTTCCTGTGAACGTTTATTATTCTTCCCTCATGGGAATTGTCAATGCCGGTGATATTCTCTTTGCAGCACTATCTACATCAAATCAGAGTAACTACCATGGTGAGAAAATTTTAAATAGATGTATCGTCAATATTGACATTCCAAGTTTAAAAACTTGGAGTCATTTAGTCTAATCATAACTGCTCTTAACACAACCACTATTTCTTCACATGATCCCCAGTTTCAATCTCGAGAGTAGGGTTGAATGTTAATCAGGGAATCATTTTCGTAGTAAGGCTTGAGCGTCCACAAATGCACCTTTTATGCCCAGCTTATTATGACCATCAGATCTAAACAGACAAAAAAATTCTTTGGGTGTGGGTAACCATTTAACACTTCACGTGATCATCCCTATCGACTCCCCCCCCGAGCCCTGCATGAATCACGTTACTTACGGTCTTCTTTGAGTGAGGCATTAGGCTCCGATATACCAACCCGATACCTCTCATTCCAATATGATATCTCAAACTATCGCCATATCACAACTCGTGAGACAGGGGAAGCATAGTAGTTAAACTTTTTTTCCCATCGCAAATGTGCCACACGACTCGTGAGACGCACGAATGGGGTGGGGTAAGCGTCCACATTACACTGTTGTTGGGGATGAAAAGCTTGGAATTAGTCAAACTATTTGTTCTTCTTTATTTCCATTTAGGCTAATTTTTTAACTTTTATCAATCCAAGTGAACGCCTCATTTTTTTAAAACTGAGACATCATCATCTAAGGTTTTGTATGCTTGGATTTAAAATGAGATTAAAATAATACATTCTAAACACATCATATGCAATAAAAGCCTAGCACGTCCTTGTTTGGAGATCAGATTGACAGTCCAGTCCTATGCGGTCCACTTAGTCCGCAGTGGATTTATGGTCATTGTAGGGTGGCCCTACACTAATAAAAAATTATAAACCCATTGTCATTTTAATAGGTGTTTTGTAATACCTCTTTGTTATTTTAGGCTTTCTCACGTGGACGTCCATCCAATGTGCCTCTTCCTTGAACCTCCATCGCCATGGTATGAGGTTTTTCCTTACAATTTATTTCAAAAAATAAAACGCTCACGAATCTACACTCACACTCATTACAATTTGAACAAAGAAAGCTCAATCAGAAGTTTTTAGGGGGGTGTACATGTGGAGGGAGAGAGAAAGCCTTTTTATTCCAAGGCTAAAAAGTAATAGAGATATTTAAAACAAAGAGGCAATGCAGGCGTCACAACAACAAGAAAATTAAACCATAAAACAGGATCCAATGGACTTTGTGATCATCCCCCAATTTTTTATCAAATAAATAATTAATGCAAATGCATATCAAATACAAATATGCCTAAAATAACACATCCAATTACGCTAGAAACATGATATTTAATATCATAAACTAGACATAATTATATGCAGAAAATACATATTAAATAAATGCAATTAAAAAAATGGATATCAGAAACCATACATTCAATGTTCAAAATTTTTTTTTTTTTTTTTGGTTTGAGACATTTTTCAAATTTAACCCATGGCATAATTTTAATTTTGAAAAAATAATTTTAACACAAAATCAAAAATTCATCCCATTAATATATTTAGAAATCATGCTTCGGAGAGATATATACAGAAAAATCTCTCATTTTGTGGAAGAGGGGCACAAAACTATTAGATAGCTGACTTATGAAAAGCCATAGTCTTTATTAAATGAATATGTAAACTTTGAGACTACTGTACTGCGAACATATTCCAGTACGCCTTTTAGATCAAGCCCTGAATGAATGAGAAAATGTGATTCGTCCAAGATGTCCTGGCTTCATAACTTTGGTCTGTGATTCACTTTACTGCTTTATACACTGTTCATTGCACAAACAAAAGCCCAAACTGCAGACACATTTTGGGAACTGGAACTACCTATGCAGGAGGTCATCGAAAATTCAGTTTTCATCACCAGAATCAGTCTGGAAAAAGTCTCAAGTTCAACAGAATCTCATGAGAAATGGTATCGAGAATCCCCTTGAGAACTCTTTGCACCTTAACGCAATCTACTTGCGGTTTTTTTCATCAACAAGGTGACCGACAGCGTTGCGTCTATCGCGCATCAGTTAAGTGGGTCAGGCTGGCTAAGGAAAATTTCAGCTCAACCTTCAACTGGTGTCTCGCGGAACCGTCCCTTTAAGGAGGACCCTTTTTGAGTTAAGGGCCCAGCAGGTATGATGTAGTCCCCTGACTTCCAAACGGGTGTAAGATCACCTTGGAATTGAGGACTGATTGTTGAAGTACTACTTGTACACTTGTACACCCTCTGTAATAATCTTATTTAGGTTTGGTGAGAGACAGGGTTCATTATCAATCAGTTATGTGTTAAGTCTCAATCTAGTGCAGTCAGAATGTGCAACGTGACAGTAAGATTCCAAGAAAGGATCTGCTCCTCAGAGTCAGAGCTGATAGTACCATTCCACTATGCTTTCCTAAGCTCTAAAGTCTTTGTCCTTGAGGAATCTGTTAGTAATACTGAACAGCAAGGGAGCGGATTCCCTGCGACGTTTAGTTAGGACAAGCCGGTGTGTAGGACATAAGGCGGTTAGGTCCAAAAAGGTACAAAAATGGGTTTACCCTTACTTTTTCCGTTTCCGCCCCTAAGACCTATGTTGTGTGTGAAGACCCAGGTAGAAAATAAATATAGTTGCCTATCTGTAAGCCTGAATGTTTCACCCTCCCTCTCCCCATAGCATATTCATTATAAGTATTAAGCTTAGGTGCCATGGACGTTGATAGATGATGAACCAATTTGGGTTAAACAGACCGGAATTTTCTCTAGGAATTCGACCAAGTCTAGCTGAAGGTCGCGAAACCTAAAGAGTCACAATCCGCTAACCATAACGTATTTCTAGAATTATATATTTGAGAAGAGTTGAGGACGATTAAATTGATGTATCAGGATTCTTTCTATTCTGGAATATTAATTCCTTTTAAAAATTGGTGAAAGGAACTTAACTGACCATAAATACACCTGGATATTGGAATTTACATACCACAGGGCTTAAAAACGTATTAATTTTTATCTGCCCTAATGGATTATTAAATAAGTTTAAATATTCAGCATAAAATAAATGCGATTTGGGTTTTGAGATAAAATGAAATAGGCGATGGCTAGGTTGGTTGGACCATCAAAGAGGTACTTTGAGTAGGACTCTGACTAGGTCAAAATCCTAAGTCAAAATAGTCTTTTCCTAAAAGTTGGAGTTTGAAGAGAATGGATTCCTTGCTATATATAATTCCTACCCTTCCATTGTGTAAAAGTCGATGAAATCTAACACAAACCACACACCTACAACTACCACGTCATACATCTCTCTTCTCTGCCACACCTGCTTCCCCAAAAAAATATTGGTTCTTTGTTTTCATTACAATTGCAACCTAATGCAGGCTGATCCACGTTTTAACCATAGCCGTTGCATCGATTCGTCATCTTCCTCCAATAGCTATATACACTTGATTTTCGCTAGCACGAGGAGGATCAAAGGATACAGTGGAAGCTGATGCGTGTACGATTTAGAGGGGTGTTAATACGAGATCTTGCGAGCAAAACGCGGCGATCAACGCAAAGTAGCGGCTCGATAGACAAACGACAAACCGGGTAGTTTTCATTTTTGATGTTTTCGTTCTTAGACCCTACGACGATTTCCATGACCTTTTACGTTCTTTAGTGAGTTTGTTCATGAGCTACGCGGACATGCCCGGGGAGTTCAGGGAACACCCGCCTTGAAACGTTTTCAAGTTTAATTCGTTGTTTATGGCAACTGTTTCGAATATCTTGCAATTAACCCTTCTAACCCGTTCCGCATTCGGCACTCTCTCGGGACGATCCAACACGCCTATCATAGGCTTTCCAGTTGGTATCAGAGCCTGTCGGTGTATAGGCCTAGAAGAGTGTAGCGTGTGTTTAAGAGCTGAAAACGTTGTATAGCATGCATTACATGTTCTTGAATTTTATATATCAAGCATGCGTTTTCATGTTGTTTATATCGAATGAGTCTTGCCCGTATTTGGTATTTCTTGGTTTCTTGGGAAAACGGTGCTGCTGGAAAAATAAAAACGGTGCATGAAAACGAAATATATCACGCGGCAGCCAACGCCGCTGATCGGCAGCGCGATTCGCCGCAGCGCCCCTTTTTTTTTTTTTCGGCTACGTCGTTACGTTACTGATTGCCAGAATGACACACTGTGCGCCAGTTACCATCGCATCAGCGTAGCACGCAAGCGAGAGGCCCAGTCAGCTGGGGCGAAGCCTGCGCGTCGAAGCACCCGATGCGCGTGTACACGCGCGCAGAAGCACGCACGACACGGTGACCAGCGGCGCAAGGCAAGACGCCTGTGCCAGGACACTCCGCAAGTGCGGCAGCACGCGGACAACACGGCCAGGCGTGCGCGCAAGCAGGTGACCAGGGGCCCTTGCGCACCCGCGGGCGGCGGCAGGCCTGGCTAGGCATGGTCAGGCAGGCCGCATGGGTTGCCCTTCGCAAGAACCTGCGCCGCCTTCGACCGTGTGTTTCTTCGTTCTTTTAATTTTTGGAATATTATTTTTAAAAAATTGTTTCAATTTATTTTGGCATGTTTCTTAGAGACATTATTTGGAAAGTCTTTTTATTAGATTTAGAATCTCAATATTTTACTAACTTTGAAATAAGATGCGAATGTTTCTAAACAAGAAATAAGGGGAAAATTTGACCAATATTAATGCCAAGTTTACATGCATGACGTCGTTCTCTCCGTTCTTTATGTTGTGATGTGTGATTTGGATATTCATGGATATGTACATGTAGTTGGATAATTCTTATCACGTTGAGTTCTGATGAACGGATGATCACAAGCCCCTAAACCGCATGTAATGGTGTAAAATTTATGTTGGGCTTAGTGCCTGCTTTTAAGTTTTCTTCTCTCTTCTAGTTGCCTTGGAATAATAAGACATATCTACACGAACTTTCTCCAATTGTATTCCCCCGGGATTTCCCCGCCCCCTGAAAAATTCCTTTCATATTTTGTAATGTAAGTAAGTAATAGTGGTGAGGAATTATTTTATTTCTATATGGAGATGAAGGATGGCCCAGATGGATGAGCCCAAAAGAGAGTAAGAATCCAAGGCGTTCCACGGAGACCCGAAGGAGAAAAGAGACCAAGGCCCATCAGCCTATTGTTGGGTTTTGCTATTATATATGTAATAGTATAGGAACCAACCCTAGATTGACCATTGGATCCTATGGGCTTCTGTGGATCATAGGAATTCGGGCTTGTGATTATCCACAAGGCTTGGCTAGGCTTTAATTTGTTGGCATGTGATCTATGGTGAATGAATGGTTTTTATGTACTCATTGCTATGGCTGCTAAAACTATATAATTGCATATGTATGTAGGTGTGGGATCTCGTGGGTCGATCGATGTCGCACATAGGGGATACGAATCGGCCTTGTTATGATATTTATTAGACCCATACCCATGGCAAAGTGAGGAAGCTTTTCAGTCGATAGCGTGGTCTCACGAGTCGTGCAACGATATCGTTACTTAAAAGAAGCTGCACTTTGTATGAAAGAGGAGTACAACTGTTGTTATCTGGTCACGAGTCGTGGAGGTAGCAATGAGTTTATGAATTGGTTGATTTGGTCGGGTCTACGCCGAATACGGATTCGCCTTGGAGTCCTCGGGATCAGTAAAAGGTGGGGGGCAGTTATCTTTTGGGATCTCGTAGAACGGAATGGTATGGTATCTCACAGGGTTTCACATGCGAATCGTAAAAAGCGGGGTAGTGGGGGGAGATCGCTTGGGAATCCCAAGCCCATAGGAAAAAGAGTTTTCCCCGCGAAAACAACGTTTGAATTTGTTTTGGGTTTTTTTTGTGGGTCGTGTTTCGGGGTATAATAAGTGGAGTTTAAATGACTAAAGTCAAGAAGCGTTATTTTATTAAAACTTTTTTCGTTCTGGCCATTGGTAGTTTTGTTCTTTAAATGTAGATTAATGTTCCAAGAACTATTATCAACGGTATTCGAGACAACAAGTTTAATGGAACCAACTTCAACAACGACTTGGTTGCGCAATCGAGGAAGTCCCGATTACGAGAATCAAGGCTTATAATCATGGAAGCTTTTCCTAAGACGCCCGACTTTGGGGAGGATCAGCCAGAAGAACGTGAGACTTTGAGACTTGGAAATTAGGATAACTGGGAGAGTCTGTAGCATCATACTGGTCTCTATGAGATGAGATTCAGAAGCAGTCATGAAAGGCTAGACCATGTCCCTTTTGGCTCGCCTGAAGGATTGGCTATTGGCGGTCGACCGGCTACTAGTATAACGACAACGGAAGGTGTTCCTTTGGAGAAAAATGACCGAAGGGCTTTGTACAAGAGCATGGGGTCAAGATGCTTACCTTGGTGGGATAAAGCTCGAAGACTCAAGCAAAGGGCTCGATAACAAAGACGTACAGATCGTGGATCCTTCAATGCACTTCCACCGCGCTCTGGATCATTTATATTGGTTACCTACAACATATGCTCTTGAGAAGGGTATTTCCATGAGTTAATAATATGTTGGTGTAATACGAGGCAACGACCAAAAGTCTGCTCCTATGGTGTTGTTTGGAGATGCTTCGACTTCCAAGACAAAAAGGCAAGGGTGCCGCGTTGGAAAAGAAAAGGGAAAGGAAAAGCCGGGTCAAAGGGCAGCTTACAACACTAGAGTGTTTCCCATCAGCCAAAGGTGGGGGAAGGGCAAAGGAAAAGGAAGGTTGACTCAAAGCAACAGTCGAGGGCAAATGACATATGTATTATTGCCGTGAGAAAGGGCATTGGAAGAAGGATTGCCCCACAACTCCCTCCAAGCATGGGGTAATTTTGTGATTGAGGTTAATATGGTTACTAACGACTGCCTCTTGGGTATTAGATAGGCTGTGGAGCATCACTCACACATTTGCAAATGATTTTGCAGGTGCTGAAAAAGGAAGCAGAAAACTGAGTACGGAGAAATGATCCTAAAGCTTGGAAATTGGCAAAGGCCATCTCTCTCGGCAGAAGCAATAGAATCCGCCACCTTTAGTAGTTAGTCATATATATATGGAAATAAGATTTCAAGTTTATTACGTATCTAGCTATGATATTAGACATCAATTTCCATTCTGATTGGTTAAGAACAATTTTCCGACCCGTTGCTATGTTTGGTTTTTAAATGATATTAAAAATTGGTATTTAGCTCTTCTATATTAGGGTGATGAAGAGGTGGAATATTAGTTTATCTATCATCTGACTGACATACTCTAATACTTCTAATCGGTCCTCTATATCTTAGCAACAAACGAATTGTCAACATTCTTGAAACACATCAAGGTCTACATAACGTAAAATAGATAATACGGAACCGGCAAATGTGTCATAGCTAGGACTATATCCGCAATGAATAAGAAATTGGTTGAGTCAGGAAGAACCTAAGAGGTTGGGGGAACTTGAGTAAACTACCCAACTTGTGAATCCTCAGAGGTCACGAAAATGACCAAGATGAGCGAAAAGCCCTTTGTTAAGACAGCTTGCGAACACAAAGTGCCCTATTGGACTTGGCTTTTATACGGACGTATGTGGAACCACTGAAAGGAGCAGCCTGAGGTGGGTTCTCGTCTACTTAATATATAAAACTTCACGCGGATGATCATTCGCGGTAACTGTGTTATCGCGTGGCTCAGCATTTTGAGCTATAAATGATCTGAAGCTCTTTGAGAGGTTTAAGAGATTCAGACTTGAAGTTGAAAATCAACGTGTCAAAATTCCAAGTTCTGACGGTCAGACAGAGGATATCAGTACTTTTCACTGATCTTTCCTTAAATTATCACTTCAAATAATTAAGAAAACACCTCCCGGGACCCACAATAACGTGGGGTTCTGAAGGAGGAAATCGAAACCTTGTTTTGACAATAGGTCCGATCTATGATGAGTTTTTCCCAACTGCCCTTGTCTTTTTGGGGCTACACATTGGAAACCCGCCAGTTAGTGAATTGGCGCCAACTCAGTGCAGTTGACCCAAACTACCATTACTGATATCTAGGCACACAGCCTGCGTCCACAACTTGAAGGTGTGGGGTAGAGGCCCCTGCATACGTCAAAGAAGCTAGTGGGAGACAAGCTAGAATCAAAGTCTAATTTGTGCATGGGTCGTTCGTTGGATAACCCTAAAGAGAATATCTGCAGGTTATTAATTTCTATGTAACCCCTTTGGACAAAAGGTGTTCGTTTCAGGAATGCAGTATTCTTGGAACAAGGGTTTCTAGAAAGGAGTGTCCAATCTAATGAACTGATCTTTGAGGAGTCAGTGAGGCAATATCAGTTGCATGGCACCAGTAGCCGCGGCAGAACGCCTCACTCAGGAGGTTTTCAGGTATTACCCAGAAGGCTAAGCACCTCGGAGAAGTTCAGTAGCTCAGGCATGACGAACGACGAGGAAGGAAAGCACCCGGTACGGTGAACGCGTCAGCTCACTGTTATGTCACGCCGTCACAGTCACCACTATGACGTTCCCGGTCTCGGCTAGGGTCCAGCTAGAGGAGAGGTCTCGCCTCGGGGCTCCCTTTCCAGTGGCTTCCTAGGCACGACCGAGTCATTGGATAAGGATCCAGAGACCTATGGGGAAGGCGATCGTCTGACATCCGACACTCGAGAGAGGCTTTGGAAGGCCATGAAAATCCGAAATGGGCTCCATGATAAGATCAAGTCTGGAGACTTGTAGAACCCACCCAAAGGCGTTAAGCTAGGTTGGCTGTAAATGGGGTCCATAAGTTGCAAAACTTGGCAGTTGATTGGAGAGAAGTTACGAACTTCAGTGCTAGGCTTAGGTAGTGACAAAGAGGGTACACTCACGACCACCGGGGTCGACTTGGAGATACCTCCTTTGCGGGGTAGCTATGGCTAAGTCCATTTCGGATCCTTTGCTTGCTAATTTAAGGCAGCATGGTTGAGAACTAATAAATGCGCAGAATGTGACGTGAAAAAGCTTTCCTCAATAGTTTCGTTGAGGAAGAGATCTCTCACTGAAGATCATGGATGGATAGCCGAAAAGGATTCACAGCAGTCAACAGTAAGAGCAGAAAGTCCTGTGTCTCCAGACTCCACTATGCTCAACAAGTATCCCGAGCTGGAACATTTGCTTTGATGAAGTTCTATCGGGTCTTTCAACAATTGATCTTTACTGTGTATAAGTATATAATGTATCTGATTGCACACAACTTTCGCTGTGATAGCTAGTCACCTGGAATGAGATAGACTCATAGGCAATATGGAGTGCAAATGAGGGATGTTTAGCTAACGCCCATGGTCAGGAAATAGTATGGTTGTGATAGCAAGGTATAAATGTGTGAACCCATTAGCCTCCTAACCAATCATTCATACAGCTGCGAATTTGATCTAGTTGCTCTCTAACTTGAAAGAGAGATTTCTCCAAGGCTATACTTTTCACATCAGTACCTTTGTTGTATTTAGTTGATAGATCTTTCTTGCCTAAAAATCCCTATGACGTGGATGCAAATCAATTGACGCGGTTTCTTCTCCCAGACTGGGTAACTCCTGTCCATGGGAGAAATATCTTCCTAATTCGAAGGAAAGGTATATAAGTGAGGTTCGCAGCTACAGTCTCTCTGCATAGATCGTTCATACGTTGTCTAAACAATAATGCACATAATACACTCGATATGGGCACTGCTGTAGAGAGCTAGTATGACTGGGCACATTATCAGCCTGTAGTGAGGATGTAGGATCTGCTATGCGACTACGTCCTAACAATATGACCCTATACAGAATGGTTCTCCTCCCCAGACTGGCTGGGATTTCAATGCTGTCTCCTAAGACTGATTCGGAACTTGAGAGGTTGAAAATGAGGTCTATGGAGGTCGTCGGTAGCAAAATTCAATCAAAAGCAAACTGCTCTCTCTCGACCTAGATCTACTGCACAGAGCCATTCGAGGCCTTCCAGTACGGGGACTCCAAGAATTCCAGGTCGGCAGACCTCACGCATGCACATCTTTGGTCAAAGGTGAGATGGTCGACTATATGTGTGATCAACGGGAGCAATAGCAGAAGCGAAGGGTAAAGAACAATAGGCGTTAAAAAAATTATCAATGAGAGACAGTACGCGTGCATAACTGGCCAAGTAGGACACAATTGAGCACATTTAGTGAGATACTTTCAGTACACAATTGAGAGACTAATGGTATTGAGCATTCAGTAATAACTGACGCATTGGCATATCGCATTAGCACGACTAGGTGCAGTACTAAGGATGAAACTGTCAAGTCTTTCGTTCAGGCGCTCTCACACTATAATCTCGCTCGATCCTCACGCAGCACTAAAAATGTTGCCTTCATCTGATCTCCTGGGAAGAATATGAGTGAGGGCTTGTACAATAGAGTTTAAAGTCTCAGTAACTCATTAATCAGAACTCATTCAGTGTGGCTTCCAGTCCAATAACATCATTTGAGAAACGGTGAAAAAACCAGAGATAGCACCACAGTTCCATAGCAGCACATGATTTATGATCAGGGAGATGTAGAATCAGGTTCATGCTAGTTATACAAGGAGGGCCACGTACGACTATTGCTGCCGTATGACAAAAGTCTACCAAAAGAAAGGGAATCAATGGGAATGCTACATTAAAGAGACAACTATTCGAGAGTGTCACATGAGATATTTCCATGTTCGCCATCGGTGTAAGAACAAGCGTCAAGCTTCCGAGAAGCGCTCTACAACACGGAGAGCGCAAAGGCAAACGGAGCGAGATTCACATCCAGAGCATCATTCTTAAGATCGAGCGCTACCTTTTCTACCACCGGATTCTGAGGGAAATGTTGGTGGGAAGAATGGGTGCGCCCGCACGCCAGCATAGAGACCTGACTCAGCAGACAACACAAACAGATCCGGCTGACAAAGATGTCCACAGAATGCTGATACGCAACATCTTGAGAACCCAGGATAGGAAATTAATATAGGTGATTGGCTTTTTAAAAGTCAGTGGGAGATGTTAGAGTTAGGTGACCCAATGAAGCCAATTTTATTGAACCGAATTGTAATGTGAACAATCTCAAGTTTTAAATAAACTTGATGAATGAGAAAGTGATGTTCAATCTGGCTTCCACTTCTTGTTACTTTACTGCTTCATAACTGTTCACATGCAAACAAAGCCCACAGACTGAATTACATTTCGCGACTGGAGACTACGCTTGGAGCGTAGGTTAATCGAAGATCAGTTTCGCCCGAATTCAGTCTGAGAGAGAGAGTCAAATCTGGGTGGGTATCGAGATTCACTTGAGACTTGAACTAAGCATTCTGCTGTCTGTGTTTCATTCGGATGGGAGGTTGACGAGGGTCGGGTTCTATGCAGGTTGTTAGTGGGGGTTCAGCTGGCTAAGGAGCAACTGACTGACTTGCGGAACCCGTTTACGGAAGGACCTGAGTAGGTCAGACAGGTAATGACTGAGTTCCAGTTCCAGGTACATGTTAATTCCTTGGACTTGAGACTGCTGAGTTTAAACTGTTATCAGTGTCTGTATCTTTAGGTATGGGGTGGAGGAGATTACAAAGTCATAGTTACTCGAGTAGTCATTTTAGCCATTCCTGTGCAATCTGCATGTGTCAACGTGGACAGTAGATCTCAAGAAAGGATCTGTCCTGTCAAAGCGAATGACAGTAGATCCTCACTTAGTCTAAGTCTGTCCCTGAATCCTGTGGCCACAGTAACTGAACAGAATATGAGGGATCCCTGCGCAGCGTTTAGTGTAGGACAACCAAACATAGGACCAAATGGTACCGTACGTCGTGCCCCTAGAACTAGGTGGTGAGACCGTCAGCAAGAAAGATATATATTGTAGAGCCTGAATGTTCACCCCCCCCCCACGCATAATTCACTAGTTTCTAGTGCCATGGACCGTTGCTAGACGGCCACGCCATGGTAACGGACGGATTTGTGGGAATTCGACCAAAGGTCTACCTAAGGTGATCCTAAAAGGTTACCCCAATCCGCAACATAATTTTTTAATAAGAATTAAATATTTGGATGAGGATGGGACGATTAAATTAGATTTAATCGGGGATCAGTATTCTTTTTTCTTGGATATTAATTCTTTAAATTATCGCGAGTAAATAAAAAGGGGAATTTAACTGATAAATTGAATTTTATTGGAATTTCCAGATACCGGGCCTTAAATAAATATATGTATTTATTTTATTTCTTGCGCCCTAAAGAGATTATGTTAAATTATATCTAAACATATGTCCAATAAAATAACTGGATGGTTGAGATTAAAAGGAGAGAATGGATGTAGGATTGGTTTGATCAAATCAAAGAGGTATTAGACTATGACTTATGACTTTGTTCAAAGGAGTGCGAGTAAAATAGTCTTCAAAAGTTGGAGGTTTGACGAGGAAAATGGATTTTCTCTCCTCTAATATATTCCTAGCCTTCACTTGTGAAAAGATGATGAAATTTACACAAGCACACCATCACTCACGTTCTCCTACTCTATCGCCACTGCTCACTCTTTCGCAAAAAAAAAAAATACTTTGGTTCTGTGTTTTCATATAATTGAACGCTAAAAGGAAGGGTTTGATCACCGTTAAATCCATAGCGTTTGGGTCGATTCGGGTCTCTTCAATAATATACACTGATTTTTCGCTAGCAACGAGGATCAACGATACGTGGGTGGATTGCGTGTACGATTTAGAGGACTCAATACGAATCTTGGAGCAAACGGGGAACACACGCAGTAGCGGCTCGAATGACAAAACGCCATACCGGGTAGGTTTTCAATTTGATGTTTCTTCTTTAGAACGTTACGGCCTCCATGAATTTTTATGTTCTTTGGTTTGGTTCATCGAGATACACCGAAATGCCCGGGAGGTTCAAGGGAAACAAACATTTTAATAATCATATAAAGTTTTAATATATTCTTGCAATTTATATTACCGCACTTCCGCATTGCCTCTCCGGGACGATCCACACCGCCTATCAAGAGGCTTTAAACAACGGCGCAGCCGTTCAACGAAACACGCCGACCGGCGTGCCCCCACATACGTCGCGCCTTTTTGATAAACATCCGCATGCCCCCGGCATGGGAAGCCCCACGACTGCATATAGGCCACGCTGTTGGCAACGTATGCCAGTGCGACGCACAGGCAGGTTGTTGTGTAGGCACCAATTGCCTACATGCCCAGCGCACGGCTGCTGGTTGGTGATGGCCAGCAGGGCTGCCGCAGCAGTTGTGCTCACAACAAACCATTTTTTTAATTTCTACAATAAACTGAATTGAAACTACATTCTTCAGAAAATTTCAATTTAAAATATAAGTATCTATAATTAACAATGGCAAAATTAATATATAATTCTAAACAACATAATCATGCTCCACAAAGTAGTAAATAATGCATCTTTTTTTTTTTTTTGTTTTTTTTTTTTTCAAAACTAAATTCAACATGTTGAGCATGCATGTCACATAAAAAAGTTAAATTAACAGCACAAACACCTAAATTGGGGCTCTGATGACCACTGGATGAATCGGTAGCGTTCGAGCATTGGAAGCAGATAAACAAAAGAATCAATACGGATTCAGAGGGGTGTCCTTTGAAATTTTCAGGTGTTTGGGCCATTAATGTGAAAACATACATATATAAACATGCTAAACGACCTAACAATGCTAATGGATAGTAAATCGAAAAGATGCAGAGATTGTTAGAATGTGAGTTTACTTTTCTATTATTTTCTTATTCGGGCTACAAAGTGTTGATTCATTTTCCACTGGAAATTCATCACCCACGAGAGAATCCCAAAGTAGGTAATCTTATAGTCTTTTTTCCCACACCGCACCTTGGATGGAGCTCTAATCTATTGGGTAGATAGAAGAGATTGTGGAGAATAAAACAAAATTCATGACCACTATTGATTAGTGATTTAGAATTTTAGTTAGTTTCTTGACTTTGAATTCAAATTCAAAAAGAACACAAGAAAGAGAATATTGAATAGGCGAAAAAAGTTTTTCTCCAGGAGAAAAGTAGTGAATGTCGAAAGTAGTATGAGAGAGTAACAGTGAGGGAGAGTTGTGTGTAGTGAATAATTTCAAAACAAGTTAGTTATCTCCCAAAGAACTCCACACACATATCACATCTTGTGCATACTTCCAACCATGTTAGTGCCTGCCTCTACATGGTCGGCCCAACTCTCATCATCTCATGGAGGAGTTTCAACTCCTATGACCTCAATTCATGCGGGTCTTTTGGCTTCAGTACTGGACCGAGTTTAACATCAAATTAAATAGCCAAACTAAGGCCCATGGGTGATTTAAAGCTAAGCTAATTGTGCAGAACCTAAATAGGAAGCCTGCAGCTTTTTATCCAACTAAATAAACACAAGCCACAATACTAATTAATTAATCCAAATCACTTGGATTAGATCAAACTAATTATCTATTCCAAATCAATTTAAAAGTGGCAATGCAACATTTATTATCCAATTATTTGATCTTGGATCACCCATTAATGAACTTTCCCATGAATTAATCTAAAATATATATAATTTCCCATGAATATTTATCCAATTAAATTAATTCGTTATCTAGAATTAATTTTAAATTAAATTCCTAACTTGTAATAGTGGGATTTGTGTGGTGGACTCTAGGGTTCCCCTCACTGGACTGGGTTGTGTAAAACTAATGATTAATTAAATTTGATTTAACTATTATTTTTTATATTAATCATTAATCAAGAAAATTTCTGGTCACCATGGATGACCATTTAGCAACGGTCTATTTTTAGGGACTAGGTGAATGTTGGTGTGAAATTTTACGTTCCCGCAGTTTTTTTCCAACCCCCACATCACGGTATGTTCTTCCATCATCGTCTCCCGGTCTAAGTCTAGGGTTGTATAAAAATTGGGTGTCCCGCGGTTCCATCCTTGACTAACAGCTTTGCTCAAATTCAACGCATTTACTTCTATTATACAACATAGAAACCATTTTTCTATCAAACCAATTGTTGTGACCGACAAACTCAAAGAAGCTTAACATTCTTCAGAGTGCATAGGATACTGCATTTGTCATATTGACAGGCTGACGGATTCTATCTTGATCTACCGTCCTCTGCATATTTCGATTGCACTGGACAAGGCTTATAATAATCACATTCACCTTTAAGATACGGTCATCTCTCGTCAGATTCAAGATACAACCATCATATCTATGTACTTCTCATGGGCTCTCGAGTATGAGTGACTAATTCCCATATATTTGAGCTAGGATGTTCTATGCATATTACCACCTAAACGCTCAAAGGCTTCCATGCAATGACTTCACGGCGGAGTAGGTAGGGTACGCTACTGTTTGGATAACTTATGGCAAACTACTGGAAAGTTTGCAACATGTCGGCTGGTCCCTGTGGCTTGCTGATCCTTGTGAAACAACTAACTTTCACATGCGCAATGGATAGAGAAAGAAAGTCGTGGATCTAATTGATAGATTCACTGTGCAGGGTTGGTCTGTACGCCGGGGATACTGGATATTTATTTCCTTATATCGCTTACAGTTTATTTTTACTGGCTCGTGCAAAACAATGCCAATAAAATCCCAACAACTATGCGGCCGGTGGGCGGTGAGGTACGTCGCTAGTCGACTTCAATTGGTAGACTGTGGGCTTTGCTTGTTTACGAGGTATAGATGATGATTAATAAAGCTCCCCTGCAACACAATTGCGATAAGCTCTCGACTCATGACACGCGTGCAAGTACTTACTCTCTATGTCCTCGTTCATCCAACTTTGGAAGTGGAAATTATAACCTCAGGAGACGATGTAACTCCCGCTCAGAAGCAATGTTTCTTTCCACAGATATGCGTTTCCACATCAATATTGGTCTTGGGCTTTTTGTTATGATTTTAGAAGTAGTGATGAACATAGTAAGCACCAACAAAAGCAATTGGGAAGTTCTCTATTGATTTTAAGATTCCAAACGAGATCAAATAGTCATTTGGCCGGCAAACCGAAACATCTCAGGACGAAAAGAACTAGTACATTGTTGGCCTACGTACAGCAGAGAGAGAGAGGAGAGAGTAGGAGAGAGTTAGAGAGAGAGAGAGATAATTACGCCTCTAACTCTGAGTACATTCACTGCTCACAATTCAGCACTTTTACGTGTTTGGATTAAATTCTCTGGTTTTTTATCTAAGGAGATTTATCCATATACGTCACTTTAGAATGGTATTGTTACTCATCTCGGCTGACAATCTCAATCAGTCCCATCACATAACCTAAAATTAAGAAAACGTATTTAAGGTTAGGGGTATGGGTTAAAAGAATATAATATCTGGTAATGGTACCCTATACTCACACTTCAATCATCAGGTGGAATGGTAATCCGTAACGTGCTCCCTTAGCATAACAATTTCAACCGGACTAGACTGTCCCGACAAGGATCCGCGGGACTCATTTGGACCGTGGGTTGTAGTCACAGCATAAGGGAAGGAGGAAGGCTTCTAACACGAGTACTTTTAATTTTTTTTAATTCTCAAAAGGTTTTGTTGTTGTAATAGGGCTTACTAAATTGGTTCATTGTACGGACGTCATAGGAATCAAAATTTGGAACAACCATTATTATTTATTATTTTGGGCATGCCCTAAGGGATGCTACACTTAAAAAATTGCTACTTGTTCTCTACTCACTTAAGTGTTTTTCGCATCAGTCGCGTTGGGTCCTTGGATATATTCTGTCCTCGACGACAAGACGCTACGATTAGCGTCACACCAGAAAGGCGTGGAATTTCTATACTCTATGGGACAGGGGTTTGGCGTTAGGTCTACATAACTGTGACTTGATATCACACTCATGCCACCACTGACTCGAAGGTGTCAACTTTTAGTGCATTTTTTATTTTGAGAGAAGAGAGAGATATTCACGTTGCATTTAAATCAAACGCTAATTATACATTGAAATAAGGATTTGTGTTTTCCTCTATTCTTTTTTATCCCAGTTATGTCACAGGTATAGCACACTAATACAAACCTCTCACAATTGATCACATTTGGTTTCTGAAAATCACAGTGAGTAATCACAAAAACCCCAATCGGATACGACTGCGAGGCTTCCAGTCTCTAAAAAGAACAAGTTGACGGGACGCCTAAGGTCACGTGGCAAGTGGCGGAACTTTCATCACTTCCATTATTGGATGGATGACATTTGGTTAGGCAGACGGGTGCTGCACCAAGCACAGCCATTATTCACAACTTGCTTTTCCGCTATAAGTTAATTATCTACAAAAAGAATTTACTATTAATTAGAGTATACATAAAACTAGTCTTAGGTATTAGTCAAAATTGAAAATTTTCTGCAATAGGGCGATGGTACCCTAAACTATGAACTCAGGAAAATGCATGGGTTTGCACCAACATCTTTAAAATACATTTAGTACAAAATTATATTAGAGATCAGCATTCATATTTACAAAAACCAACATATAGTACACCTCCTCACTATACATAATCTGACAGAACAATAAATAACTTTTAATCTCACCCCCAATTTAAAACATTACTCAACTATAAGGATAATATGTCGGCAATCATTAATATGAATTTGATTTAGTGTGGGCACACCTACTAAGTTAATCAAAATCACTCAACTTACCAACATATCAGCAGTCTAGCCATATCTATCAGTCATACATAAATCATTCCAATAAAACAGCACAGTAAGGAGAAGATGGTATGGTGGGTTCAGAAAGGTTGCATATGATGAACATCTTCCATAAAGAGAATGCATTAATTGACATTCTAGAGCTCATGAAAACACTACTGCATTTAGGTAGGCGACGGGGAAAATGCATTGTATTACTCAACTACTCGCCTCTTGCTTCCGACAATGGTGTATTGGAGTGGAGTAGAGTAGAGTTCGCATTTCAGTTCAAATTGATGCCCATTTTGACTGCCCTTTCTAGGGCTAGTCAGTCCGGGGCTCAGATTTAATAGGAGGAAACGGGTGTAATAGGCTATACCACTGTGCATGGACTTTCATGTCTTCTGCACATGGTTCCAGCCAATGAGATTGGGCTGACCTAAATATAGTCCCAGGTCCACATAGGCCCAATTCATACTATGTGGCCATATTAGTTCCCAAATCACTTAAAATGATAGTAAATGTTTGATTTGGTTTGTTTGGGCGCAATGTCCTGGCCTGCGAAAATAAATGTTTCCTGTCAGTTTATAGTGGCTCCCTGAATGTGTCAACTAAACATCATTATGAAATTCCTTCTCTTTGAAAACTCTATACTCAAATTCAAAACTAAAATAAATAATTTGGAAGGGTAAGTACTTATATTTGGGTGTTGAGAATCACTTAGTTTGTGATCTTCATTTCAAACTTTTAACATCCCCAAACGTTACATTTTCTTTAGAAGTGGTAGAAAGCTTCAACATTCAAAGGGAGATTCATTTTTTACCATTTCTTGGTGAATTTTGGGGCACAAAAACTTGGATTTAAGGGTTGCTCCTTTGGGGTGGTCACAACTCACAGCTAGGAACAGAAATTACAGTGCAAAAAATAGCAGAAAGTGAAAACAAATGATGTGTGTTTCATGTGTTTATGGTGATTTAAGCAAAATTACGGTGCTGCATTTGGATTGATGCAAACATTTCATCATATTTGTTCACACATTGAAACAACGAATAGATAAATGATAGAAATCTCTTACCCGCATATTTTCATAACAAGAAAACCTTCATCCTATGTTTACATCAGTCCCCAGAGCAAAAAAACAATGTATAACAACCATTTTCTTATTTTAATTCTTCTCACGTTAAATTTATCTCAATATGCTACTGGGAACCACGGAAATAATCCTTAATCTACAAGCATTATACAACTATCTAACATTTTGGGAAACAAACACGAACCATACTTTCTAACTCAAAACAAAGCCGACTAATACGATACCCGTTTTTAAATTCAGAGGACTGAGTGAAAAAATAAATTAATGTTTACCTAAAATCAATTCAACCAATTCTTGCCAAAAAGGATTTAAAAGAACAAACTTGAATAGCATCTAAGTCGTTTAGGATACTTAATATTAAAAAATAAAACTACGAACTAAAGTAATTTTATACATTTAAAGGATCCAAGCTATGATATTTTTTTACCCTGAAATTATTCGGAAATAGAGGGAATAGTTTTATGTCCAAATAAGAGATTGGGTAAGTGGCTAGGGGAGGCAATGCAAAACCTGGCAAAAGATAATAAATCGCTGAAGAATTCGCAGAAGGGGTATGCTTTCGGAGTGAGTCGCCCCTACAAAATAAGCAGATTTGCAGTTGACGCATGCAGCATCCAGTAGTTCGAAATCGTAAGTTGGATAAAGGATAGAAAGAGAATGGCAGGCCCAGGCGAGGCGGGCGAGGGGGGAAAGCAAGGTGACTGGGGAGTTGCAGCGGATGCCAGCAACAGGACTATGCTTTCAGATTTCTTTTTGAACCGTTGCAGAGCAGTCCCCGCCTTCTCAGTGTTTGTGACAAAACCCCGGGCCGATTCGAATGTGGGGCTTCCCCGCATTGGGCGATTGGGGATTCTGCGAAAGGGGTATTTTTACATTCATCTATTGTTGGGACCATGTGTCCAGTTTACTTTGTTGATAAAGAGATGTAATTGCTCTCATTACTATCATCTTTGGTTATATCAATATGAGTGCAATTAATTGAGAAGCTATAATTTTTGGTGGGGAGTGGGCTTCTAAAGTAATAAATGAGTGGTGCCAAGAATTGATGAGTATGTGTTGCTGCGCCATGTCTTGATTCCTGCTTTTGAATTGAGTAGGATTGGTGGTGTTTATGGACTTTTTAAATTTTGATTCTTCCTGGTATGTATAACTGTTTGGTAAGAAGCTGAATCTCCATACAATTGTCTTTTTGACCTCAATGGACGAAAAAATACTCGTTTTTGGGTTCTCGAAAATGGAAAAAGTGCTTGCTTATGCTTGATTTTTGCAATGGGGCGGGGCCGCTTAAGTAGAGATTACACTCTTGATATGCTGTGGAGTGAAGCGCATTCAAATTAGGGATGCTCCCATTGTGGATTCAAGGTTCACATCTTAGTTTAAAAGAGTTTCGCCTTTTTAACGTAAGTTCTTTCAATTTAGAATTGGTATTTATAGTTTCGAAAATAATTTATAGGTTTATTGCTAACGTTTTCTGGGTTTACACTTCCATAATTTTAATTTTTTTAAAATAATTAAAGGACTGAGGTTGGTGGTATAAGTCAATACATTTAGGCTTCTATAATTCATTAAGGGCAAGTTTGCAATAATTATGATTGGAGGTGAGCCAGGTTAATGAACACTTGGTCTATTTTTTGATACTAAAACAACCAAGTATGCTGGCCTGTCGTCGCAAACTAGCATTCATTTCACTGTATTGATTTTATCCTGTGATGATAGTCCCTTCAGGTTCATACCTTTCCAATGCATATATACGCCAGCATAAATATGTTGTGATTGTCCATATTTTTCTAATACACACCCTGACGGGTCATATTGATGGTATATTTGTAATAAGCTGTCAAACTACTAGGTAAGCAAACTTCAATTGACATTCTCTAGCATCTTGTGTTTTTGTCATAGAGAGTTCATAATGCTGGGTAGAGGAAAACTTAATGTATGGTATTCGTGTGAAAGAAAAGCTAAGCTGAGAACTCAAGTCGGTGTTCAGCACCTTGTTCTAAATGTGACAAGTTAAGTGCGATTTTTTTGTTTCCATTGATTGATTTGGAATAAATTTGAGTGTTATCGAAGTGCCCCTTCTCATCCAAAAATAGTATCCACTGTTGTAATGGCTGTGGAATTTTCTTTACATTGAAAAATGAAGGTTTTGCGCGGGATGTTCATATTCTAACAAGGGGGTAGTTAATTTTGTCCACAATCATTTGCTTTAAACAGATGGTATTTGGGAAGAAAAAATTCTAGGAAATCTGACCGTATTGTTGATATCCCTTGAAAAGGAAGTGCGCGACATTCAGTTGTGTGGTGAGGAGTACCTTATAATGATGATATTTATGATCCTAGAGAATCAATACAGCATAATGGTACAGTGCAGTGGTAGTAGTTTACAGAGATGTTCACTATGAGGTATGGACTAAGGTGCTTTTCGGGACAGAAGTTCTGCTGAGAATTTAAACTGCCAGATCTCTAAGTATTAATGAGTCATCATCTTAGTAGTGATGTTTTTTTCGATTTTTTTTTCATATTCACAAAATTTAGTTTTTTTGAAGTATGATATATATTGTGATAACGCAAATAATTCCCTGTATTTCTAATGGTTAATGTGATTGATTTGTTCTTTATTACCTGTTGCTTAATTTAGCAAAGGTCTTTCCATAATTAAGAAACTCAGTTCAATTGTTATTGTTTTATGTTTTCTTGTATGTGTATTTGGTATAGCGTTGGCAGTGCGTATTCTTCGCTTGTATCTTCTTCCTGGCTGCATTGTGGGTTGGGTTTGGTGTGCAATGGATCCAATACGGTTCACTAACAACAATTATTATTAATGCAGAGAGAAAAGTGCGAAAAAGTGATGGGCAACCCAATAGAGGTGCAGCAATGCCAGCAGTTGCAATCCCTGGAGCTTCTGTCCCTACTCATCCACTTTTTTTGCAGGGCTCAAGGAGGAGGAATGATGACTGTGTTGGAGCTCTCCATCCATCAATGTCTTTGAGCTCTAGTGGCCCCTGAGGGACTGATCAATATATGAAACCAACCTAGCGTGGTCTCATATGGACTTCAGCCAGCAACGAATTGGCCTCCGGAAGTACTACTGAATTCTATGCCTGCCCAAAACTCAACTTCCTCCACTTTCAAAAATGGTAATGGATGGTCGTAACTGGTGATTGGACTGTGCACTTGTGGCTTCCACAATTATCTCACGGTGGCAAGGTATGGTCAAGTTGAATATATATGTAGGCTGAGAACTTTATTTCCATAATTGGCAGGATTTCATCAAAATAACAAGAAGAATATTAAATAGATACAACCTCAGGTTCTACTTTACTAGTGTGTTGCTGAGATGGATGGGAAAATTTAGTTCAGAATAGGTTAATTACATCATAGATGGGGCTGCTTGTATATTATGACTTATGAAATAAGAGGGAGATGATAAAGGATTGTTTTAAGGCTTTTTGGGAACATTACCCTATAATAAACTTTCTAGGTTTTGGAATTGGGCGTACCATATTAATGGAAAAATGAAACTTTGTCATTCTAATTGTGATGAATGGAAGAGGAAAAGAAATGGAAAACTCTAAGTGGTTAAAGTTGATGAAGTTTCAAGAAACAAAAAATATTGGGTACTCTGACTTCAGAAATTTGTTTTCATGGCTATCTCTGTTGCTTGCTGGATTGGTTGTTTATTAGTGTTGAATTTAGTTCTCGAGTAATTGGGATTTCTTTGCTTGTTGTTATATTTTTTGGTATGATGATAATTCAAATTCATATCTGCCTTCTTTGGGTTTGCTTATGTGAATTTCTAATGGTTTCACAAGTAGAATTAGCAAATCAAATCACAAGTGCTAAGCTTTTCTATTCTTAGTCAACTGTTTCTATTTGAAAGTTTTTCATCCTTTTCTTACTGCTTTCTGTAGTCAACAAAGTGCAATCCCTCAACCAATATCAAACATGCCAGCTCTTGTCAGCCCTGCAGTTACAGGTTCTTATTAGTTAATATTGTTTTTCATAAATAAAGTGGGAAGGTTTGTATTATACTCTTCAATGAATCTTGGCTCCTCCTACATTGTCTCTGCATAAGTCTTTTTTTCTGCCATTCCTTCTTTTGAGGGGATGGTGGTGTTGGCTTCTTTATTTAAGGTGAGCTGTCTGAGGTTATGTTCAATCCGCACAAACTGTTTTGGCTTCCTCAGTTGTTATCTGAAAATCACAGTTTGTTAGATTTAGCGTGGTTTTTTGTTTTACTATCCTCCGTGTAGTATCACTGTCTGGAGAGGCAGCTCCTTTATCAGCATTTTTGCCATGATCTCTAGTTTTTCCTTTTTATGTAGTCGAAGATAAAGCTGTGGTGGGGCGTTGCTAGAACACAGTTTTATGGCTGAAATTTTTGTGGAAGAGGAGTGATATGGTGTAAAATGTGGATAAGGTTTTTGAAGGCTGAAGGATCGTATAGGTGGAGGAATCATTTGATTGAATTCTGTACTTATTGAATTGGGACTATGTTCTGGTTGCTGGTCTCTTTCGGGTGTATAGGTACATAGAGAGAAGGAAGCTGGCTGCGGAGAAGACTACTTCTTTCCCAAGTTCTGACTTGAGTATACTTCTAAAGTGGACCTAGAAGAACCAATAACTTTAATGTTTTGACAAGAACTTGATCTGCTGATAGGTACTGTTACAGGATGAATGATCAAGATTGTGTGTGGTGCAGAAATGTTGGATACAATGAATTCACATGCTAAAATTGAATGATTTTAGTAACACAAAAAATATTCGAAGCAATTGGAATGGTCGATCAGGTAATGAGTTGAGGTCTCTTTTGTTATAATTGAATTATCTGGTCGGCAGCTAATCACTTGGTTGGAATTCTGTTTTAATGTCCAGCATTGTAGATCAACCTGTCATTGCTCTGAATTTGGAATGTTTAAGAGGAAATTGAAATGCTACATGGTTGATATTATAAATAAAAATGGGTTGATTTAGCATTTATTTTTAGATCTTCTTAAAGTTTTTGCGTAAGTCAAACTAATTGGTTCTTGTATGTTTGCTTCCTTTAATCATCTCCAACGTTGAATTTTAGAGAGACTATAAAGGTTGGAACTTTACACTAGTAGGTTCTTTATACATTGTCTTTGTGGTCGGTCAATTAATAACAGAGGGCTTGTCGTGCTTTACAAAATATACATTGCAAGGCATCCTAAGTATTTTATAGAGGAGATACGCCAAGTATATAGTTAGAAGAAACCTGGACTTGCAAGTATTAAATGTGCTAGTAGGCAAATGTGGGCCTGTATCCAAAATGGACACACTGAAAGCAACACGGTGATGTGCACTCGGGGAGCGTTTTGATTTTTTGGTATATAGCATTTTGCCTGAAACGACATCCGTAATGCTTGTACCACTGTGAATACAGCTGACTTTACGGCTGATTAGTCCAGTTAGCTTTCTTCCGCGTCTTCATTGATTTCCCCTTTCTCAAGGGTATGTACAAGGGGATTTGGCTGTCGTGTTATCCATGGCTTCACTACATTTCCAACGACTTCACTGGTCATCATGGCCCTGGTAAGCTTAAGCGACTGTTTGACTCATGGTCTTAAAATTGACTCATCTATATTTTTCTTTCTGAAAATATGGACAATTACCTATATATATATTATATTATGAGGCTGATGGTGCATATATCACTTCTACTTTCTTGTAAGACAGAAGAGAGTATCAACTAAAGTTTTTGGAGTGGATGAGATTCTGACACTGTTTTAGTGAATAACATATAAGAGAAAAACTGGAAGGTTAGAAATTCAATAATGGACTGGAATTGTTTTCTTTATTCACACACTATCGAACATAATGTAATGAATAATTCTTTTCTAGGAGGTGAATCATTGATGGTAGACAGATAAATAATAAGAAATTAATATTATTTGCATGTCTAAGTCTCCTGTAGTTGAATATAGAGAGTGATGTTGACATTGGAGCAGTCATGGTATAAATATAGCGGCCCTAAAACTTGCAGGGCTGGATTTTTGTTATATATCGTTTATTTATTTATTAGTTCAGGGAAGGTATATTGAAGGACATTGGCAGAGGAAAACAGCTGAAACTGTAAAGAAAAAAGGCAATTAACAGTAGCTTATGAGGAAGGGTCTATAGGTAAGCATGAGAAGTAGAATGAATAAGAGAGTTTTCCTATCCTCAAGGAGGCAAAAACTGTGCAACATAGATTGATATCTTCCGAAACTATTGGATAAATGACGATGCATATATTATTTAACTATACCCTTTTGCGCTAACCACTCACATATGATGATGGATCAAGCATATGGTTGGAAAAGCTCAACATGATTAAGCTTCTAGTTTAATAAATTCTAGAACTAACCTTCACATCCCGTTTTCAATCATAAAAAAAAGGAACAACAGATAGTTCTAACTCAAACTAGTTATATAACTGCAGTTCTTTAGAATTGCAAACATATTTGTGGTTCTGCAGAAATACTCGAGGAACAAATTGAAGCTGATGTTGATGACGAATCTAGGGTGATCTTGATACTCATTGGGCTTTACTTCTGGCAAATGGATCTTGCTTTCTGCTGTAAATGAATATAATCTTTCTTTCTTTGAAAAATTAGGTCTCCTGATTGTCGTGCAATTATGTAGTCTCATAGGTTAGCTGCTCAAATTTAAGTGTGTGACATAAAGTTCAGTATTTAGAAATCTTCATTTTACTTAGGGTTCTCATCTAACTTCTGGAACTTCAGTGTGCTTGATTTTGTTAATAAATTTCCCAAGGCGCGGTCTTTTAGAAAAGTATGTTATTAGTCGGTTAAGCGGATTTCAAGAAGTATAGTATGTGGTTTCCACTACGAGAGGTCTTAAGGAAGAAGCTTTTAAACCTGACGAGGTTTTAAGATTCAATATGCAATATGGAATGGATATATGAAGGAGATATATGCGAATATTAGATACTTAACTGACGGACCAGAAAGTGCTGAGACATAAAGTTATGGCACTTTGGTTAATTCTATGTCATCTGGAAAGATTTGGGTACTTTGGTTGAACTATAATACAATTAACTTTCTAAAGCTTGGACTCATGAAGTTTCTCTAAATCTTGAACTTGGTTTAGAAACTAATATGAGCCCAACCGCATCTCAACCTACTGATATACTCATTCCATTCAATTATGTGTGAAGGGTATATCAATAGACAATACAAAAGAAAAAGGAAAAAAAAACTCTATCATTTATCTCCACATGTCAGCAGTTCTATTTTATTATTATACAGATTTGTTTTTTGTTATTACATTTTGATTGCTTTATATGCGGACAATGTCCCTGATCTTGAAGTTGAAGCTCTCTACATTTAGCCGAGTTTGTCATATTTCCCACCTGACCTCTCTGTCTCTGGTGATTCCAATGTTTCTTTAGGCATACCAGAAGAGCATTGAGATCATTATAACTTTTGGATTATAAATTTGTTCTACCCCAAAACCGGGGACAGAACTTTCCATGTACGTAACAAATTCAGATTTGTTTTCATCTATATTCTAGCTACATTACATGTTTCAGATGCACTGCCCTTCCCGGGTGAAAGAACCAAAATCCGTAAGAGAAATTTTATACCCAAGTAATAGTTGTATATCATAACTATCTTCATACAATTCAATCTTATCCTCTTGGTTGGATGATAATACTCTAGATAGAGTAGTTTCTTCCAATACTACAATAAGATATATAATCAAACTCGCTATTCTAAATTTTCATTATTTCTTGCATTTAGAGAAAATGTGGAGGAACCATAAATGCTCTTTCAAATTACTTTGATCAATTCAAGTTAATATAAAAATATAATACTGTCTCCGCAGGTGCTCTCTGAATAATTATTCGTTTTAGACACCTCATAAATATATGTTCAAGATAATGTAAAGTTTCTTATCTAAAATAAGCAGCAGGTTGGTCTTCTAGATACAAGCACGAGCCTTGTGTTTTACGTGCGTACACTTAATTGGAAGTCATTACCTGTTAAATTCCTCTTTGTCATGCTCAACTAGTATAAACTTCTGAATATAGGCATCTATGACTTTGGTATCAATACCAATTTCCTGTGCAAGTTACCACTCAGAAAAATATTAATTTACAATCCATCAAAAATTTTCCTCACATCTCTCTCTTCCAAAAGTACCATTAGCGACCACCATTTTAAAGGAACAACTGAAGTAGCAATTGAATTTGAAGAGTCAAATATAATTGTGGAGATCCAACATACTTAGTTCCAACTGCTATAGTGCACTGTTTTTAACAACAAGAAACTTTCAGGAGTGATTTACAAACTTCTAGATCTCTTTCCGTCTAGAACTGTGATAATAGGTTTGGATGTACTTGAATGATTGGCTATAGCGTTGGTTCTTGGTCCACTGATTTTGGGGGAGAAGTGGGACAGTCTGGTTGATGTGACGGACTGGATACTGTGTATCCTTGATCTCAGAGAATAATTGGCTATAGTGTTTGTTCTTGGTCCACTGATTTTTGGGGAGAAGTGGGACTGTCTGACAGACTGGAGATTGTGTGTCCTTGATCTCAGAGAGGAGTGGCTAGAGTTGGAAAAAGTGGCACTGTTGTGAGATCGTTAACATGTTGGGTGGGTTGGGGATGGAGATAGGAAGTGTACGCTAATGGATCAGGAAAGTTTTGGTTTCCGATTTTCTGCGAATACTTTGGCATGTCGTCAGAGGTAATGAGAAGTTGGGAGACTACATGAAGTGCCCAATTTTGGGAATGACCTGGGGCATAGAGATGACCTCATTCACTATGATGAGATGGAGTACCCTATTTATTCAATGCACTTGTGGTGTAACCCGAGAACTTGATATAAATCTAAACTGTCTTTGTGCTTGTTTTTCATACTAGTTCCCTTGTTAGCAACATTGATACAGTTATATTCTGAAGCATGTCTGTGACTACTATCTGAACAAGCCAATGATATTCTGTTCATCTTTCTTCTGTTGAAGCTCTTGGAACAAAACGCCTGGCCTCGGAAGAATTTGTTCATAACTGGGATAATAAGAGACTGAATGCAGGACAAGTAAGGGAATTATTTAGCATGAGCTTTGGATAAGATAGCATATCATAATCTTCCTCTTTCTTTCTTTCTTTCTATAATGTTTGACGCTTTCTTTTGAACCTTATATTGAATAACAAACAGGCATACGCACTGCAACAACCATATCCAGGATTTGAGTCATTCCCAAGTGCCGGTGGTAGTCAGTTAAATAGTATATACGCTACCGTTCCCACTGGAAACACAGCAGCCCCCCAAACTTTGCAGTTCAACCTTCAAGTGCCACGTGCACCAGCAACAGCTACAATCCTTGGGAAAGGGTAAAAGAGGATTTCTTACTAGATGTAACATGGTTGTATCAGATTTTTATCTATGCTTGTGGAAATTATTGGAGACCAACTGTTTATTTTGGACTCCCATTTTTCATCTCCCACCTTCTGTTTGCAAGTTGTTTATTTTCTTTGAGTATCCTACACCAATAGTGTAGGAGTTGTGAAGACAAACTAACCTTATTATTTTCTGCGGTAATCATAAATATCTGATTTTCAATCTAATATAGAAATGATGCATTCAAATCTAGATCCCATTGAAACATAATGTTTGAGACTCCATAGAAAGTATGTGGGCCTAGTCTAGATGCCTCAAAGATCAGCTGACTGAAAATTCAATTGTGGAACATGCATGCATAATTCATTCTATTGAACATCCAATTTACGTATAAGATATACTGACTGTTGTATTCTGCAGAGCAAAGCAATGGCGTGATGGGGATTGGATGTGCTCAAATTGCAATAATCACAATTACGCCTCACGAGCACAATGTAATAGGTAAGTAATTGACAATTGAGTTGATTATCATTCTTAAAAGTAGGGCAATTTGCTTATGAGCTTTTACAAGGCAATCAAGTTAATGACATAATTTGATCGCTTCATGCATACGGAATAACCGTTGCCTTGTATTTGGTTGCAAAACAAGGTAGGCAAAGTGTGGGGAAGCTAGCTTTTCTTCACTTCTTTTGATGTTTGAGATTGCAAGAAAATTTTAGGTGCAAATATTCTGTTTTTTTAAATGGGATCAACCCTTTCATGAAACTCATTTTTCATAATGATACAAAATGATAGGACAACAAGTCAGTGAGTTACTCATTGTTTCTTTTGATTAGTCTTTGCCTAGCATTTTCCTCCTCCTATAGGTTGAAGTATAATATTTTTGGAATGACAACTTAGTACTATCCAAACAAAATTAAGAAGTTGGCTTAAGACATTGAAAAGATACTTTTGGTTATGTCAATCAATTAAAAAAGTTGAATGATTTGAGCACATTTTGACCTACTTTTCCAGAAGTAAAAACATGAATATAAGTTATGATGTTCCGCTTGCAGTCCTTCATATCAAATAAGTACAATTGAACAACTTGCGATATGAACTAAAAACTATGTACTATCTTTTCTTTTTCCAATTAGTTGATGATTATCATCAAATCAAATAAAAATAAAATATTTTATTGACTATAAAGCAGAATTTATAATGACATTACTTTATTTGATTGAATGATCCTAAGAATCAAATTCTATATAGAATTTCACCAAAACCTTGTTGGCTGTAAAATGATAATGTATGTTATATGTGTGTATCCATATACTATATTTAGAGGAGTTAAAATGAATACATGTTGCTAGTCTGATATTTTGGGGCCAAATTTTATGCTACTTATTTGAGAACAATATAGATTAATTCTAATATCAATTCTTAAAAACATGTATTCTGTATTCGTACATTGCATTTTCATCTTTTGCAATCCATATTCCACTAGCTATATGTTTACATTTAGTTAGTTATTGCGCCTTAAGTTTTCTTGAGAATAACACAGTAGAAATAAGTTTGTCGCGCCACCAACATCAACTAGGAAGATCTTCCCCCTATTCTTAAATATAAGCAATTTCCTTATTCAAGTGAAAGCTTACAATTTATATGGTATTCTGAAAAATATTTCTGCATTTCACTATCGTGGTGTGAAATTCTCCTTTACGTTTCTGGTTTGATTGCTCAAGTACATCCCATGCGAAACTATGGATTAGTAGCACCAACCTCACAGCACAAATGAAGAAGATTACAATAAGAACAGATTAAGTGATATTGTATACCGACTTCCCTCCATTTGTAAATGCAACGATACTCATGACCTTTGTAGTTGCATTATCAGCTTGACTGAGTCGTATCTTGAATCTTTGCAGGTGCAAAAGTCAGAGAGAGGTGCCTGCTCAGCCCTTGAGTGTTGCTTAGCTCAGATGCTTTGCAAGCTTTCTGTGGTTTATGCCCTGTTGTGATCTCCCCATCAAAGGGGATAAGATAAGTTTACATATATATTTTATTTATGTGGAAAATGATGCTTTGTGTCAAACTTGGATGTAAATTTGCAAGCATGTTTGGTTTGTAACTTTTTAAGTCATTTTCTAAGTGAATGTGAATTGATGAGATTGGTTGCATATTTCAAGATGGTACTTTGCAGGATCATCTTTCTTAAAATTTGTCTTGAGAGTAAATTTCATTCCAAGTAATCCTTTCATAATGTTTAGGTTCTCCAGTTTCTAAGTATGCAATTTACAACAACATTGGACTTTCCAACATGGGATATAACCTTAAGAGCCTGAGGCTTTGTTGTTTCAACTTTTGACTACCCAAAAGACAGAAAAAAACAACTTAATTGTTTGTCTACATCTTCATAGAAAATGCAGTTCAATGTATTTTACTTTATTTTTAGGGTAAGTTACAACGAGCTCCCTTGAGATTTGGTATAATTACGATTATCCCTTTGTTATTTGAAAAATTATGAATACTCCTTTGTTGTTTGGAGAATTATGAATATCCTTGATGTTTGATGAAATTATATAATTCTTGGATGAAGGTATGAAATTGTCAACTTTACCTATTGTATTTTTTTCTTTTTTAAAACGTCAAAAACCGGATGAGGTGGAGGATAAATTTGAAAATTGTGGACATTGTCCACGTAGTCTATAAAAAATTTAGAAATTTTTTAAAAAATATGTAAATTTATAATTCTTAGTCCATAAGGTATTTTGGTTAGTTTATAACAAAAAATAGATAGAAACCTAATGGGGACACACGGGTTGAGTTAGTTATTTGACTGTTGTTAAAATTAAGGGTATTGATAATTTTTCAAACAATAAGGGAGTATTTATAATTAATATTAAATTTTAGGAGTGTTCGTTGTAATTCATCTTTATTTTTATATATCTTATATTAATATAAAATACAAAATTAAAGTATATAAAGAAATAAAAAAATAAGACAGTTATATTAATCTTTCTTTCTTTATTGAAACAAACAAAAACAATGTAAAAATAGAACCAAAAAAGTCTATGCCCCTTGTACAGCCAATAGCATAAAGTATCTATGAGAGCTTAATGAAACAAAAAATACCTAAGAAAGATTGTGCCGTTGTGGTAACCTAGGAACCATACAAAAATTGTGCAAATGAAGTGGACGAGTTTGAAGGGATATTGGCACGTATTTTTCTAGATCTGTTTTAAAAGTATACGAGCTAATTACACTGACACCTCCTAAATATGGTTATATTACACAAATTATTTTTAAATTTTGAATAATTATACTTGTACATCATGTTAGACATTTTTGGCACGAAGAATAGTTACATCAACCAAAAATTGCATTGAAATTTCATGCTTACCCGTGTTGATATTGAGATCAGATTTTTTGTTGTAAATTAATTCCATCTTCTATTCCATTCAATATATACACGATACATGTATAAAAAAATTTCTTCAATAAAATACATGATGTCATTTTTATACACATGTGGTGTTTATGTTGCTTGTGTTTTCATTTCCAATTTTCAGTTTTCGAAACAATAATTAAAGTAAAAACATGCTTGTTTATATGTATTCTTATTGGAAATATATTAACTTGACACCACAGTTCAATATAAACACTATCTCATTAACTGGTCCAAACATATTCTCAGGTCATATGAAAATTTATATAAAATTAAAAATACATATTTTCCATTGAAAATGAGCAAGATCATTAAAAAGATCAACTGATATTCAATTACCAATAGACCACACAATAATGTAAATCCCTAAACAAGAAGTCCGTGCACCAAAACTACTTAGGTGTGTTTACTAGCCTTGATTAACAAGGATATCTTCCACAATCCTGGTGAATACTTTGTTTACTAGCAAAAAGTCCAACCAGGTATTAATAGGGTTGGCCATAATTATGTAGCAAATGTGCATTAAACTTATCTCGGTGAAGAAGATCTTGATTACAACAATTGATGGCCCACCACCATCGGTATGGTTTTTTCTTTCCATTTTACCTTGACTTTTAAAGGAATATATCTTATTTAGCCTTATTTTTTGTGAAATTTACCACCTAAACCATCAGGTGTTATATGCACCTGACACAGATTGTTGACTAAATTCATCACTTTCTCTCACTCCTGTTTCATCATTCTTGATCTAAAAGAAGGTAACCTCTCCCACTCCTCTTCTTCTTCTACGATTTTTCAAAGTTCATCCAATAATTTGCAGGCCATCTCGAAGGCGACAAAGCAGATAGTGGATTGGGTATACAAAATTCTACCCTACTCGGGTGACTCTGTTTTTTGCCTAATAATGCATTGATGTGACTTGTTATCTCACCTTGGTGCTTTGTAGATTCTTAGTCTTGCTACCGGAGTGTACGTCGACAGCTCGGAGACATCTTAGGGAAGTGAATTTCCAAATCCTAGGTCAGATTAATACTTGATCATTGACAACTTGTTTGGTATATTATTAATTACATCTTAAGCTTCCGTACTGAATGCCGCAAAGGAGAATAAGCATTGAGCCCATTAGTACCTGGGCTTGCCTGAAGAAACGAGTTTCTGCTAGACGACTGGAGGTAGAAGAAGTTTCAAAATGTCTGATGTTTTTCTCCAAGGAACACAAATATTGACAATAATACAAGGGGAAAGACACACATAAAGGAGAAAACCCCATTTACAGCCTATGTCAGCATTCGGTCATAGGATGTGATATGACATTTTGTCCTATTATTGGGCAAATGGGTAAATGAACCAAATAATACATCTATTTGTCCATACAAGTAAACAAAAAAAAAAAGAAAATATCTGAGAAAGTATCCGAAACATAAACCCAACTAGTAAATAATAAACTAAATACCCATATCACCAAATGTTACAAACACTATCGCAAATCAATATTTTGTCATGTAATCCTATACCACATAGTAAACATGTCCCTAGTATATTACCACAATAAGATTTGCTATCATAAAAAACTATCTAGTCATATATCAGAAAACATAGTCATCAAAGATGAAAATCCATCACCACTTGCGTGAGTTAGGTTACCTCAGCTGCACGTACATGTTTAGCACGAACAACATCCTTTTTTCTAGCTGGAGAAGGCTCTAGTACATGGGGTACTTCTTCAGTTTGACCTCCACTTGACTTCATATTATGGCTTGCATTTATTAATCTTGCCCTCGTCCTATCTAACACTTCTGATAAGGGGACATCATTCTCGATATCCATTTGTTTGAAACTTGTCATACTGTATCTTAAATTTTTCAAGTGATGTTTATTCTTGATATGTACCGTGTGGTAGGAGCGTTGCGACAATTTGAAGAATTTTAGCTCGGGTCATCATCATTCAATTTCTAAGAGGAAAAGAGAGAGCAATTTGAGAGAATTTGGAGAAATAAGAATTTGCTTAACTTAAGCAAAATGCAACTCCTATGTTCTTATATACAAGAGGATTGACTAACCGCCTAACTAACTTTTGCCACATCAATGCCAACTCACTGCCATCCATGCCTAATTAAAAGAAACATAATACAAAGAAGAGAAAGAATGTACAATAAGCGTAATAAGCCGAACATTTTATTCAAAGAAAAGGAAAACACTTTCTCCTGCATCCACTTTATATCTGTAAGTAAGCTGCAACAACTAACGTGAACCTCTAATTTACCATAATTAAATATATATTGTTACACCCCTCCGTCAAGTTAGATCTTGGGGACTAAAGGAACAACCCAACTTGAAAAGAAGTTAATCAAATTGGCACAAAGTCCGGGACTTTGTGAACAAATAAGCAATATGCTTTGTGGAGATATGTTGTGGAAGCGCAAAATCAGACTTAAAAGGATCACGAACGAAATGACAATTGATATCCAAGTGCTTCGCGTTTCATTAAAAGCGGTATTCTTAGTAATATGTATGGCGGCTTGGTTGTCACACTAAAGAGAAATAGGCTGCGAAAGTGGGACCTGTAGATCACGTAAAAGGAATGAGATCCAAATTAACTCACAGTGACAGTGGAGGCTAGACTACAGTACTCAAATTCCGTAGATGAACGAGCAACTATAGACTATTTCTTTATCCTCCAAGATACCAGAGCAGAACTAATGAAAGCACAATAGCCTGTAAGAGAACATCGAGTGTCACCACAGGTGGCCCAATCTACGCCCCACACTAGAAGAAATATTACATTTAACTATGGCTAATGCCATGGTTAAAACTAAATAGTCATAGTAAAAGATCAATAACCACGGCCATGCAACGGTTGTTGGCCATGATTTTTACGAGTGTGGCTAATACATTTGTCATGGTTAAAAGTCATGGCAAAAACATTTTCCATGACTCAAAGCCATGGCAAAATTATTTTCGTGGTGGACCAGTTAAGTATTTGCATCGATTTTTGTTTAGCCATGGTTAATGATAGCTATTTACCATGATTTTAGTCCATAGCTAATAAAATTGTAGGCAATAGTAATATTTTTTCTAGTGCCAGTAGACCTCAAGCTAAAAAGTGTTAGCCCCATAGAACATACCTTATCAGGGTACCCGTTAATGTAACGAACAATGTTTACAACGTAGGTGAGGATACGAACTTTTACAACGTAGATGAGGATACGAACTGACTGAGCTGTTTCACATAATGCATGATGTCTATCCGCGTGCAACCCAAATAAAATAAGCGTCCTATGAGTCTCATGTACTTCTCAGGTTCACTGAATAATGGGGTAGAAGAGCTGAATTTATGACCCTCAGGAAAATTTAGCATCATGCACAATATCAATAACATACTTTTTCTACACTCAAGAAGTATGATACGTGCCAACGTCTTTGATGGTGAAGCACTAATGGAAAAATGCTTTAACCTCAGAAATAGTTTTCAAGGAGGGTCTTGCAAGCAAAACATCGTTCACATACACAAGCAAGGTAATGAAAACTGAACCTTAGGATTTAACATATAAGCAATGGTCATGATGATAGGATGTGTTTTATTACTCATATGCACATTTAGATTGAGTATTTTAGAAGATTTTCATTGCACAGATAATTTATTTATGTATCTTTTGAATGAAGGAATGATTGACATGTTTGAAGAAAATCGAGTCAAAAGTCCCAAATGAAGTTGGAAAGTGATTAAGGGAAGAGAACTCAAAAACAGAATTGAGCACCCGTTAAGGTGTAATCATGCCTTAGTGAATACTCTAGTCTGTTTGCATAAAAATGTGCAATTTGGAAAGATTTTTATTGCGATTTGTTTCCTTTTCCAGACTGCAAGTTGAAAGGCAAGAGAGAGCACATTTTTGGTATTATAAAAGGGGTCTTGAGTCTGGAGATCAAACATCCGATTTCATATTCGATCATTCTCTTAGTTTAGATTATCTCTCCCCTTCTACTTTCTTTTTAGTTTATATTTTTCTATAGGATTTTAGGTTTTTCTACGCACATGATGCGTAGCTAATTCTCTTTTCTGATTCGAGGGAAACACTGGACCCAATTGTTATGTTTTGACGTTTTGATTTTATCTGATTTTGTCAAGTATTTCTTGTCCTGATTTACTGTTTGTGGAATGATTATTATTAGATCTAACAATTCAATTTAATGTTAATTGTTCTATTGCTATCCCTGAGTTTAGTGATCCTAATTGTCATGAGTGAATGGTATGAGCAGCAAGTAAATTAATTATGTGCTTTACATGATTTATTTGTAAGAACGAGAAAACTAGTTCAGATAATTGCAGCTATCTCAATTGTTAGATCTGGGTTCAACTATTCCATTTATGCAAATGCTATTATTGAATTGATATGGACTAGTATCGTGCCCAATCTTAATATAATAAGTTGTCATTTAGATGCTTGCGTCAAATCATGTATAATAGGAAAATAGGAATTTATTACGACTATCCTAATAAATTTCAAGATTGAATGCTTGATTGTGAAATTAATCATTTGTGACCTATGATAGACATAACGATTGGGTGATACACTCATTTGAATTGAAATTTCTCTCTATTGATCTCTTATTACTTCTTTACTCTTGCTTCCTATTTAGTTTATATTAATTAGTAGTTAATTCTCATTTCATGACCCCCCCCTTTGGTTAACACGACTGGACTGAGAATTATTCATAGTTGTCTAGGGATTCGACCTGGTTCCACGACTGCTACAGTTTTAGAATCAGTAATTTTGCCTAGGAATATCTAGTCATACTGATCATGCCACACAGAGTTTCCATATGACAACTCCTATGAGTCAGTTCAGTAAACTTGACAACCCTTATTCAAGCACCTACTAAACTACATAGATGTTATATGCATGCCATCAATGAAACACAACACTCATCATATGAATGCAATACTTAGTGCAAGTCTAAAGAATCCTTTAATGTCTATCCTCGAGGATTCTTGACTTGGAATATTCTAGATCAAACCTCATAAGTTGGTTTTATGACCGCCATCATATGTGCAACCCAACTTTCATGTCGTCCATGATCTAGGGACTTCAACCATGAGACACATAGATAAAATGCATGAATTACAAGATGAAATTTGGCCAGAGTACAGTTCTCATTAAATTATCATTATATTGAAAAAGCTTGTTCTGTACAATAGATTACAAGAACCAACTCATTGGCTTGCCGGTCACCTATTCTAACATAGTGACCAAATTAAGTAACTTTATGCTTTCTGTCTCGAACAATAACCAAGGAACATGCACTTGTGTGCTATGGGGTCTAGTTTATCCTTATGTGGGTGGTGTTAATTGCATAACATAGGCAACTAAAGGTTTTCATGAAGTGATAGTCTGGTTTTTGATTATATAATACCTTATATATAGACTTCTAATACAATATTGGGGGATAAGTGGTCCTTTTATAAGAAATGTAGCTGCAAGCACAAGGATAGATTCTCTCCAGAACAATTTGGGAAGTTTGGGTTGAAAACCAAAACTCTCAATTTGGAGCAAGTGTTTGTGTTTGCGTTCTACAACACCATTTTGTTGTGGTGTGTAAACACATGATTTGCTATGTATTATTCCAGAATCATGCAAAAATGATTGACAATCAAGGCTTAAGAATTCACTACCATTGACTGTCCTAATTGCCTTAATGTTGTAACTGAATTGATTTGCCCATTTTATGAAACTATGTGAGAGTGAAAGAGCGTTAGATTTATGATTCAATAAAGAGGTCCAAGTGCATCTGGAGTAGTCATCCACTACAGTTAGTAAATAGTGTGCATCATTGAGAGATGCTAGGTGATATGGTCCCCATATATCTACATGCAAAAGTGCAACGCATTCTAAAGTTTGTGTGGTGCAGTGGAAAAAGCTTTCTATTTTGTTTGGACAATTGACATACATCACAAGGATCCATACGCCGCAAAGGTGGTTTATTCATAGCTTCAATATGTTTAAGTACAACATGTGAAGGAGGGACTAGCCTTTGATGCCATATTTTGCTCAATAGATCATGATCATTAGTTACATACAAATGAAAGTAATGGTGATGGAACTATCTTATTGAAGCTGAAGAAAAATTTTGTCAATCACACATATATAGCAGGCCTAGTAGCCTTCCAAGTGCAAGGACCCCCTTACTCTTTAGATCCTGCAAAACGCAACAGAAAGAGTGAAATTCAGGCTCAATATTATGATTATTGAGAAGCCTCTCACTGAAAGGAGGTTATGGAAATTTGGAATGAAGATGACATCTGTTAGAGTAATTTGCTCAGACAATTTTATGTTTCCTAAAACTTTGACATGCTTAACAGATCCATCAAGAAATAGAACATGTACATGTTTGTATGTTGGTTTGAGAAAATGAAAGAGAGTCTTACCTAAACACGTGTGATTGGATGCGCCAATATTTACTATCCAAGTACCACAATCAAATGAATCAACACAATTGAAAGCACAATAAGGTCAATACTTGCAAAATCAAACTAAGCATAGTTTATCACTGCACTAGTTTCAGCCTATTTTCGTCTCATCGATCTCTGTATTTCCTTATACATAAATTGAGCCACTACTTACTTCCGATCCTCCTTATGCTTTCCACCAGTTTTCTTTTTATCCTACACATCATTATAGCATGTGCCTTCCACATGTTTTCTTCTTTTGATCCTTCAGATCCTTGTATTACTCAGGTATTCTATTAATTTGAAGCATGACACTTTAGTGTGACTGTATTTTTAGTTATATATTTAAAAAAATTATGATTTATCTTGTTATTTCAGTATCTCATTTGATTTGTTAAAGTTTTTGTGATGTTGTTGCATACCTCCTTCCATTTCAGATATTCGACTCCTCAATATTAATGCATTGTTGTCCTGCAACTCATCAAACAAGCACTGTACTTCTCTTTACTTCTCAACTCTTAAAACAAGAGAATATGCCTTGTTGACACTAAGCAAAGGTTCCATTAGCAACACTTAATTTTGAATGTGGTCAAAACTATCATTTAACCCCATGCGGAATTACATGAGGTGATATAATGAAGTTACATCATTCATAGTTTTCGCAACTCCACAAACACACTCTGGCATTATCATGAGAAATTGCAATCTGTTCCAAAGTCTCTTCAACCTGGAGAAATAGGCTACAACACTCATCTCACCTTGAGAAATAGAGCATATTTCTCTCTTAGTCTGATACAACTGAAGACCATTAGATTGTCCAAAATGCTCCTCCAATCCAGTCCACAGTTCTTTGGCAAGAGTTGCGTGGAGAACGTCTTTCACTATCTCCTTGGTGATATAGTTTAAGATCCATGAAATGACCATACAATCATTTCCAGCTTCCAAATGTAGGTTTTGATGCACCTGGCATCTCATACGTTCCATCTACAAAATCGAGTTTCAATTTTGCAGCTAAGGTGATTTTCATAGACCTATTCCAACTGAGATAATTGGTTCTAGTTAATGGAACCGAAACAAGTTGCATGCCTAGGTGATCTGATCCATGCATCACAAGCAGATCATGAACTCCTTAATCACATTTTGTCATTCCTAAGCCATACCAGAAAACTTCAACTACTCACCAAGAAATTTCATAATTTATTGCGCAAAATCAACCTTGAAAGGAAAAGAAAAACAGATTAGGCACCGAAGATTGGTGCTCTGATGCCATAAAAAATTTAAGTTAGAGCCATCATCTTTCAAATTCTGAGAGAAAATGAGAGAGCAATTTTAGAGAATTTAGAGAATAAATATATGCTTAACTTAAGCAAAATGTAGCTGCTCGTGTTTTTATGTACAAAAGGATGAATAAGCACTTAACTAACTTATGCCACATCAACGCCAACTCACTAGCAACCAGCCTAACTAAAAGAAATACAATACAAAAAAGAGAAAGGATGTACAAAAAGTGTAATAGCCAAACACGCTTATTACAAAACAAAGAAAAGGAAAATACTTTCTCCCCCATCTACCCATCTCTGTAAGTAAGTTGCAACAACCAACCTGAACCTCTAATTCACCATAATTCAACACATATTGTTACAAAATTGTCTCCTACACTTTTAAGGTTCAATAATTAATTAAGTTTGATGAAGGAAACTTTTGTCTTAGGTATGATCTTGTGCTAGCAGTATAATATTTTGCATTCAAGTTTTAAACATTTCGTAATTATTAAATTATTTCCAACACTCAAATTCAACTTAATGTGCCTATTCAATTAAATATCTATTTTGGTTTATGGTCCAATTATTATAATAATTTGATTATGATTTTATGAGGTTTAATAAGTATTATGTTATATTTTATATATTTATGTAGCCTATTTATCATTGATTTTGTTTTACGATGCTTATAGTTTTCAATGTGCCACTTGCCTATTTGTTTGTGTTTTTATTAATAGTTTTCAGTTTTTTGAAATAATAATTTAGATGAAAACATATTTTTTTATACGTACTCTAATTGAAATATATTGATTTGACAATACAGTTCAGTATAAAATACAATCTTATTAGCTAATCTAAATATATTCTCATTTCACATGAAAATCTACACAAAATTGAAATATATATTTTTCGCTGAAAATTAAAAATGATAAACCAAAAACAAAAAGGCATAATGGTCAAAATTCTTTACAACTATCTAAAGGGTCGTTCCCTTTCTTTATTCGGCCGATTGAGAAGTCATCTTTCACTTTGAAAAGATTTCATATGATTCAAAATATACTTTTACATACGACAACTCTTTAAGAGCTTGACAATATGACTAGTGACTGGTTCCAAGTTTCAACATAGTTGATCACATGAAATAAAACAGTACTATGAGGAGATGGACTTTTATTCTAAAATCATGATCTGCCAATTCTTGTACGTAGGGGCAGTCATGACTTAAGGACAAAGACAAATATTGTGACTCTCCACCAATGTAGTTTTTTTATTTTATTTTTTTTAGTTTTATATAATTGATTTCACCATTATATACACTCTAATAAGATATTATATTGATATTGTACATGTGAAATTGTTTTAAAAATATAATTACAAACACAAATCACACAATATCCACTAACAATTAAGGAATAAGGAGATTCTTTGCCTACAAAAGCGTGTGAAGAAAAAAGGAAACACAATTTTGCTTATAAAATGAAACAAAAAAAAACAATTTAACAAAGTAAAATACATTTTGCTGCCAAATGAACAAATAGACAGCTTTATTGAAAAATCCTAAATCCCAAAATCCATTCCCACAATACAAGAAATCTCACTTAAATCCTACCCAAATCTCACCCAGATTCCCCGATAAATTTGAAGAAAACTCAATTATCAAAGCATCTAGGGTTTGGACTTTGGAGAATTGATTCTCAAAGCACATTCAAAAGGGGTACTATAAAAGGTACATTTTTGTTTTTATTGAAAAAATTTGTTTGTCATATGTTTTAGAGTTGGGTAAATTACAACTAGCTCTTATAAGGTTTGACATAATTATGAATACCCCTCGTTATTTAAAAAAATACAAATACTAAATGAAAAATAATTATGTATCCCCTAGATGGTAAAAGAAAAAAATTACTACTTTACTCTTCCTGACTTTTTTTTTAAAAAAATATTTGAAAATCACTACTTTAAAGTTTTAGTGTATTTTAAGTATGTAGTTGGTGCTTTCTTGGATTTTGTGTTCGGATGAGCAACAACTATGTCTATTTTTCTTTATTGTTGTAAAAGGAGATTCATTTTGCCCCACAAACATGTGTTACGTAGACTTATTTGTATAGTTTTATTTCATTTTTAAAAAAAAAAATTATGCTTGTTGTGGTCTGTGTGTTGTGGTCTTACGTGTGGGGGTGTGGACCTGGGGGTGATTCTGGGATGATGATGAGAGTGATAGTAATCATATGGTTGAAATTGGGGCAAAATGCAATTTATCCCACGTATTTTCAAAAATATTTAAAAGCCCCCATGTGAAAAATAAAACACTAAAAAACTCCCGTGTGATTTCTAAAATATAGCAAAGCACCCTCCATGCCATAGGGTGCATCACATGCGCCATTTTTTTTTTTTTTTTTAACTTTTATAATTATAAAATAAAATTTTTATCCTTATTTTTATGCCGTTAGATCTCAACTTGTATAAATGAATGGTTCAAATCTTGTAAACATTATTAAATTTATAAATATATTTTAAATTATATTATATATACATATATATTTAAATATAAATTTATATATCTTTAAATTATAGATATTTATTTATATATATTATATTTAATGTGCATATATATGACTATAGTGAGGAGGGGCCGGCCGTTTGCCGTGCCGGTGCCCAAGGTGGGAGGGGAGGGGAGGAGAAAGGGGCGAGCAGATGGGGATGAAGAGGGCATGCGGACGAGGAGGGGGAGGTGTGCACGGAGGAGGCGGGGCGGTGGATGGGGAGGAGTGGCCTGCAGACGGAGGGTGCGCACAGAGGAGGCGGGGCGGCAGATAGAGGGGAGGGGGCGCACGGACGGGAAGAGAGGAGGGGGCGCACGGACGGGAAGGAGAGGAGGGGCGCGCGGACGGGGAGGGGGCGCGCTGACGGGGAGGAGGCTTGAGGGGGCGGCGATGGGGTGGGGTGGGTGGGGTGGTGGGGGTGGGGAAGAAGAACACATATTTTTAAAAATATTTTTCATATATTTAAATATTTTATTCATGTTTTATCAATAAAAATATGATAAATATTTGTATATTGAATCTGGACCGTTAATTTAAACTAAATAAAATTTGAAATATAGGATTTTGTATTGAACCTGGTCCTTCGATTCAAATTTAATGAAATCTGACCGTTGATTTGTTTCTACAAAATTTCAATCATGAGATGTATAATAAACAAAATCTAATGGTTCATAAATTAAGATGTAAAAAATAATTTATTGTTAAAAATAATGCCCAAATCACATGAACAACGCGTGTGCTACATTGCCAGGTCTGATGGGGTGTTTTGTCATATTTTGAAAATGACAATGGGTCTTTTTAGTTTTTGATTTTTTAAAAGGGGGTATTTGAAATATTTTTAAAAATATAGGGGGTAAATTGCATTTTACCTGTTGAAACTGAGGCTAATAATGAGGATAGGGTTTCTTATTTTGAGTATTTTGCTGAAAGGGATATTATTAATAATAGTTGTGATCCTTTGGGAAATAAGGGGGTGGAGTTAAATGAGGTAAATCAAGCCGTGGGTATAAATAATTTTGAGCTAAATATTGAGGAAAACGTGATTTAGAGTGACCCTGAAATATTATCATAGCTTTCTGACTTTAATGTTAGTCAGTCTTTTATAATCGATGTAAGTTTCACAACAGACCATGGAGACTTTGAGAACCCTACTTGAAATATGTTTGATTTTAGGTTATTTTTTGTTCAGCATGGAGCCGTGTTAAGCTTCAGATTTGAGGATGCCAATATCAATAATTTTGTACTTTTAGCGTCAAAATTGTATATAAAGACTTCACAAACTATTAAAAGAATTTTTTTTCATTCATGCAATGCACTAGTCTAAATACAAGTATTTTGCTTTGCATCCCAGTTACATATTGCACTTTCCATTTGCATACAGTAATAACCAAACATGAAATTATACCCACTCCTTGTAACTTATTGTTGTCCGCACTCAACATTTCATTAATTGCTTCTAATGTGTTTATATTCTCATTTTATTGCTACAAAAATCGGATGAAACCACGGCCAATCTTCAATCCTTTTTTTCCCCCACAAATTTCAGGTTTGATCATCTCAGAAAATTACATCAATTTGATTTCTAAAATTAAAAAAATCACAAGTTTAAAACCACACAAAATACTTAGCATAAAAAACGATACCAGTCTGCACAACCTAGAATTTTCTTCTGGGATTATTTCCAATCCAAGCTGTTCGCATTGTAGCACTATTTTTACATTCATATCTCACATCACAAAAATCACTCAAATACTACAGTGATCGACGACATGAAAAACAAGAATTTTTAAGCTAGAGATGCTACCACTAGACATTGCAATTTTTGCCAAGAAAAATATAATGCATCTAAAATTTACTGATTATTTTTTTGGGTAGTTGCTGCAAACAAACAACAAACTTATGCAAGAAAAAATGCTTCACTTTCAGCCAGTTTTATACTACTGAGCAGAGGGTATTTTGGTCCAAAATTCTAACCGCTAGCATCAAATGGATATGGAATATCGTCAACGCCATATCAACTTTTCTAGGCGGTTAGAATAACGATTCTCAACATCAAGGATCGTGCGGTATATTTTATAGTTTAAAAATCATTTACTATTTAAGTGATAAATTAAGTGAGAATGTACTTTACCCTATATTTATCAAATGATTGACTTAATCTTGAATAAATATCTATAAATTCCCATAGAAAATCATTGTTAATACATCTCATCACTTTCTAATTTTTTTCCCTTACCCTTTGATCTTTCAATTAACCTATCGCTCTTTCATACAAAGTCAACTCAATTTAATTTTTGAATTCACCAATCACACTCACTCCAAATTTCCAAAATAGGAATTTAATTTGATTCCAAATGAAAATTCCATACGAGAATTATAAAAGTCGAGCTATTATTATAATTCCATTTCTAAAAATTGTTCACTCTAATTTCATATAAACCTCACGATTTTATCTTGAAAGGGCATGTGTCGTTAGAAAGAAGTCACCTTAGATTATAAGTACTTAAAGTTTTATATCTGTAATCAACATGTTACGTTTCTCTATATTAATTTATTGATTAATGAATAATTAAAAAAATAATAAATTATGTAATAAATTGGATTCTACTAAAATGATGTATGTAAGAGTTTTGCTCTAAGTCTCACTCTGGAGGACTCCCAAACCTGTCCAAAGTGTGTGTGTATATATATATATACCCTCAATTTCACAACTCGCCTTCCGTAGCTCTCAAGTCTTGCACTCACAATCCACTTGTTCTTGTGATTCCTTCTTACTCATCTCTCTCTCTCCTCCGGCGAAATTCTCCGCCATGACTGACCCTGCAAAAGCTCAAGACGTGGATCCCTTCCTCCTCAATTACGACGCGGCCGAAGTCCGGATCGCCGCTGAGTTTTTGTCCAATTGGCTGCCTTTTCTATCCCGGGGCCTCTGCAAATCGTGCACCCAGACTCTTTCCGATGGCATCCGATCCCTCCATACAGGTGGACAACTGTGCCCTCTCTTTCTACGTGGTATCAGCGTATATACGTATGGAATTCGTGGAGTGCAGAGATTTATTTGATTCTCTCTATGCTAGTTGCCTAATGGGTCGTATAATTCATGGGAGTTTGGAGCATATCTTTGCTGCTTTTTTCTTTTCTATATTAAGAAATGACATATTAAGTCTTTCACTATTGTTTTTCTTTATGAATTTTTGCTAAAGAAACAGAATTCACTTCACAGAGATTTTGACCTTTTGAGTAATATATTTAAGAAGTGGAACTAGAATTCTTTTAGGTGAAGAGAATTTTTAAGGCAGAGTTTCTAGTGAATAGTATCTTATTTTCTCGAGACAATTTATTTTTGGAATTTAAACTTGTTTTTGCTGGAGCAGTTTCCTTTGTGAAGGTTATTCTTTTTCTACAAGAAGTATCCTAATTTAGATTCTTTTATTTTTTTCCTTAACTTTACCTTATTATGTTTAGGTGGAAAAATATGAAATTTAGGTAATGCACTACTATTTCGGTGAGTGCTGCTGCCTTTAAGTTTTACTGTCTTAATTAAGATGTTGAAATCTTTCATGCAGAAGAGAATTTTGCTGCTTCTACTCCAAGTATTACAGATGGGAACCAATGTAAGGAAGATCACAGTAATTGCAGTGCCCATTCCACTGGGAGTACAAAAAGACAGTGTATATCATAATGATGACACAGATACACATTCATTAGGAAGTTGGAAGGACGAGGCCGATGGGTTCTCAGAACATACTGCTGAACCATCGTCAACAAATGAAACATTTAACTCCTCAGCACCACTTGCAAGCCCAACTGTGAAAAAGTCTTGGGCTGATATGGCCCTGGAGGATGATCTCGCGGCAGAAGAGAATGAAGTGAGTAGTAGATTTATCAACATGAATGATTCTTCTGCAGAGCGAACATCAGTTGATGAACTTAAGCCGAAAGTGGCTTTGTCGAGAGATCAGAGAGAGTATATTCGATTTAGTAGTGTTCAGAGGAAGAAGGATTTCATATGTTTGGAAAGAGTTAATGGGAAATTTGTTAACATACTGGATGGGCTGGAGTTACATAAAGGTGTCTTCAGTGCTGCAGAACAGAAGAGGATTGTTAGTTATGTCGAACAGCTCGAGGAGATGGGAAGGAATGGGCAGTTGAAAGGTGAGTTTATTGGCATGAGTTTAACTGACAGATTGCAATTTTTCATTCATGTCTCTAAAGCCCTTAGACTTAATGATGTTTTAGTTTCCCAAACTGGCACATTTCTTACTCGAAGTATTTCCATACTTACACTAATAATGTGATTCCACTAATATCCAATGTTACTTCTAAGGGAAAAATATTTAAATACACCGTAGGCTTTCACTTTTTTCCATATCTCAACTAAAACCACGTGGCATGCAAAATGAAACATTCAAATTTAACTGAGGTCATGGACACATTCCTTTTTACTATTTCACTCGACTAAACAAAAGACAAGTATTGGAGAAAACCTTTCTATTCTAGCTTTGGGTGGGTAGGCAAACATAAGAAGCTGAAAGCCATTTCACACTTTCCGCCTTATATTGCCTTCCTGGGAGTGGCCTCTCTCTGCACCAATGGGTCTGTGGAGTCGCCCCTCCCTTCATAACCCACTGTTTCGTTTGGGAACTATTGAATTGGGTTGACAAGATTTGACGCTTGCCACTCTGACTAAGTTTGAGTTAACTTGAGGAAAGAAAATGACAATTTACTATTGGTGGGTGACCCTAGAAACTTGTAGATGGGCCCATGTAATCTTGAACATAAAAAATGGGCAACTCTCTCTGGCAGTTCCTTGATTCATACCAAATTAGCTTTGCCTATCATCTTGGTGTTTTCCATGAGTAACAATGACCTTATTTGGAATTTACTGCATTTTTCAACACTGCTGATGCTTCTTAGGCCTTTTAGGAGAGTTTTGGAAACCATGGCAGTAATCCTTGTTGTTATGCAGAACCCCGTGGGGAGTATTCTCTGTTGATTAATGTGTGGGGTCTTATTTCCTATTCATCTGGATGTTAGCAATAATTGCCTTTTCTCTTTTGATATCATTGTCCAAAGAAATGTCCTTGTGGGTCGATCCTTTGGGGCTATTGTAGAGGCTTAAATTTGAATATTATGCTATTTGTCTTCTGTGTGATGTTTGGAATCAGTTCTGCAACTGTTTCTTTGTTTGGATGCAGACATTTGCTGTACACCACGACTCTCAGTAATGGGTCATAGTTGTTAAAGGCTTGCTTAGGTATGATGCGCTGCGAAGTGCAAAATGAGGCAGGGTGCAGGCCTTCAATAAGGCTTGTGCCCTGTGGTCTTTTTTGAGGGCACTGGGCAAACCATAGTTAAACAAACCTAGATGGTTTATGAAGTTACCCTAACGCAGAATAGGCGTTTAAAATTAGTCAAACCCAAAAATAAAGCACTTGGTGAGTTTTTGAAGTTGATCAAATTGAAAAAAGTTGCAAGACCGCATAGCAAGAACAAACCAGCATTTCTTTGTTCAATGCGGCCAATTTCTCCTTTCTCCAGCTTGAACTAAACTCCCTCTTTTTTCTTGTCTTCTCTTTTGTTTCTATTTCTCGCTGCTACTTATATCTTCTGTTCTTTTTACCCTCTTCTGTCTTTATGTCTCTCCTCTTCTTTTGTCTTTTCTTTTCTTCACTTTTCCAGTTGTTCTATTTTCTTCGTTTTATTTCTCTTCCCTCTTCTCAACTCACCTTTCTGCAAAACACTACATACTTTCTCTTTGGCATTCACACTCCTAATTCAATTAGGCCTTTATTTATCACAAGCGGAAAATTGTCGAGTTATGCGTGAATTTGTAGTAATTTACGAATTTAGTGCTAAATGAGAGACTTTCACTAAATGTGCTGAAATCATTGAAATTGCTGAGATTAATTGTAATTGGTTTGAAAATTCTTTGAAATATACTGTTAAGTATGATGAAAGCCGTTATCTCTATAACCAAATTGTTTAAAATGATGAAAATTTCTGTAGATTTGCCCACGTCTAGTGAAATGATTCACAATAGGTTATTATCTGCTAACATTCAATAATTTTCATGTGCTTAACATAACTTTGCTCTGACTTTTCTGCATGATTGCTGAATTTCAAGAATTTAGTTGAAAAACTACCTTTCACCCCAGAAATATGAAGCTACCTTTAGTTTAAAAGACTCTGCATTTATCTTGGATTTTCTCCATCTCGTGAAGGTTATAGTATTATTTTCGTGCTAAAGGAATGAGACCTTTCTGAAATGCATTGTATGAATTTGTGGATGGTGGAATGAAGTTTAATTGACAGCACTTGAATAGGAACTTTTAATGGCAAATGAATATAATATTCCACGCTTTCCTGTATGGAATGAGAAAGCAGTCTGTTTGTTGCTATTGTAGTGTTACCAAAGAATGACACCAATACCATGTAAAATCTTAAACGTCTTCAAGTCAAATAATAAATATTACTCGGCACACTGTTCTTACCATTTTTTATATTTCTATGAAGCAAAACGTTATCTTTTGTGGCTTCTGCAAACTTTTGTCTGTTAAAACTGGTGCCTTTTGTGGATGAGTGGACTTTAATGGTTTCTTGCAAATCTAGGGCTGTTGGTAGCTTGTTTCACTGTGAGAAATATTCAATGTGTGCCTTTTCATCTTCAATGCCTCAAATTGAGTTTCCAATTCGGAAAGCTAAAGCATATTGGGGATTTTCTTTCATAAGTTATGAACATAAAGGTTCTGGGAATATGTTTTCCTCTTACTCTTGTTGTCTTGAAGTGCTTTAAGTGATGAAGTTTTGGGACCTTTTTGTTGCATGACATGTTTTACCTTGAACTATCATATTACTGAAAGAAGTAATTGGAACAGAAGGAGCATTTACAATTTTCACCTAGGAATTAATAACTTTTTTTGTCCCCGTTTGGGTTGGTAATCTGCACAAAATTTGAAGTTTGCAGGATTCCCTTTGATTTGAATTTTGAAATGACTGAGATCCAGACCCGAAATGATTTAGCTCACTAGTGTGTAACTTTGCCATATATTGCTAAAATACCATATCTATTCTTTCAATTCTATCTTTCGTTTCCTGTTTTGCATAAATTGAATTTTTTCTCTTCTTTGTGCTCTCAAGTTGCCTAGTGTACATCTTTCCGTTTCTTTTTCTTATGATCCACATTGTTGGTATCTGTATTGCAATTGCATACGTGAATTTACCTTTTTTGTGACGTCCTGGTCTTTCATTGAATTTTATGTTCCATTATAAAGGTTAGAGTTCAGAATGGTTAGAGTAAGTTTATTTTTTCTTTTTTTGGTTTCGTTTAGAATTTGCTCAAATCTTATTTACCGAACTGTTCTAGTTAATATGCTCGCTCCTTGAAAATTTTATTTCAGAGCGTACTTTCTCTGCACCTCAAAAGTGTAACTTCTACATAACTGATGAGAGGAAAGGACGTATACTCTGCAATTTTTGGTGCTGTTACAATGTTTATGCTGTAGTAAGTTCCCCTGAGATCTTGCTTCTGATCTGAAACTTCCGTAAATTTGAGCTATAGCTTTATGGAAGTTTATATTTAAATAGCCTTAATATGAACTTTTACTGGGTGGCAGGATAAAAATGGTAATCCACCAGGCATCCTCAAGAATGAAACTGTTGATCCTTTGCCTCATCTGTTCAAGTTATGATCAAAAGGCTTGTCAGGTGGGCATGTTTTTGCCGCCATCTTGTGTCCCTGACAGCTGTATCGTGAATATCTATGAAGAGGGGGACTGTATACCACCTCACATCGATAATCATGATTTTGTTAGACCATTTTGTACGGTTTCATTTCTAAGCGAGTGCGAGATTCTTTTTGGTTCAAACTTGAAATAGTGGGTGCTGGTGAGTTTGCTGGTTTTTTTATGCGATTCCCCTGCTGTCGGTAAGTAATGTTTTGTTGCGCAAAAATACTTCCATATACGGATTTGTCCTTTCCTTTAAGTGATCATGTGTTTGTTTAATTTTCAACCAGATCTGTTCTTGTTATAAATGGAAATGGAGCTGAAAACGTGGCTAAACACTGTGTGCCAGCAGTCCTGCGAGAAGGTACTAATTGGAACTAAGGTAGATTTCTTCTCTCATCATGGTTTCACTGAGTATGCTGAGTCCTACTTGTTCATTGCCAGGATATCAATAACCTTTAGGAGAATGGGATGACACCAAAACGACCATCTGGATATGCCCCTGAACCTGATCTGGAAGGGCTTGAGCCTTTGTTGGTTGAATCAGACAGATCGAGGAAATATTATGCTTCAAGACCAAGACGCTCCTCAGGAAAGCCAGCTGTTGGACAGAAGAGAGGGATAGGATAGACCATGGGAGAAGACTGATCATAGATAATGCAGATGCCCGTTCAGGACGAACCCGACAAGGTCCTGGAAATCGGAGAAGGTTCCGTGCTAACTCAGAAAATTGATGTCATGAGAGAGATGATATGGCTGTTACATGTGTAGACTCCTGTCAATTTTAGTGAAGAGTTGCTTTCTGCGCGGAATTGTGCTGAACTAAGTGGTTTTTTTCCGATTCAGGTATTATCTATCTTATCAGTGCAGGAGTCGTGATAATGCAATATGTGTGCTTGCGTATGGGTATAGCAACTGTTCTTTTGAGCCATGTTTGTACTTTAAATTTCCAAGTTGGTTTGAGGTGGAAAAACATCGGTTTGGAGCTTATGGAAAAGTGGTGTTTCTGGTGCGGCTGCCATGCTTCCATGTCGAACAGACAGTTTAACTATTTCATGTCTTGGAGCAGATAAAGCCTCCGTCTGACATGACGTTCCAAGTTTTGGCAGCAGGCGCAAATGAATAGTTGAATTCGAACCTTCAAGATTCTTATTGATGCTCATTCTAAGCTCGCGGAAAAAAAGATACACCAAACCCGAATGGATTAGTTTGAGTTGGTTTGGAAGTCTGATTCAAGTGAAACCAAAAAGTAAAAAGAGTCTATTTATTCTTTTTTTGTTGGGTGTAGTCACAATTTATTTTCACTATTCTTCAGTGAGCAATGACCTCTGTATCATGTTTCAGTTTGTTCATATGTTTCTGGCTTTCTGCTGGTAGTTTGAGGTAAATTTGTGTTTCCATAGATGTGTTCAAGTTCATATTGAATGATGCAACTATGGAAGTAAAATCTGCTACATAAATTCAGTAAGTGAAGCAGGGTTGGATCATGTTGATACAAGAGTTATTTTTAGTGGTTAGAATTTTCAATCCCTTCAGGCAATGTTTCTTCTTTATAATAGGGATAATTATATTTACACTCCTGATCTAAAGTTTACGTAGACAAACTACTTTTATATTTTGCATAATTATATGAACCAACTCCTGATAGCCAAAAACAGGAATAGTTTGTGTAATGATGTTGCTGTTTTGGGGGTATATATGTATAATTTTTCAGAAAACAGAGGGATTTGTTGTGAATGATTTTAACGTTTCTTGGTGGCTGGATGTGTAATTTTTTTAAAAGACAGAATCTTTTATGTAAACAGCCTATAATTCAGGAGTGTAGATGTAATTATACCTCTCATTTGAGTTCCAAAATGAGTTGCTTTCATTGTATATATGTGATCCTAGATTCTAAACCCGTGACTTTCTTCGAATTGATTTCTACACTTCACTTATTCACTTGATGCTCCATTGAAGGTTTAATGAATGAAAGAATAGGAGAATGAAAAATCAACAAGAATTATAATTTGGATAAATCACATCGATATTTTCTAAAATTAGGTTGAATTATATAAATTATCTCTATGTTTTATAAAATTATAAGTACATTGTCTGAGAGGTATTAATGTAACGTATGTAGGAGATGTTTGTATAGAATTCCACGATGGGATAGGAAGTATACTTCTAATTATTTATAAAAGGCATGTGGTGTTTATACAATTAAATCTAACCTCCGACAGTGTTAATGTAATTTCCTTATACAATTGACATTCCTTCTGTGGTTTGTCGGAGAAATTTATAAATTAATGAATAAGATCCCTTTGTATTTAAGTCGGAACTCTATCTATAATGATATAGTTTGTCGGAGAAATTAATTAATTTACAAAAGCAGCCCACTTCAGGCCCATACCGGAAAGAGAATCAATATATTAATTAGGGTCAACATTGATATTTCTGAAGTTAGGTTTAATTATACAAATATTCTCTGTTTTTTGTGAAATTATAGCTACACTCCTTAAGGGGTGTTAGTGTACTATTTTTCAAGGAATATTAGTGTAAGCTTTGTCTTTGAATAGGGGGTGTAGTTGTAATACAATTACAATATCAGGGAATGTAGCTGTAATTTCGCAAAAGACAGAAGATATTTGTGTAATTGGGTCTAACCTAAGGGGGTGTTACTGTAATTTACCCTATTAATTATTACCTGAACTCGATCCAACCTATTTAAAGATCCAATGGGTTTTTTTGGCCCAAGCCACTGTTCTAGGACCAATTTGGTCGGGTTGGGCCCAAACCCGATTTTTTTTCTTCGCTTTTTCCTAATGTTATTGACTAATGTTTTCCATTTTTGCTCAAGCCAAGATAATTAAAAAGTTCAACGAAATTCTAAATTAAAGCAAAAACTATAAATATGTTGGGTACATATTCAACAAAAAGTTACTAATATCAAACTTTTCAAAATGAGGCCAAATAGATGATTTATTGATATTTGGATATCAATGATTTATCAAAATAGGAAATTGTGTTCAAATTAGCAATGATTTACTATATCATTTATTATATACGATATACATTTTTAATTTTTCTTTCTATTTTATATTGTTATCATTAATTTATTAATAGTTATTGAGACCAAAATCACAAATAAATCTTTTCGATTGCAGTTTTTAAAGAATATATGATTTCTTATATCATTTGAAAATAATCTAATATGAAATATTAAATCCATATATTTAATATTATATAATTTTGAGTTTCAATTTTATCATTCAACCAAATATCATTCCGTACCAAGATGTTGAAAAATATTCCTACCATAATTAATATATTTATATAACTAGTTATTCAATTATTTATTGATAAAAAAAGTACATAGTTAAAAATTTACACATTAAATATATTTTAAAATTTTGAATTTTATTTACTTGAATTTAGATAGATGGATTGATAATAATATGATCGAATTGGGATAAAGATAGAACCATTTTTCTTATATCAAATTCAGTGCATATGGCCCATTGGGGTCTCTTCTTAAGGCAACAATTGGTTTTCCTCTCTTGTTTAGCTAGCAAACATATCTAATCATTGATTTTTAAAGGGATAATTACACTCCTCTCTCATCATATGAGGTTTGGTGTAATTATATTTAAATCTCTTATAATTTAAAAAATTACATATTTAAGAATAGTTTGGTCATAAAAGGATTCGTTTGACCAACAATAAGTCAATAATAAGTCAATCGATGACAAATATCACATTTAATTCATTTTTTTTTTTTTTTTTGCTAATATCAACAATTCCGATGAATTTTGACTAACGGGGATCTATTTGTCAGACAGAAGCAAACCTCAGGGTAGTAGATGTAATTTTTTTAAATTATAGAAAATTTACATATAATTACACTGAACCTCAAGAGAGAGTAGCGTAATTATCCCATTTTTAAAACTTAGATTGGCAATCATGATCTACAATTATCTCTGGGCACGTTTTCCACTAGGTATTGGATGTGTCTTAACTGAACATAATTTGAGAATCCTATTCTGAGAAGTCCAACCCCAAGGACTCATTTTGCGCTTTATCTGTAGTTATATCCGGTCTCTCTTCGACCTTTTTTTTTTTTTTTATTATTATTATTATTATTTTTTTTTTATTTTTTTTATTATCGCTTCGACTCTCTTTGTTCTATTTATTACTAGTCGTCGTAAACTCGCCGTTTCTGCGTGCATATAATAAATAATATTTTACGTATTAAAATATATTATAAATAAAAATGAAATATATAAACTAACACATCATATTAAAAAATGGTTAAATTATTTTACCCCCCTGTGTTATTCTTAATGTTAAAAAAAAACCCCCTATGATAATAAAAACAACAAAAATTTCCCTTGTATTTCTGAAAATAGAGCAAACCACCCCCCCGCCAATAGAGAGAGTGAAATTCACGCCCCATCCTTGCGAAGTTTTATGATTTTTAAGGAAAAAAATTTATTTTATATATAAATATATACATAATATATTAATACTTATATATAATATTAAATATTTATAATATTTAACTCCCCCCCCACCCCCAACCAGTCTGCTACCGCCAGCCCCTTCCCTCCCCCTCCCACTCCCACGCCATTGTCGCCCCTTCCACGCTATGGCCGCCCCCTCCCACGCCATGGCGCCCCTTCCCACGCCATCGTCGCCCCTAGCTCCTGCCTACCAAACCCCAACCCCCGTTGCCGCTAGCCCACGCCATTGCCGCCCCCTCCACGCCATGATCGCCCCCTCCCATCTCCAGTGCCAAACCCCAACCAACGCCTTTGCCGCCGCCACGCCCTAGCCTAGTGGCTCGACCCCGTTCCTCAAGTGCTCCCTTCCCCCCCCCCCCCCCCCCCTTCGGCCGTCATGCCGGGGTGGTGCCGGTCTCTCTCCCCCTATATTGCATATATAATTAATATATCTATATACATTATATAATTTTATATATAATTATATATTATATTATATAAATATTATTTTGAATTAATATAATTTTATATTATATATAAAATTATATATTTACATAAATATTAATTTTAATCTAAACCATTGATTTGTTAGTGAAATCTTGACCATGGATTCATATCAAAATCCAATGGTTTAAATAAAAATATAAATATAATTTTAAAAATAAAAATTAAGAAAAATGGCAAAAGAGCACGTGCACCTCACGCAATCGCGTGAGGAGCCTTTGTTGCTCCATTTCAGAAACACAGGGGGGTAAATAGCTGTTTTTATATCACAGGGGGGTAAAATGCATTTAACCCCATTAAAAAAGAAGAAGAAAGAAAGACAAATTTAATTTACAATTATATAAAATTTAAAAAGTTGAATAAAGTAGTTATCATATCAGTGAGGTTATTTTTGGGCATTACAAAAAAATGGTGCGCTGGTGTCATTAACCGCATTTGTAAGTAAAAAGGATTTCTTTTATACTAGTCGCGTGCACGCATCCTGCGTGCATATAATAAATAATATTTCATGTTTTAAAATATATTATAACACACTTCAAAAAAAAAAAAAAAAAAAAGAGAGAGAGAGAAGAAATAAAGAAAGAAAGAAACTAACTTAGGGTATTATTTGGCATAACAAAAAATTGGTGTAAGTGGTGTAATTAACCGCCTTTTGTTAGTAAAAATTGTGTTTTCTTTATATATTAGTATAGATTAGCTGTTGTCGCACGCCGTCCCTGCGTGCATATAATAAATATTTTTTTGTACTTTATAATATATTATTATTATTATAAATAAGAGCAAAATATAAACCATTACATCACATTAAAAAAATAAAGAAAGAAAGAAAAAACTTAATTTATCAATTAGTGAAACTTTGGAAGTTAATAAGTGATTATTTTATCGTTGAAGGGCATTTTGACTCACAAAAAATAATGCAGCGTATAATTAACTGTCGTTGTGAGTGTGGAGGGTTAAACTGATTTCTTACTAAACCCTTTCTTTTTCCAAAGTCACACTATTATTCGGCAACCATAACAACATTGGTCCAATTATTCTCTCCAGTTTTCCCCACCACCTTGTTGCTAGACTTCATTCCTATTTTTCCTCGCCTCCTCTTCTCCATCTTCGTTGTCTAAATATTCCATCTCTCCATATATTTCTTCTTCTTCTTCTTCTTCTTTTGTCTTCTTGTTCATCTTTCTCTTGTTTGTGCTATCTGGTCTTGTGATTCTAGGTGTTTCTTTTAGTATTGTTGATGTGATTTTGCTGGGTGTTAAGCTATCTTGAGAATGTCCATTTCTTCCATGTATGCTGCTTTAGTGAGACAAGAGTTAGTCCTGAGAGCGTAGGGGATCTTCATACACTGAATTTGAAAATTCACATGGATTGACTTTCTCTCTCTACTCGTTCACTTAGTTGAGGAGGGAACCTATCCTTGTGAGGTGTGTGAATCCTATTTCTAGGAGGCAGATGCCAGCAAGATTCACTAGAAAAAAAGTCACTAGGTTATATTTTTAATGATTATGGCTAAAAATCGTAGTGAATAACTATTATTAACTACGGTTAAATAAAAATTGATGCAAAGACTAGCTTTTTCACCATGAAAAACTTATTTGCTACGGCTAAAAGCCGTGGTAAAAACATTCGTCATGGCTTTTAGTCATGACAAATGTTTTAGCCACCCTCGCAAAAACCACGGTCAACAACCATTACGAGGCCGTGGTCAATGACTATTTGCTATGGCAATTTAGTATTAACCATGGCAATTAACCATGGTTAAAGATTATATTTCTTGTAGTGATTACGGAACAAGTAGGTAGCCCGAAGTCGGGAAAATAATATTTTTCATCCCATAACTTAGGGCATTTTTACTTTTGGTCCCATTGGTTACGGAATTATCACTTTTCGTCCTGTAACTTTCAAAAGTAGCACTTTCGGTCCATGACACTTTTCGTTAGATAGTTATAGAAAGTGTCACGTGGCCGTTAAGTGCATGGGGACCAAAAGTTGTTACATTTTTGAAAGTTATGGACCAAAAAGTGAGAATTCCATAACATATGGACCAAAAGTGTTATGGCCCTAACGGCCACGTACTAAGCACGTGATGTTTTCCGTTAAACAATCTAACGGAGAGGTGACATGGGACTAAAAGTGCTACTTTTTAGAAATTACGCAACGAAAAGTGAGAATTCCGCAACCAATGGGATCAAAAGTAGGAAGACCCTAAGTTACAGGACGAAAAGTGTTATTTCCCCCCCCTTCCCAAAGTCCTATCACATTAATGTAAGAAAGAACCTGTGACTATAAAGTGTGGATGTTTCTATACCATGTAAGCATGCCTCATTACAAATTGAGCACAAGAGGGGCAACATTAAATTATACATTGATTCTGGTTTCCATAAATTCATGTACATGAAGACATATTCTCATAAAATCCATGTGATTCTTGTCTACATTTTGCATTCTTTGAATGTATATCCTAAGTCTATACTGCTCCACACCAATTAAGAGAATGTCCAGTAGGCTAAAGAAACATACGAGAAGGGACGTGAAGAGGGATCTAAGGTCAACAAACCAAACTCTTTGAAATACCACAAATTTGATCACACTAGCCACAATAAGAGAACTTGTGGTTGATCACCAATACACAAAAAGAAGAGGAAAGGCAAGGTTGCAGTCCAACAATTATAAGTTTTTGATTTATGAAGCATAAATAGTTTTTTGGCCTTGTTGTAATAATTTAATATTAATTGGGTTTTTATTGTTATATTTTGTTTGATTTTACAGGTTGAGGTTGATGAAAATGTGTCGTTGGCATAGGCAATTAGAGCAGACAAGAGGCAAAAAATGAACGCACAACTGAAGGAGATTTCATTGGGTAGTTAAGTAGGTCTTTCCCTAACTCAGCATAGTCAATATAAAGCAAATGCACAAAATGGTGAGATTTCAACACCTGCATATAAAGATCCATTTTCAACCCAGATTGAAATAGAAACAACTACCGTTGTATTTTTTGAGGATGCTCAGTCTTAAACACCTCAATCTTTAATTACTTGCATGAATTGAATTAAATGTGAGGGTGCACAACTGGATGGTTTCAGGTTGCTTTGTTGGGATTAAGAGGGTGTTTGATTAAGTTTTTTAAAAATATTTTATAAGCTCCTACATCTTATAAATATTGGATCTTAGTTTAAAAATAAGCTCTTAAAAGCGTTTGATAATATAAGATGTTCAAGCTTATAAGATGATTTCACATCTTATAAGATGTTAGAGTGTTTGGCATAATGAGGTTTTTTTTATTGTAAAATGATAAAAAATGACATGATACAATTAGAATAAGATAAGTTACTATTTGACATATGTTATATTTAAATACTTTTAAAATACTTTCATAAATAGTATACATTAGTCTAACTCAAAATAAAAATTTAATAGATATTCCTTTTACAAAAATAAAAATTTGACATATTATTATCTCTAACTTTTCATCGAAATAATTATTAACATTCATACTAGTTGAATATTAAAATGAATATATAGTTTATATATTTTTTTTGTTAATATAATGACTAATTTTAACATATTATAATATATAATGTCTTGAAACTATATTTTTTAGTAAATATAACATCAATAGCAATTTGTTTCATAATTATATTAATTGAAAATTAATATTTATTACGTAATTAATGTCATAGTTATATTAAATTGAGGAAAGAGATCATGTATAAAATTACATATATATATAGAGAGAGAGGGGGGGGGGGAGGGGGGCGAGACGTACTTAATACGCATGGGGAGAGAGAGAGAGAGAGAGAGAGAGAGAGAGGGAGGGAGATAGAGAGGGAGAGAGACACTATAAAAAGTACGAGATTTATAACGATCGTCTTCAAACGCCTTCTAAGGGTCTTTGAAATAATTTTAAAATGGATAACCTTTGCTGACGTCATGTAGCTGTAAATAAACGGAGTCATTTTGTAACAGCGGAATCACTATAAAAAAGAGCGGGAATAGGCGCGGATTGTTATGATTGTTCCAAAATTGAGTTCAATTTGGAACGATTACAAGAACTGTTGTGGAACGGTTATCCATTGCTAACGTCATATTCGTGTAATGATAAATCATAACTTATTGGAAAGAAAAGATCGTTACGAGTTTTGTGCCAAACTATATGTTCCAACGTGGAGTCCAACACCCGTTCCAAATAGAGAACATGAAAAAATCTGTATTACAATTTGGAATATATATGCGTCTCTTGGAACAGTAAGTGGACGTAAAACGCATACTGCTCCGAATCCCAGCCCCACGATCGGTATAAATTGGAATGCTAGAATGATCGTTCCAAAATATAGTACAAAATGAGACAGTTTTTTTCCTAGTGAAAATTTTGTAATACAATTACCGTTCCTAATTATGGTACTTATCAAAACTAAATTAAAGTTGCAAGAACTGTCACAAAAGGTGTTACACTTTGGAATGGTTCATGTACATAAGAGATTATCTATTACAATACCCGTTCCAATTCCAAATACACTACAACGGCTATATTTTAACGGATATATCCGTGTTCTTGTTGTTGTGCTTGCACCCACTCCTAATGCTGATTCAACGGCTAGATTTTAACGGCTAGCTTTGGAGTTCCAATTACTGTTCGAATGCCCGTTCCAAAATTTCTTATATATATATATTCCCTTCATTTCATTTTTTCTCACTCTCTCTCTCTCTCTTGCATTTTTATACATATAAACATATTATCACCAATCTTTGTTAAATTTCCATTGATCTTTGAAGTTGTTTTATTTAGGTAACAGCTTGAAACCCTTTCAGGTCGATTAAAATGCATGTAGTTAATTAATGGTTGTATATATATATATTAGTTTGTTTTGCTTATTTAATTACTTTTGTCAATTGCATGTGTACAACTAATCATGTAAGACAGTTGAGGAGATGGATGTATGATGTGGACCTGTTGGGTGTGACGTTGGAGCTTGAGGATGGTGTTACTGGCATTTCTTGAATGGGCAAGTCTCAGCGTGCATATATGAACGGGGAGAAGATTAAGTATATGTGTCAAAAGTGCAAAAATGAAAGATTCAAAACATCGAACGAGGTAAACTTCGACTTGTGTATGAAAGGGTTTATACCGGAGTACTATAATTGGACTTCGCATGGTGAAGAGAGGGTGCAGGGATACTTTAATGCATTGACCGCGGCCCCTGCTCAGCAACAACAAATGCCAGCCGTTCAGGAGGAGGGTAGTACACATTAGGGTGATGCGGCACAGATGGATTGGGAGGAGAGGATGATTCTCGATGCCATTGGTCCGACTTTCTAGTCTTCTTATAACCATGAGGGTGTGCCTGATGATGGTATAAGGTATTGTCCTTTTGATGTCAAGCCAAGTTCATATTACGATGAGGGCCCCTATGATTATGTGTCTGAATTGTCAACCGTTTTATTGATGTAGTGCATGTTGCCGAGCAACCCTTGTGGAATGGTTGCACCCAATGTCAGTTGGCGTCAATTGCTAGTTTGGTGAATATCAAGACTGAGGGGGGAGGGGTTTTCGAGCGAACATATGATCAACTGTGCCAGTGGGCTGATCATATACTGCCCCGTGATCACACTTTCCAACCAAATTACTATAGAACGAAGAAATTGATAAGACACTGGGATTACCTGTTGAGAAGATTCATGCGTGTAAAAGAGGTTGCATGTTGTACTGGAAGGACGACATTGATCTAGACTACTGCACATTTTGTGGAAAAGCTAGGTACAGGCCGACCAGGGAGAGAAATCCTAGACGCAAGAAGTCCCCACATACCATTCTAAGGTCCCTGCCGCTTACCACTAGAATAAACTATACCAGCACCACCATTTCAAAGACCCAATTGTTGATCAACTTGTAGCAACTAATTTTAAGGATTGGTTCAAACATCGTGTAAGTTGATGACTTTTTTTAATAACTATGAATGGTTCAAACTTTCTCATAAACTAAAAATTGTATATATATATATATATATATATATATATATATATATATATATGAACGACAGGTTTATCCCGAATTGAACTACATGGACAAAGAGCTCCTGAAGTGTCATTATTAGGGTTCGAGCGTAGAGGTGACAACATTCCCGTGTTATTTTGTGATTGATTACAATTTTCACACTAAACGTTACAATCTCGGCCGACCAACGTTGAAGTGTGGGGGTGTGTGTCAAAAGCTCATCATATATAGATAGGGACAATGACTTTTATGGGATACTCAAAAGAGATAATTCAGTTGGATTACCCACTTATTTTGACTTGCATGTCGTTCAGTTCAAATTTTGTTGGGTCAATTCGGTAAGAGGCATGAAGGTACACCCTCGTCATCACCTTGTTAATGTTAATTTTAAAAAGGTGTACCAAAAAGATGAACCATTCATACTAGCACAACAAGCAATACAAGTTACTATGCAAAATACCCTAGCATGAAGAGAGATAAAACGGATTGGATGGTTGTTTGCAAAACCAAGGCTCGAAGAGTAGTTGATCACTCTCGATGGACTAATGTCGCATATCAGCCGGAGGAAGTGATACATGTCCGTGAAGTTGCTACGGATAATCAGACGTACGACCTACATGATCCAAATGGTATACAACTAGTTGTTGATCTTTCTGTGGCACTTCAACAGGGAGCAGGAATATCAGATTCACCCCATGGGCACACCGATATTGAAGATGCAGAGAATGACGAAGATAGCCTCGAGGACTATTAGATTGATGAGGATGACACTTGAGTACTTAGTGTTTTGTGCTGAAACATTTAAGTTTATATTACTTTATGAGTAATTTTTTTCAACAAAATAAATTTCAATTTTGTAACAGTTTTGTTTAAATAGAAGTGTTCCAATGATCATTCCAAATTACAAACATTTTTGGATGGTGGGAATTTTCTAATTTTGGTACGGTTATATAGTACAATTGTTTAAAAGGCCGTTACAAATAAAATTTTAATTAGTGTTAGCCCAAAAAATAGGGAAAAATTCAAAATTAGGAACGACCGTCAACTATAGGTCAGTCCAAATACCGGCTCAAGTTAATCTTTTGGCGGAAAAACTTAAAAAATTAGGGGGTGCCCAATTTTAAAAGGTCGTTCTAGGATTGGAACTAAAGTCATTCAAAAATATTTATCTTAATCATCATTTATAAAATCAATACAATATGTGTCCGGAATAACTTATGTTCCGGGTATGATATCTTAAAATCGGTATGTCGGATTCATACCAAACTTAAACACATATAAGACTTTGTCTATTTGATCATATTTGACGGTCTAATTTATAATCACATGGCCTGATTGGATGATGTACCGGTTTGAAAGGCTTGGCAGACGTTTCGGATATAATATCTGGACATCCGTCATCCAAATTAGTCCAGAACTTCATAAAATGTATTCTTTTGTCGGTTTGGTCAATATCTAACGGTCTGATCTAAATTTTGACGGTCTAATTAAGCGATGCAGTAGAATAATATAAGATGATGATTACACTAGTGTAATACTAACAATTATGAATATACAAATTTACTTTATTGGGAATATATATATATATATATATATATATCAATCTTAGTTCCAAATAATTTATGTTTTCAATTGTGTTATTCCACAGGTTGTATACTTTTGTTCAACATTAATGTGTTCGGTATGGATTTTTTATTAATTTTTTTAAAAATATTTCCTATTTGGAATTCCCTTTGGAACGGCTTTATATACGATTGTCAATACGTTTTTTTTTTTAGGTTTAGAAAAAAAATATTATATAGAAGTTTTGGAACTCTATTTGGAAGAATTTTGTATACGGATTCTCAATAAGATGTCGTTTAGGTTTAGAAAAAAATATTATATAGTCTATAGTCTATTTGGAACAACTATATGAACGGATAAATATAAGCCTTAGTTTGTATGACGTTGTTTGATAGCATAACATCGTCATTTTGTGATGCAAACGACGTAGTTTATATGTTTTGGAACGACGTTATAAACGACTTGTTTTGTCGATGCCCGTTCCAAAATTATATATATCATGCTTAGCATTTTCCCTTCCCCCACTTCATCTCACTCTCTATCAAACCCCCTCCCCCGCCACTACCACTGCGCGCGACCTCCCCCGTCGACTGGAAATTTCCCTCCACCAGCACCACTGTACGCCGCCACCTTGCTCCACCACTGTCGTCGTTCTCCAACTGAAGCCCACCACCGACACTAGGTAGGCATGGCTAAACCACTTTCTTTTGATGATGTTCCCTTAATTTTTTTATTTTTTTTTTGATTTTTCTACATTTTGTGATGTTTAAATTAGTTGATGATGATGATGATGTCTAAAACTTTCGTTGATGAATGCCTAAAATTTTTTTATGTTTAAATTCTGTTGAAATTTTTTTATATGGATTTCAAGGCTGATAAATTAGGCATGGCTCTGAATTTTTCTAGATGATGCCTAGATCTTTTTATGTTTAAATTTGTGTTGAATTTTTTTAAGATGTTGGAAAATTTTTTTTGAAATTTTTTTTCTGCAATTTTCAATGATTTTATGTAATTTTTGTGTAATTTTGATGCAATTTTCATTAACCTATATTGTTGAAACTAATTAGGAAATTTATTTGGATTTTGTACACATTTTAGAAAAATTATTTGGATAATATTTTTTGAATTTTTGTATAAATATTGGGTAATTTTCAAAAATTTCCTGAATTTATTGAGATTCTTCTACGTAATTTTTTGAAATCAATTTTTTGGAAAATGTAATTTCTGAAAAATATATTTTTCTGAAACAAATTTGGTGAAATGATTTTTATGTAAAATATATGTATTTTTCCAAATATTCGTAATTCCTTTAGCATTTTCTATATTTTTCATTTTCTCCTACAATTAGGACTAACTTTTGGAACTTTTATGTCATTTTAGTATAATTTAGCAAAATAGAAAAAATAGGGTAATTCAAAAAAATTTTAAAAATATTTGGATTTAGTATACATTTTAGAAAAAATTAATGGGTTTTAGTCTCATTTTAGGAAAAATTTGTTTGGGATTTAGTGCACATTTTTGGAAAATTATGGAATCTAGTGCATATTTTAGGAGATTAATGGAATTTAGTACACATTTTAGTAATATACTTTTATAGTTGTTAATATTATTTTATACATAATATTATCAATATAATTTTATACATAATATAATACAATTAATAATTTTTAATATTATAATTTTTCAAGTCATAGATCCATGATGATCTGTGGTTCGGTCCCTCCGGGACATAGTCGTGACCCGCCATTTCTGCTCCCGCCATTGATGCGGAAGTACTCGCACCACTCCCACCACCAGAGCGTGCATCTGGTCACAGCGGGATCATCGGACGCGGGACTAGCAGTTCACAGCCCCTCCCCCCACCCCGAAACATGGGATGAACTAACGCCACCATCTTATGCACGTCACTGTATCAACCTCCGCGATACGAGGTGACGGAATAATTGTCATTGCATTTTTCCGTTTCCAATATTTGATTTTTTTTTTAGGTCGGATTGAGATTTCCACGCCGCAATCATGCTACTGTGAGCAACCATTATCCTCATCCTGGGAATGTATATCGCAGATTTAGCCCCAACTAGTGCAGTACTGGGCGAAACCAGACTTCAAGGCTGTCACGGCCAAGAATAAGGCCAACTGGCCGGCCAACCCTGCTGCAGTAGCTACCGTCTACCACGGGGGATCGTCCTCCTTTGGCATTCACAAGCGGAAGATGGTAAATGTCTTCTTGTTTTTTTTTTTCTTTTTTTGGTTTAAATTCTTTTACCATTCATTAATCACTAACATATCTTTTTTGGTTTTTGGACATGAGGTACAACTCAGTCGGCCTGTCAAGGAGATGGAGGTGTTCTCGAAATGCTACAAAAGGAAGAAGGACGGGCAATGGAGCAACTCGAGGACAGAGGAGGTCGCGGTAAGTAGTTTTATAGTTATTTTTTTTATTTAAAATTCAAATTAATTTATTTTTTTCTGCTAATCACCTAATCCGTTTCCCATGGGACATTCTAGAAGATAGTGGAGGAACAACAGATCCAAACACCAAATTATAAGCAAGATCCTCCAGCCTCTTCTCAAGGCTCGGTGGCCATGACTGAGCAACAATTGTGGATGTCAGTAGCAGGCAGCTAAAAGAGGGGCCGTGCATTCGGTCTGGGTTCCGAGGCCCACGACACACTTGTTGAACCATCACAGCCTAGTTGTGCGCATACATCAGCACTGCCCCCTGCCACCACAATCGAGATGCCCAAACCTTGATGATTGCATCATGAGGATCGAGGAGCTGTTGGGGCATATGGTCAACGCCTAACTTGTCCCTCCAGCGCCCTAACCGTTCCAGCCTCCAGCTGATCAACCGGCTCTCGACAATGATGCACAAGACAGTGCGGACGGGGAATCCGATCTAGATTAGTTTTTTTTTTTTTTTTTTTTTTTGTTAAAGTTGTACATATATAAATACGAATTTTAAACTATTTTTTATTTTTTTAATTATATTATTATCATTTACTTGCTAGATAATTTATTTAAAATATTTCACACTTCAGAAATTCAACAGAATATTTGTAATTAAAAAATTTAAAAGAAAATATTATAATAATTTAAATTGCAGATAAAATATGTAAATAATATATATTAAATTTGTAACGACTTTCCTAACGATTTTTTAGGTACGCTTTACCAACACACAACCTGGAAACAAATTACAAAAATAACTCCAATCAAATTATAAAGCCGTTTCAAATACTGATACAACAATCATTCCAATTGAGATACAAAATGCTCATACAAAACTGTTGCAACAACCGATCCCAGTACAGGAACAACAAATGCTCCAAAAATCGTTACAACAACTATTACAAAATGAGGTATATACAATGTACATAAAGGAGTCACAATATCCATTATAATATGTGTTACAACATATGTTACAACATGAGTTGTTCCAAAGATCATTCAGAAGGTTGTTCCAATAAGATATAACTTAAATCTATTAGCGTAACAATAATCATTTCAAAAATAGGTCCAATTACTTCAACGGATGCCGTCTCAAAAAGAGTTACGTCAATTTCGACATCCGATCAAAGATTGTAATGGTTTATTTAGTTGGTACAATATCCGGTACAAATTAGTAATGGCTTTTGCAAAAGCCATTGCAAATGTTTTGTAACGCTTGTCAAAGGAGCGGAAGGATGGTCATTACCGAGGCCGTTACAAATTTACAACTGATCGTTCCAAATGTCATTCCAATAAAATATTTTATTTTTGTAGTGAGAGAACTTTTTGTTGCTAAAAAAATGTGTATTATGTTAAGGGTAAAATTGAAATATAGCAAATTAATTAGGTTATTTTTGTCTTATCAATTATTATTTTTATAGAACTTATAAAATCTTATTAATTTTTTTTAGGAAAGTTAACTTTTTTTTAAAAAATTTATAAGATCTAAAACATCTTTTGAGATCTTATAAGCTCTTTAAAAAAATATTGCCAAATGGTTTCGAATATTTTAAGAGCTTTCAAATATTTTATAAGATATTTTGAAAAAGCTTTTTAAGCTTAGTCAAATACACTATAAATATATCTTTAGATGTTATTTTGTTGGTTTGGATGTAGATTATCTAGTAGTATTCTGTAACGCTTAAACAATGAACCCCATTTTGTACTAGCTAAGTGAATGCCAATTCCCCCTCCCGTCAGCTAACTATGATAAGTCTATTACAATCTTTACATTATTCTTTAGAGCAACACTAATTCTTAGGGAAAATCATTGTGATTGACCTTAAAAAGTATATTCAAAAGTACAATAGTTGTAACTTATAACATTATTATATATTATATTATTATTAGGATAATTACACTCCCCTCCCCTGGGGCTTGGTGTAATTACACGTAGACTCTCTGTGGTTTGAAAAATTACATTTAACATCCCCTGAGGTTTGCTTCTGTCTAACAAATAGGTTCATCCGTTAGTAAAAATTTACCAAATTTATTGATATTAGCAAAAAAAAAAATTGAACTCAAGGTGTATTTATCAACGATTGACTTATTACTGATCTATTGTAGGTCAAACAACTCTTTTTATGACCAAACTATCCTTACACATTGTCACACGTTAATGCACGAGAGGGTGTATATCTTCACCCTAATTTAGTTATAAAAGATTTGTTTGACCTGCGTTAAGTCATTGATAAGTCAATCGAGGGTAAATATTAATTTTCATTCAGTTTTTTTGTTAATATCAATAAATTCGGTGAATTTAACTAACGATGAGACCTATTTGTTAGACAGACACTACAAAAAAAATGCGGGAATTGGAACGGATATAGATGCCCGTTCCAACTACCGTTCCAAATAGGAACGTTAAATGGAACTGTTGTGGAACGGGAAACCGTTGATGACGTCACTGTCGATGTAATTGTAATACAAATTAATAGGAACAGCAGGACCGTTCCTATTTGGGTGCCAACATATGAGTGCCAATTTGTACACCTATTACCGTTCCTAAAAAGGACCTGATATATTTTGGACTTCAATTTGGAACACATGTGTGAAATTTGGAACGGTTAGTCGATCGGGAACACTTACCGTTCCTATATGGGTTCCTATGGTCGTGTCTATTTGGACCAGTCAACCGACCGTTCCAATATGTAGTGCTAAATAAGACCCTTTTATGCCATGGGAAAAAATATAATGCAATTACCGTTCCAAATTGTGGGTATATAGAAAGTGCAATAGTGTTACAATTATTGTTCCCAATTGTGCTCCAATTGGGAACGGTCTGGTTGCGTGTGCCTCATGCCGTTCCTAATATGCCCTAACGGCTATATTACAACGTAATAATACCATTCCTATAACCCCACCTGAGGTCGTTCCTAAAGCTGGAACAATGGTTATATTTCAACGGCTAGTTTGTGTTCCAAATAATATTCCAATGCTCGTTCTAATATTTTATATATATATACCCTTTCTTTCTCATTGTTCTTATAATTACTCTCCAACTCATTTTGTTGTAAACTTTCCCCCTTGATTCTTTATACGGAAAATCAAACATATCAATTACTTGCGTGAATTTTGCATTGATATTGCTAGGTGTTTTGCTCAGGTAAGTATGCAAAATTTATGTAATTGTTAGTTATATATATATATATATATATATAATATTCTCATCATTTAATACGTACTGTTGTGAATTATACGTAGGACCAATCATGTTAAGACAGTTGAGGAAATGGATGTATGATCGAGACGTCCTGGGTGTGACGCTGGAGTTTGAGGATGGTGTTACAATATTTTTAAAATGGGCCCAGTCTCAGCGTGTATATATGGACGAGGACAAAATTAAGTGTCCCTGCCGAAAGTGCACAAATGAACGGTTCAAAACACCAGAAGAAGTAAATTTTGATTTGTGTATGAAAGGGTTTATGCCAGAGTATTATAATTGGACTTCACATGGTGAGGACAGGATGCAGGAATACTTTGAAGCATTGACAGCGCCCCTATGCAGCAGCAGCAAACGCCACCCATTCAGGAAGACGGTAGTTCGCATTGGGTGCGGCGGCTTAGATGGATTGGGCGCAGAGGATGGTATTCGATGCCGCCGGGCCGTCTTTCTGGTCTTCGTACAACCAGGAGGGACCAACTAATGATGGTACTCGGTATTGTCCATCTGATGTGGGTCCTAGTTCATATTACGATTCGGGGCCCTATGATTATGTGTCTGGTTTGTCAGACCGTTTTTTTTATGTAGTTCATGTTGCGGACCAACCGTTGTGGAACGACTGCACCACCTCTCAGTTGGCGTCAATTGGCTCTTTGGTGAATATCAAGACCGAAGGGGATTTTTTCGAGCATACATATGATCGGTTATGCCAGTAGGCTGATACTGTAATGCCCAGCGATCACACTTTCCCTACCGATTATTATAATATGAAGAAATTGATAAGAGAATTGGGTTTATCAGTTCAGAAGATTGATGCTTGCAAAAACGGTTGCATGTTGTACTATAAGGATGATATTGATTTGAAATATTGCAACTTCTGTGGAGACGCTAGGTACAAGCCCACCAGGGAAAGGAATCCTAAACGCAAGAAGACCACGTATGCCATTTTTAGGTATCTACCGCTTACCCCTCGGCTGCAGAGGTTTTATGCGTCGGAGGCCACAACAGAGCATAGGACTTGGCATACAAGCCATCAGACGGAGGAAGGATCCATGTGTCATTCGTCCGATGCAGAGGCTTAGAAGCATTTTGACCGGCGTATCCTGATTTTGCAGCTGAGCCTCGTAATGTTAGACTTGGGTTGTGTGCGGATGGGTTTGCACTGCATGACCAGTATGGTAAAACTTACTCATGTTGGCCCGTGATACTTACACCGTACAATCTCCCACCGGGAATGTGCATGAAGTTTGAATATATGTTCCTAACAATGGTGATCCCTGGCCCATCGAATTCGAAACGTCTTATCGATATCTACTTGGAGCCGTTGATCGAGGAGTTGCAGAATTTATGGCATGTGGGTGTACGTACGCACGATACTGTGACAAACTAGACATTCATGATGCATTCCGCATTGATGTGGACAGTGAACAACTTTCCTGCTTATGGGACGGTGTCTGGATGGAGTACTGCCGGTGTTATGGGGTGTCCAATTTGTATGGAGGACACACGGGCATTCTATTCACAGCACGATCGGAAGGCATGCTATTTTGACTGCCACAGGCAGTTCCTACCACTGGATCATCCTTATCGCAGGAACAAGAAAGCCTTCACTAAAAATCGAATGGAGAGGAAGGTTGCACGTCCGAGGCTGACTGGAGAACAGATTCGAACCCGTGTCGATGCATTTAGTGTGGCAGTCGAACAACCGTTGAGTGAACCGAAAGGCTACGGTGTTGACCATAAGTGGACAAATAAAAGCATCTTCTGGGAGCTTGAATACTGGGGGGCGCATTTGATACGACACAATCTTAATGTCATGCATATTGAGGATCTCAAGATCATATGTAATCGGCCGGAGCTTGAGGTGGACGAAAGGAGATCGAACGTGATGCCCAAGGCGGTATATACACTGACGAAGGAGGAAAAGAATAAGATATATGAGTGGATTCGTTGTCTTAGGTTTCCTGATGGGTATGCCTCTAACTTGGCCCATTGCGTCGACATTAAGGAGTTAAGGATGCACCAAATGAAGAGCCATGATTGGCATGTATTCATACAAAAAATTGATTCCGGTTGCCTTTCGTGAAATGCTTCCAGAGCACGTGTGGGGGGCCTTGACTGAAGTGAGCCTTCTATTCCAGATCCTATGCTCAACAACACTAGATGTGGCCAAGGTAAAAGAATTGGAAAATAGTGTAGCCGTCATCCTGTGCAACCTCGAGAAAATATTTCCTTCTTCTTTTTTTGACTCAATGGAGCATCTAATTATTCACCTTCCATATGAGGCGCGCGTTGGGCGGGCCGTGCAATACAAGTGGATGTACCCATTTAAGAGGTAATTAATTAACTACTGTTAAATATATTATTTTTAATTAGCAATTTGAGACATCACGCTCGCCAGACAGTGAATCCGAAGATGAAGATAGCTTTGACGAGGCTAAGTCCGATGAAGAGACCTATTGAATTTTCTGAAATTTTTCTGTAATTTTTTTATTAACCTTATTGTAAAAATTGTATTAGATATATGTATTTTTATTATTTTAAGAAATAATAATAAATTTTAAAAATTGGAACGGATAATATATACTACGACCGTTCCTATTTCAGGTACAACTTTTTGAATAGGCGCCAAACAAAAAAAAGAATTGGGAAAAATTTGAATTCGGAATGGTCCGAATTTCTTTTGGCCGTTCCTATGACATGTACAATTTTTCAAATATGGTGGTTACAAAAAAAATTGAGGGAAATTTGAATTAGGAACGGTCAGTGAAAACCTGCGACCGTTCCTAATTCTGGTACAATTTTTCAAATGGCGTCTACTGAAGAAATGGCTCCAAATTCGAACTAGGAACGGTCATACCAATTGAGAAACCGTTCCTATTAGAGGTCCAATATTTTGTTTTGGCGATCAATGAAAAATTGGTGGAAAAAATTAACTTTTGGAGCGGTCAATGTATAGAAGACCATTCCTAGAGAAAATAGGAATGGTCGCCTATGGACATGTCTGAAAACGACATTGTTTTTTTTCTGTAGGAATGGTAGTTGGAACACTGGTTCTATTAGCTGATTGTTCCTATTTATACAATGTCAAACAATCATGTTGATATCTCAACATCCGTGAGCCGGATCGACACCATTTTTAAATACATACAAGATGATGAATATGAATTGATATCCAACGGTCTGATTTTCAATCAGCAACCCGGATTTAAGGATGCATCTGTTTTATTATGTTGAATACTGACCGGATACGATATCTCGAGAACCACACACCGAAATTTCTCAAAACTACATATAATGTATTATTTTGTGTGGTACATCATATCTAACGGTCTGATTAGAATTTTGACGGTCTGGTTATGCCGTGCAGTACAACAATATAGGATGCTAGTTACATCTGTGAAATACTAACAAAAATAAATATACAAATATACTTCATATTGTGAACGCGTGTCTAATTTCTGAAAATTAATATATATAGTCAAATTCATTAAAATATCCAATTGTATACCATTATTCAGTCAGATGAGTGTTCAAAACGTGTTTTTCTTAATTTATAGTTATTATTTGAGAAGATAAAAAAAAATATTGGAATACATATAGGAACGGTTCCACATGAAAGTAGGAACGGTTACTATATGGGTGTTAGGAAACGACACCGTTTATTTCGTTAGGAACGGTATTGGGAACAACTTTCGTATTAAGTAATAGTTCCTATTAGTGCAATTGCTAAAACTAAGTATATGGAATTGATATAGGACAACCTGTAATTCAGGAACGGCCTTAAGTGGGAACGGTAATATAATTAATTGACCGTTCCTATTTAGGTCAACATGAGTACACGTTATTAAAACGACATCATATTAAAGCAAAAACGACATCGTATTATTTATTTGGACTGGTTATAGGAACGGTCGTGTAAAATGATGACCGTTCCAATCAATTTATATAAATTGGCCCCTTGACTGATTTTTTCTCACTTTTTGCCCAAACAGCCTTCTCTCTCTCTCTCTCTCTCTCTCTCTCTCTCTCTCTCTCTCTCTCTCTATTCACCTTGGCCCGCCGCATCCACCCCTCAGCCCGTACGTGGAGATCCCCTGCCCCCACCCACCGCCAATTGCTCCTTTGACCGCCCTTCCACTGCCGCCTGTTCGATTGACCGCACTCAGCCACCGCCGCTGTTTCAGACGCCACCCTCAGCCGCCACCGCCGCCTGTTTCAGACAACCGCCCTCAGCCACCACCGCTAGCACCACTACCAAGTACGGTTGTTATAAACCCTACTTTTTTTTATGTTTTGCATTTTTCTGAAAATGCATAATCTGAATGTGTAAATTTTTTGTGTAAATTGTTTCGTTTCTGTATTTTGTATTTATTTTCTGTAAATTTCTGTAATAGCATGTAATTTTCGATGGTATGTAATTTCTGTAAATATTTTTTCTAATTTCTGTATGCAATTAGTGAATTTTCTGTAATTAGTGAGAATTTTCTGTTATTTTTGGTGATTTTCTGAAAATATTTCTGTAAATATTTTTGTAAATATTATGCTGTAATTCTCTGTAAAATTTTCTGTAAATTCTGGAATATATGATATTATTTTTTGAATTTTAATCAAATTTCTATAAATTTGATGGAATATAGGATATTATTTTCTAATATTATTAAAAAATTCAAAAAAAATTCTGTTTTAAAAAACTGGAAATTTGTAAATCTAAATAAATTCCATAATTTTAATGTAAATTTTTGAAATTATGAAAATTCACAAATTTTCAGAAAATGTTCACTAAATTTTAAATTTTTGGTGATTTTTCTGATAATTTTTTGAATTTTTTAAAATTTTTTATGTCGTTTTCTATAAATTTAAAAATATTTTCAGAATTTTATGTAATTTTAAAAAATTATGTATTTTTAACAAAAATTTAAATCAAATTTTACTAATAATATATGAAATTTGTTAATTTTCTGAAATTTTAAAAATTTGGGTCATTTTCTATAATATTCTGTAAGGATATAGGCAAATATTAGTATTTAGTATAAATATATAGGAAGATACAAAGATTTAGAGCAATTTTAGGGTCAAATTAGTGAATTTAACAAAATTTAAATTAAATTTTACTCATAATATATGAAATTTGTTAATTTTCTGAAATTTTAGAAAATTTGGGTAATTTTCTATAATATTCTGTAAGGATATAGGCAAATATTAGTATTTAGTATAAATATATAGGAAAATACAATGATTTAGTGCAATTTTAGGGTCAAAATTTAAAATTTAATATAAATATACAGAGAAATAGAAGGATTTAGTGCAATTTTAGGGTCAAATATTGGGATTTAGTATGGATATATAGGAAAAATAGAAGAATTTAGTGTAATTAAGCGTCAATTTTGTGTGTTAGGAATAATTTTAGGATTTACTCAATATTGTAGGAAAATTTTTAGTATTAATTTTGGGACTTTAGTATACAATTTTAGGATTCAGTTTTGCATAATTATTTTTAACTTCATACCACTAATATTTTTTTTTTTAAAAAATTTTGATCATGACTGGTTGGGATTTTCCACCTCGATGAGGTGGACGTGGCTGCAGTCGCGGCTCACTGGCCATACCGTCGGCCGGTGTTGCTTCCCAGGATGGGGAAGCAGTGTTCCGACCACCACCACCACCATCACAGGCAGAGCAGGCACCTGCGCCGGATTAGCCCGGTCCGTCTATCACTGCACCCGTCGAGGAGGGTGTCGGACCGGTGGTCGATCCGGCCCATCCATGGGCTGCCCCAACACCACCACCCCCACCGCCCCCACCACTCCCGCTACCATCCGCGCGCCAGGACATCACACTCACCGACGCGAGGTATATTTATATTTTTTAATTTTTTTTTTGTAATTTTAATTATTATTTTATGTCATAATAATTATTATATAATTTTCAGGGGATCGGAAAGATACACGAGCGCATGTACGCGGTCGTGCGAGGACACTATCCCCATTCTTGGGCAGTTTGCGCAAGGTGCCACCAGAGCACCAGCATTTCTGGTTTGAGAGTTTGAAGGTAACGTCAATTAAATATTTATTTTAAATATTTTAACAATCTAAGTTCTGATATACATATATATATATATATATTTATTTTAATATATACTAGGCACACAGCACACTCAATGCGTGTGCAAAATTTTAAAAGACTTATAAATTATTAATAGTTTTATTTGTTAGTTAGTTAGCGATCATGAGATAGTGGGCTAAGGAAGTTTAAAAAGGTATTTTAGTAAATTTATTAAAAAATGTTAAAATTACTATTATGGGCAATTTTTTTAAAGAAATAAAATAAATGGAAGGTAAAATGGGGCATTCTAAAGTTGGTACGTCAAATGGGTTTTCTTTTATAATAGTATAGATGACGTACTGGTGGGACTGCGACGACGAGATCATGTTCAAGATCTTCCACGTTTGGGTGGGAAGTTTTGTCAAGAAGAAGTTCATCCTCGCCAGACAGTCCCTGCAGAAGCCTCTATGGCTGGCGACCGAGGTATGGCGACAGCTCCTCTTGTACTGGGAGTCCCCGGAGTTCAAGGAGGAATGTGCTAAGAACAAGGCGAACCGGAGCGCCAACCAGCCGCATCCGCTACTGTGTACTGCGGGGGATCTGTCTCCATCGGTATGCACAAGCGGAAATTGGTAGGATATTTAATGTTATTTCAAGTATTTATTATTATTAAATTAAAATGGTAATAAATGTTTCTCATTTCTTTTTACAGGTGGAGCAGCTCGGTCGGCCAGTGAATCAGTTGGAGTTATTCTCTAGATGCTACAAGAAGAAGGCCGACGGCGACTGGAGCGGGCCGAGGACAGTGGAGGTGGCGGTAAGTTGTTGATTGAAAAAATTCTAATTTATGTTTTTTAATGTTTGAAAATATGCTATTCTTTTTAACTATTTTTGCAAGAGACGTTCCAGAAGTTGATGGAGGATCACCAGTCTCAGGCCACGACCAATCCTAGGGATCCTCCGGCCGAATCAGAGGGCTCGGTGGCGCAGACCGAGCAGGAGATGTGGCTGGCTGCGGTCAGGGCAAGAACAAAGGCCGAGTATTCGGTCTTGGGTTCTGAGGCCCACGATCTCACCCAGACCGTTACCTCGCCATCAGCACCGCCACCACCACCGCCAGAGACAACGCCTTTGTCAAACCTGGGAAGGTCGGATGGTCCGCCTCGAGGAGATGATGATGGACCTGATGGGCATGAGCTGGCCCCGTCACGGCCTCGTAGAGACCGCCCCCTTTCAGATGTTGACGAGATGGACGAGGGCGAGGAGTAGATTTAGTACTTTTTTTTTTGTAATTAAAATTGGGATAATATTCGTATTTAAATATAATTTTTATTTCTAAATTATGCATTATTCCATATTTTAAAATATTAATTATAAAATCAAAAATCAAAAAATATTATTAATAATTTAAATTCATATTTTAATGATAATAATTATTATTTATAAAAAAATTAATAATTCATTAGTTAGGAACGGTACTTTAGACGACCACGGAGCGCCTAAAACCGTTCCAATGTTTTGAAAGCAGTCACCGTTTCCTATTACCGAGCAAACAAACCATTCCAAATTTAGATGACAACCGTTCCTAAAAATGGGTAAACACGAATTTCAAATTCTGGACAGATCATTCCTAGATATATTCCAAAATCAATGCTTTCGTGTTTAGGTTTTTGTTCTAAAGACAATACCAAAAATCGGTCCAATGTTGTATTCCGAACTAGGAGTGCAAAACCCGTTCCCAATGTCCGCGACAAAATGTATTCCAGTTACCATTCCTAGTTTGTATACCTTACCGTTCCAATACGTATTCCAGAAAACAGTGCTAAATTGTATCTACAACTTATGCTGACAATTGCAAAATGTATTCTAACTACTGTTCCTAAATGCGTGATTTACTTTTGATATGACCGTTCCAAAAATTTATAAGGTGTTCCAAATGCAAAAAATTACAAATTCATACATACAAAGGTAATTAGGAACGGTATAACAGTTGTATGCCAAGAACCATTCCCAAATTGGAACGTCGCCATATTATCGTTCCTAATTATTAGGATCGGCTCTCATTGCCACGGATAGACTCCTGTTCTTGAACCGTTCCTAATAATAGTCCAAATGGATCCAGTGATCTATTTACCGTTCCAAAAGTGATCCAGTGATCCTACAATTTTTTGTAGTGAGAAACAAACCTCAGGGGTACTAGATGTAATTTTTTTAAACCACATGGGGTTTACGTGTAATTATACCAAGATTCAGGAGAGGGGAGTGTAATTATCCCTTAATAATAATAATAATAATAATAATAATAATAATAATAATAATAATAATAATAATAATAATAATAATAAACACTGTTTATAGTTAACTGATTACATCCTTGTTACAAATATCATCAATATATATCATAACTCAACAATTATAATGAATTAGTATTTGATTACAGTCAATGCATGTGCAAAATATATTTATGTATATAAAACTAGTATTTATATCTCTAGTTATATAATATATATTTGTAAATAAAGCTATTAATTAAAATCAGGGTAATTTTAAAAAATATATATATTTCTAGCTTTATCTATTAGCGACTATAATTATGAATGAAATGTAAAAATAAACATGATAATTTCAAAGACCTGGTTGAAGGACCTGACTAGAGCAATGATGTTGATGTGGGTTTATTACGTATACCTGGTTAAAGGTAAAATTACTCCTAGATAATTGGAAAAATGACCTATTTACTCAAGATTTGTGTCTCTTTACTTTGGGTCTGATCGCGGGACCTGACCTGCTCTAGCGACCCATTCCATGGACTCGCGGAATCTAGATCATGGATTCTCTGACATCTCATTTATTGAAATAATGCCACTTGGACCAGGCAAGTAGGCACATTTGGCCCTATGAATACCCTCATTCCACTGCAATTATGGTAACACTCATTTATTACTTTTTACACATTGACTACTTTAGTTCCATTTAACCATATCGAACTTGAGCTACCTTAAGCATTGGAGGGTCTTCGCCGGCAACCATCCCGACTAGCCTAAGGTGCTTCTCTCTTCTCAAGGACTACATTTCATCCGGGATCGTGCTAAGAGATTACTATCTTAGACCTCCAGGGAGATCGCTACTTTAGATCTCCAAGGAGATCATTATCTTAGACCTCCGGGGAGATGGCTACCTTAGACCTCCATACCTTAGACCTCCAAGGAGATTGCTATCAGTAGACCCGGATCAGTTGGCGCCATCTATGGAAAAGCTGAGAAGAGCACTCACGATTAAGAGGAAAGGACCTTCAAGGAAAGAGCCCGCATCAGTGGGGGTTGAGGAAACTCCTCAAAGACAAGATGATCAGATAATCCAGCTATCTGTAGGAGAATTACAATGGATGATTGAGGAAACAGGCAGGAACGCATTAGTGACATACGAAACGAGAACATCAACGCCAGGCACAAGGGACTCGATGAAACGACCAATTGTTCAAAGGAAAAGAGGTCGAAGAGGAGCCAAAGGAAGTGACGAGCAAAGGAGTACCTGAGAAAGGCCAAGAGGTGGAGATCTCATATGCAACATCTAGTGAGAAATGTAAGGTCAAGAGAAGGGATCCAGGTATCTCGATGGCTGAGGTAGAGGATGTTGGTTGCGCAGATAGAAAGATTGGGTATGCAAATAAACAAACTAAAGAGGCGAGGAGAGATCGTGGCTCAGGATAGGAACTCACCATTTTCAAACAAAATACTGACTAAGATAGGATCCGAAGGAGCATATTGCAGTCTTCAAACTGAAAAAGCACAAGAATGGCTTACTAGTGTGCCCAGTAGAACCATAGAATCATATGGGTAGTTGATCAAAAAGTTCGCATTTCACTTCACGAGTAAGAAAAAGCAGAAGAGTTCAACCACTTATTTGTTTACTATCCGACATAGAGACGACGTGTCATTAAAAATCTTTGTGGGGAGATTCAACAACGAAACCCTAGAAGTTCACGATCTACAGATTGACATGATGATTAGTATTCTTTTATGTGGTTTGAAAAAGGGGTTGTTTACCTCGGCCCTCGCTAGGGATCCACTAGAAGACGTAGAGCAGTTGATGAGAATGGCTCAAGAAATATATTGATGAAGAGGAGATAAAGATGAAAAAGGAGATAGACGCTATGAAGGATGGTGAGTGGTCGAATTCCAGAGGTCGTGATCGAGGTAGAGATTGAAAGGAGAAGTCGAGAAAGTAGATCTTGCAGTAGAGAGATGCAGAGGCAAAGGAGATAATGAGAGATAGAAAGATCACAATGATCATCGAGGAAGAATGAGGGTGGTTGATGAAGTAGATAAGCGAGGTGCTTTGAATTGAGGAAACAAAAACATGAAAAACTGAGGTGATAGATTATCTAAGAGATGGGGTTGCTCCAAGTGACCCCATTGCTGCAAGGAAATTGTTGTGGTAGAAGTATTTTTTTTCATATGGGTGGAAGCAGAAGCAGTGGTCAAGACCTCCAAAAAAGAGAAAAAGGGATCACTTAAGGGTGTAAGAAGCTGAATATTCAACATAATCTTACTACCATCAAAAATCCATAACTTGACAAACTTTTACGCATGAAGAAGATGCACGAGCAAGACTATAGATTTTTTGGGTAGATTCTATGAAAGAACTCCCTATCATATCACATTCTGTGAAAGATCGTTTTTGTAAACTCTTTGGCTAGGAAGTTAGGTTGTACGGCATTTGTGAAAGATCCTCATTTGTAAACATTTTTAGATCTGAGATAGATCCTATATTTCGATTTGAAAAATATCTTCAAAGAGGTCGCATACCTCCAAGAGGTTGAGGTAGAAAATTTGAAAAAAGATATCTCCAAGTTAAACTCGGCCAAGAGGTAGAGGTAGAATAAATTTGAAAAAAAAAAAATCTCCAAGCTAAACTCCGCTCCAACAGGTCAAGGTAGAAAATCTAAAAAAGATTTCTCCAAAGTTAAACTCGGCCAAGAGGTCGAGGTAGAATAAATCTAAAAAAGATTTCTCCAAGTTGTCGAGGTAGAAGATCTGAAAAAATATTTCTCCAAGTTAAACTCGGCCAAGAGATTGAGGTAGAATAAATTTAAAAAAGATTTCTCCAAGTTAAACTCAGCCAAGAGATCGAGGTAGAATAATTTGAAAAAGATTTCTCCAAGTTAAACTTGACCCAAGAGGTCAAGGTTAGAATAAATTTGAAAAAAGATTTCTCCAAGTTTAAACTCGGCCTCAAGGTCGTTTACCTCTCACGAGGTCGCGTTATTATATGAAAAATATTAAGAATTGTAAAATCTGAAAAAGATTTTAAAAGAGGTCGTGTAGTTCCGACGGGTCACATACCTCCCACGAGGTCGCGCTATTGTTTGAGAGATTAGAAAAATCTGAAAAAAGATCCCAAATATTTGGAGGAAAGATTACATTTTTGATCTATAAAAGATCTTATATTTTATTTTATTTTTTTTCTGAAAAAGATCTCATAATGTTGATCTGAGAAAAGATCTCATAATTCGATTTTGAAAAAGATCATAAATATGAAAAAGACCTCATAACTCAAATCTGAAAAAGACACGCAAGTACTCATCTCCAGTGAGGTCGAGGTGCTCGCCCCTAATGAGGTCGAGGTCATTAAATCTGAAAAATATTCACATCAGATGAGGTCGAGTTAATTGAAAATCTAAAAAGATTTTTCAAGTCATTCCCAAAAAGGTCGAGGTAAGTAACACTTCAAGGTTATTTTCCTCCTCTAGGTTGAGACATGTGAAGTTTGGTTTGAAGTTACAGTATATTATTCACCTACCATGAGGTTGAAATCGCGCAAGATGACACGTAAGAAGACAAGCTCGAATAGTGCAGAAACTCTAAGCATTGAATGAGTCAAAAGGGCCCTTTATTTTTTGAGAGAGAGCATGAAAAGACACGACCGTTAGTGTACGGATAGGATAGCGCCACGTCAGTAAGATCGAAGGGTGCATACCTCGCGGCTATTCACAAAATGGTCGTTCGACTTCTCCTAGTGTAATAACATAACACTAGAAGAATTGAGGGAGTAATGATGGGGGTTTATTACATATACTTGGTTAAAGGACAAAATTACCCCTAGATAATTGGAAAAATGACCTATTTACCCAAACTCTGCGTCTCTTTACTTTAGGTCGGCTCGCGGGATCCGACCCGCTCTAGCGACTCATTCCATGGACCTGGAATTTGGACCATGAATTCTCTGACAGCTCATATATTGAGATGATGCCACGTGGACCGGGCAAGTGGTCACATTTTGGCCCTACAAATACCCTCGTTCCACTGCATTTTATGGTAACACTCATTTTATTACTTTTTACCTCATTTACTACTTCAGTTCCATATAATCGTCTCAAACATGAGCTGACTTAAGATCGGAGGGTCTTCACTGAGGACCATCCCGACTAGCCTAACGTGCTTCTCTCTTCTCAGGAACTAAATTTCATTCGGGATAGCAGTAAAAGATCGCTATCTTAGATCTCCAAGGAATCGCCTTAAACCTCTAGGCTTAGACCTTCCAAGGAGATCACTATCAGTACACCCGAATCAGATGTCTTAGCCTAATGGCTAAGGCGTGGGAGTCCCCAATGAACAAGTTCGAGACCGAAGTCCCACCAAACGTGTGGGTGTTCATATCACTTTATAAGAGTTTGTGAGTTTATCGGAATTTATTTCATTATTCTTTTATAACATATTAATTTATTCATTTCAAACAATGTATTACTCAACTTATTGAGATATTGATATATTCATATAATTACCAGTCCCCATAGTGAAAAAAAAAATGAAAAAGAACATCACCTAACCATAAAAATGCCTCATAATTGTATGTGGTGGGTTAATGTGAAAAGGGACATATGTGGAAAAGTGAGATTCAAGTAATTGGGGCAGAGAGAAATAAATGCCTCATGCTATAACTAATAATCCCGATAAGAAAAATCAGTCATGAAGCCAAAAGAATATTCAAATGGAATAATTAATGAGGGCAAAGTCCGAATGAAGTTATGAAGATGAAGAAGGCATACATGTGATTTGGGATCCCATTTGGTGAAAGGAATTACTCTCTCATTAATAACTGCACCCACAAATTTCACCTGTGGTCCACTTTGCAGCAGTGAAGCTCATAATCAACAAAGTGGCAAAACCATAAAGGAGAATGAAAGCAACATATCTACTATGTATCAGACCCCTCCATGTTGCCATACATACTCTAAACAGAATTTTCCTTTCTTCCTCAGTGACTTCATGACTTTCAATTTTTATCTCACGCATTAAAGCGTGAAATACTTGGTGTATTAAGTTGTTGGTTTAGTGGTAAGCGAATTGAATTTTAAGATGGATTTTTGCCAATGAATGGGGATCTAGCTAGACCCTAGAGAGGCACTTGTTTAGAGGGGTTTGACTCTTTTGCTTTTATCCTGAATAGAATTAATTGAGAAAATTGTAATTTTGATCCCAAAATATAGGGCGATTTGCAATATTAGCCCCATTATTAGTCCCACGTTTTAAGAAAACGTTGCAAAGTTGGTCCCGCTGTAAAAATTGCAACATTTGGACTATGTTTGGGACTAACTCCGTGATATTTTTCTTAAGTGTGGGACTAACTTTGCAACGTTTTTCTAAAGTGTGGGACTAACATTGTAACGGTAGGACTAAGTTTGCAATATTTTTCTAAAGTGTGGGACCATTGTAGGCTATTTCAAAAAGTATGAGACTAATATTGCAAGCCACCCTACATTTCGGGACCGAAATTGTAATTTTTTTTTAATTAATTTCATTTTCAATGTGGGATGAGAACACAAGTGCATGTGAAAGCAATATATATATATATATATATATATATTATACTTGGTGCAACACTAAGAAGTCGTTGGTCCAGTAGTAAGCGAGCTGAATTTCAAGTGAATTCCTAGAATGAGTAGGGTTTTGAAAACTTATAGTGTTTAACTCGTTCGCACCCGTCTCGAATAGGATTAATTTTATTTCCGATACAGGACGAGCATACTTGTGGGGAAAACCAAAATGAGAAATACTTGGTGTGGCACCAACAAGTTCTTGGTCCAGCAATAAGCAAGCTGGAGAAGAATTCTTGGCGAGCAGCGTTCAAGGAACTTTAGAGTCACACTTGTTGGGAGGAGTTTAACTCTTTCGTTCTCAACTCAAACAAAATTAGTTACACTTGTGGTGAAAACCCGAAAAAAAAAATACTCAGTGCGGCGCCAGCTCTCGATTCATTCAAGATTATTGGAAAATAAGGCGAAGATGTAATACAACAGTGTAGTTGTTATTGATTAGTGAATTGAATGTATTTGGACTGTATTAATTGTAAAAAGAATGCATTGTTTGCACTTGGGATTGTGGAAGTTCCAACTTTTCACCTCTAAACATGAAATACTAAATATATAGGCTATAGTTATTAATAGTTGATATGTGTATATACACACACTGAAGTGTGAGGTAAGAGTGGTATGGTAGTAGCTAGAGTTTCTGTATATATTGGGTTGGCAGTCTCTTTCTGGGTATTAAATTGCAGAAAAGCAAACAAGAAAATGAGATATACATATATATGATAGAGGCAAATCTTTGGAGATATGGGAAAGAGGAAGATGATAACACCTAAGAAAGTAAAACCCTTTGTTTGGCTTCTGATGTAGTTTTAGTTTGCGACTCCATCAATGTCTTGTTATGCGAGGTATTGTCCGTTCTGACTTTGTATTAGTCTAACAGTTTTGTCCTAAAAGGCACCCCACTAGGAAGAAGAGTCATTGAGAATTCTAAACTGTTAAAACTCCTCGTTTACAATCAATACGGAACGTTTGACTATATCAGCTTCATTTTTCATAAGTTTTGAAAATGGGCAAAAAAACGACTCCAGAACATAGTATTATTAAATGTTTTTTGATTGGTCGAAAATTAGTTTAATGCTATATTTGGATGAAGGAATTGAAGTTGAGAAATTCAAAATTTTGAAGTGATATACATCTTCCGGAGTTGGTTGGATGACAATATATTACAAAGGATTTTAAATCTTTCCATCATCACTTAGAGCTATACTGTGTGTTTCAAGTTCTGCTGATACAAAATCATTTAAAATCCGTTTTCAAAATCATTTCCTCAAACTCAAATTCATCCCTCCAAACACTACACAAAATTTCTACTATGAAAGATACCAAATTAGCTGTTCTATCCCCTTGTTTACACATGATAGGACAAAATGCTTTTTTTGGTCCCGTAAGACATTTATGTATATTAGGGCATTATTTATTTTGATACCACAACTTAGGTAGGTGATTGTTTTAGTCCCATAAAATACATTTTTCAGCTTTTTTGGTCCCAAAAAAAAATATCATGTTTTTTTTAGTTTTTTTTGTCCCAAAATATCATGTTCCATGTGCAAGGCACATGACATTTTGGGATCAAAAAAATTGCTAAAAAAACGTATTTTATGAGACTAAAAAAACAATCACCTACCTAAGTTATGGTACCAAAACAAATAATTTCTTAGTTTTACGGGACCAAAACAGTATTTTGCCCCATATTATATTTGATATCTGCAGTAAATTTTATTTATTAAAAAAACAATGTCAAGAATAATTTTAGTTATTGCAAATATTTTCCAACTATTATTAATGCATGATTTGACTCGGGGTGGGGAGTAATGTTGAGGGGTTCAAATTTGAAGGTAGGAGGCATTATTATGTTATGAGGTAAGCAGTCCAGGATTTGGGATAGGAGGGGCAGATTTTTGAGCCTTTTACTGCCAAATCAAAGGGCCAGAAGACTGCTACTTGATGGATAATTAGACTAAGGGAATGACCAGATTTATATGTATATATTTGTGTGTATGTATAGATAGAGAGAGAGAGAGAATGAGAGAGAAAAGATAATGTAAATGCATGAAAGGGAGAGGGGGGAAAAAGGCATAGCATGATGATGTGGTAGTGTCAAAATCAAAGAAATATAGGCCAATCTCTCAAAAGATGAACCTTCAAGAAAGAATGAGAGGCTCTCTGCCTGCACCCACTCATCAGGGTTTTATTATTATTATTATTATTATTATTGGGTAAATTACAGCTACCTTATTGAGATATGACATAATTACATACATCTCTCGTTGTTTGAAAAATTACGAATATTTCTTTGAAGTTTGTAATCTTCTAACAAATAATCCATTTTCATCCAATTTTATGGGTGAAATGACAAAACTGCCCTTATGCAAATTGACTATTTTTAATTTAATTCTTAAATTTTTTCGACTACAATTCGCAGGGAGAGGTTTCTTAAGTTTTTCACACAAATGAGCAATAATGCAATTTGTCTTGACTAATTTTTCTGTAATTTAAAAAACCACTCAAGGAAAAAATGATCAATTTCAGGTCTTTGATTAAAAATTACAAACCTTAGGGGAGGTATTTATAATTTATCAAATAACCAAGAGTATTTGTAATTATGTCAAACTTCAGGGGATGTGGCTGGAATTTACCCTATTGTTATTACACTGTCCATCCTGAGGTTCGGTGTAATTACATATAAATTTTTTTATAAATTGAATTATATTTAAGTACTCTTGACATTTGTTTTTGTTTAACAAATAGATCATACCATTAGTCAAAATTCACTGTATTTACTTATATTCAGCAAAAAAATTGAATAAAAATCCATATTTATCCCAAAATAACTCATTATAGATTTGTTGCAGGTCAAAAAAAAATTTTCTGGCAAAACTATCCTTACAAAAGTGAAGATATACCTCCTCACATACATTAACGTGTGGAGATGGATAAAGGTAGTTTGGTTACAAAAAAGATTTGTTCGACCTACAATAAGTTAGTAATAAGTCAATCGGAGGTAAATATGGATTTTGATTCAACTTGCTTGCCACGATCAGCAAATTCAATTTTTGAGTAAGGGAGAAATTTATTTGTTAGACGGAAACAAACATTATGGATAGTAAATATAATTTTTTGACTATAGAGAAATTATGTGTAATCTATACTATTATATAAAAGAAATTCCTTTTTTACTCATAAATGGCGGTTAATGACACCGTCGCACCAGTTTTTTATAATATCAAAAATAATTCTCAAGTGATATGATAACTACTTTATTCAACTTTCCAAATTTTATATTAATTGATAAATTACTCTTTTTTCTTTTTTTTTTTAATATGATGTGTTAGTTTATATATTTTACTCTTATTTATGATATATTTTAAAACGTAAAAAAATATTTATTATATGCACATAAGAACGATGTGCCATAACAGCTAATTATATCAAATTTCAAGGACCACGGTGTAATTATTTCTTATTAGTATTATTAGCATAGAACCCAAAAAAAGAGTGGAACTAGAGTGTAAACAGCATGAACTGAAGGAGGCATCTCTGAATTAACATTTGAACCAAAATACTGCACCACTTTATTTAATATGCATTTTCATTCATATTATTTAATATATGGTACTATAATCATTCTTAAAATAAGTTCAAAGTCTTTTTAATTATATGTTAGTACATTTCTAATAATAACAAATCATACTCGGTCTAGATTTCACGACAGAGTTATATAAATTACGCGAACTATACAACTCATGCAAACTCCTAATTATGAATAATCTTAATTAAGTAAAATTATATTTTTGGTCCTATAACTATAGGTTGTTAGTACTTTTGGTCCTGTAACTTTTTCCATATACACATTTAGCTATTTTTTGACAAATTTAGTGTTAAACTCTTACATTTGGTCTTTTTTGATAAATTTAGTCATGTGTAGATAATTTTGGTCCCCTTTATAGTGGAGTATATTTTATTTTTTGTCCTATAACTATATATCGTCGGAACCAAATTTGTCAACACGGAATTAAATTTACTAAAAAATGACCAAATTTGAGACGTGCGGGACAAAAAAAGAACTAAATCTATAAACAAAGTAGTTAGAGGATCAGAAATAACAACGACCTAAAATTACAGGTCTAAAAATATAATTTTGCCTCTTAATTAATATTCAAGAATTATGAAAAAAATCATATATACTTTTTCGAAACTCATTCACACTGTGTTTCTCTCTCTCTTTCTTTTTGTTTTTTTTCGAATTCCCACATATATATATATATATATACTATTTATTAAGTGTGAAAGGATCGGAATAACTACTTTTCATTAGCAAAATATATATTGATAAAAAAGACATTCACGCATATTTATTCTTACATAAAATTATAAAGTTTTTATAATTTTTCCATATCACCAATCCTATATTGATATATATAATATATAAAATTAATAAAAAAAACATTTAAAAAACTTATCGGTTTTGGTCAGTATTTATTTTACTTTTTATATTCTATTTCATATAAAACACATAAAAAAAACTATACACATCTCCAATATGTATTATGTGTATATATATATTCACTAGCCGTCGTGGCACATCTTTCCTGCGTATATATAATAACAATCTTTTATACTTTAAAATATATTATAAATAAGAATAAAATATATAAACTAATATATCACATTTCAAAAATAAAATAAAACAAGATGAAGAAGAATAAAGAAGAAAAGAAAACCAACTTAAGGGTATTAATTAATACAACAAAAAGACTAGTGTAGTGGTATCACATTAGAAAAAAAAATTACTATTAACTACAATTTTTAATGACTATGGCTAAAAATCATGATAAATAACTAAATATTAACTATGGTTCAATAAAAACGATGCAAAAACTAGCGTTTCCATCATGAAAAACTTATTTGCCACGGCTAAGAGCCGTGGTAAAAACATTCGAGCCGTGGTAAATGTTTTAGCCACCCTCGCAAAAACCATAACCTACAACCATTACGTAGCCGTGATCAATAACTATTTGATACGCCTATTTAATATTAAACATGGTTAAACGCTATATTTCTTGTAGTGTCATAAAAAACACTACGACGCCCAATTTTTTGTTATATTGATAATACTCTTAAGTTATCTTTTTTTATTTTATAAAATACGATATGTTCGTTTATATATTTTATTTTATTTATAATATATTTTAAAAAGAATCAAATATAGAAGGAATTATATATATATTATATATATAGAGAGAGAGAATGAGTTATAGCAGAAAATGATGGGAATTCTTAAAGAGAATGAAATGCAGTGAGTGAGCAATAATTTTGAGTAATATAGCACCCCCACCCCCACCCCCACCCCACCCCGCATATATAGACTATGCTATATATATCTCACAGTAATTGCAATGCATTTATTCTGGAACGCGTGCTTCGTTTTTGCAGAAAATCATACGTACCATATGTCATCAATTTCCCTACTCACCCCCACACTTTTGTTTTTCCTCATTATGACCCCCCCAATTACACCAATTCCTACAAAACACCATGTCCCACTCTCTCCTAAATACTCATTCCCTGCCCATTTCTTTTACACACCAGCACATCGAAACATACTTGATGCGTGTGCATAAAGTAATTTTTATTATTTTTTAAATTGAATTGAAATGATATAGAAGGAAAATAGAACGATTCTTGATCAAAATTGATACAATGAAGTAAATTTAAGTGTGTTTGAATCAGAAAAATGCTGATAGGATATAAGGTGGACTCAGTTTTTGAATAAAGATGAGATCAAGCTAAGTAGGGTTTTTACGAATATCATCGACAATAATAGTTGCATCTTTTCACGTCGGGAAATTTTTATCCAAATTAGGTTTGATTAAATCTGGACCAAATACACATCAAATTTCTATAATATACTTATTATGTAACTGGTATATAGTTTAAAAAGTGATTAATCATATAGAATATGTATCACATTTGTTGTGTAATCGGTGATTTGACCAAACTCAAAATGTGTTAATAGAAACAAAACGTTTTTTTTTTGGTCAATGTAACTTTCATTAAGATAAAAGGCTCTACAACATAAGATACAACAATATAATCCTGTATCTATCAAGCGGGAAATTTTAGCCCAAACTCAACTCGGCCAAACCTGAACCAATTATATGGCAAGTGTAATACACTTATCGTATGATCGGTGTGCAGTTCAGAAAAGGTAACCAATCACATATATAGCAAGTGTGATATACTTACTCTATGATTTGTTTGGTTTGACCAAATTTGGTTCGAACAAAAATTTTCCAAATCAATAACTAGGCTAGTCAGCAATGCCATCAGTTAATCCCCTCCTTGCCAAGCTATTCTCCATAATTGTATTTTGCCATCAACTCCAAACTTGGCGCACGCTGCAAGCTCACAAGTCTATTATAAATTTGCTCAAGAACAAGGTGAGCACCATTTCAAGGCTCCAAAATTGTTGGTGAAAGAGGCGTAAATTCGTCTCCGACCAAATGTGATAAAGCAATGATGCAAGAAGGTCTCGATATGCAGCATTAACTGAGTGGCGTCCCCTCGATTTCCTTGCGATCCATTCAATACCCGGATTACCACTCATCATAAGGCCATGTAAATCGAACCCCTCATCTATAAATTTTCAAACACCGCTAAAAGTATGAACGTAGAACATGTATTGATGCATCTTCCCATCAGCCATCTCACAAAGGGCACAAACACCCCAAAACTTTAATCCATGCTTTCAACACCATTTATGACACGAAATTTCAGCCTTTAAAATCCTTAGTTGTCAAAAAATCTGTCGAACAACTTCACAACATAATAAGTATGTGATGCTTAAGATAGTTTCTAAAAATAACTTTAGCAAACTATACGGGAAATAACATTTTTCATTCAATAACTTAGGATCTTTCAACTTGTGGTTTCATTGGATACGGATTTCACTTTTGGTTATGTAACTTTCAAAAAGTGGCACTTTCGATCCATGACACTTTCTGTTAGATATTTAACGGAAAGTGTCATGTGGCTATTAAGTGCATGCGACCAAAAGTATTACTTTTTAAAAGTTATGGAACAAAAAGTAAAAATTTCATAACATATGAAACCAAAGCGTAAAGTACCTAATGGCCACGTGGTATTTTTCGTTAAAAAATTTAACGGAAAGGTGGCATGGGACCAAAAGTGCTACTTTTTAGAAATTACGGGACCAACCGTAATCAATGGATCAAAAATAAAAAGCATGACGAAAAATGTTATTTCCCCAGACAATTCTCATCTTAATTAATTGCACAAGTGCTTCCTTGAATGTTATACATTATAAGTATTAATGTTGTAGGAAGGAATTTGACGGATCTTAATTATATCCTTTTCAAAGTATTGAAAAAATTAAAAATTTAGTCCTATAAGTATAGTGGTGCGACAATTTTAGTCCTGTTGAAATTAATTTTAGTAATTTGGTCTTGCAATTAAAATATATTGACAATTTGAAGCAATTCTGGCCAAAAAATCATAAATTGGCCGAAAAAGTACATGTGTTCTCACCATGTGAAGAATTGGTCTAAATTGAAACTACCACCACCCCTATTTTAATGGACTGAATTGCATTTTATCTATCGTGCAAAATTAATTTTACAAAATCCCTTTAAACAGGCCAAACTAGATCTATCCATCTATGCTTCATTCATCAACAATTACTTTTTATACAACGGATATAATTCGGGAAATATAGGATAAAATTAAAAATATATGTATTTTTTTTGCTAACGTCAATATTTTCTGTCCAAACCCTAATAGAATGAGAACGACTGTAGACGAATAATTCTGAAAAAGAGTGTAAGTGTGATTCAAAAAGAAATTGAGAGAAAGAGTAATTTCACGTTCTTAAGAGGGGTCTAAGTGTTATATATAACCATATTATCTACCTTTGAATAACATTAAATATGAGGGCATGAATTCTGTGGAGCACACAGACATAAATGCTACTTCCTCAAAATAGCTTAATATCCCCTCATGTCTGTTAAACCATATCTACTTACTTTGCTCCACACACACACACACACAACATATATATATATAATTAAATCACAAAAGGGGAATTCAAGAAAAGGTAATTAATAATGTAATTTTTCACTCATCTGCTGTCTAATTTATCTGTCACAACTTTTTTGTGTAAAGGCATTTTCAGGGTTAAAAAACAAGCAGATATGGAGCAGTAGGGCCTTTAATTTTGTTTCAAAGTACAAAGAATATTATATCTCTGATGATCAAAGAGACTGATGATAACAAAAGGACTATGTGTGTGTGTGTGTATCTTCATTAAAAGAAGAAACCCTCATCAAAGTTTAAATCACAAACACATCACTACTTTGTGGTGACTTTCATTCATTCACTCATCACTTCATTCATCAAGAAATGTCACTGCAGATATATATCTATATACACAGAATACACATGTGTGCGTGTGTGTGTGTGTTTGTTCTTGTGGTTTCATCAAATATATATGTATGTATGTGTGATATCATATCTTAATAATGAATCAAGAAATCATTTTTATGTGATGGATGGCTTTTGATCCAAGCAATTGTTTCTGAATAGCTCCTTTCTAGTCCCTCTTTTGTCCCTTCCTTTTGTTAGCCTTTGCTCTGTCAACTTCAGTCCTTCTCTCCCAGATATCTCTCTGATATCTTCTCTCTCTCTCTCTCTCTCTCTCTCTATCAACCTCACCCTCCATGTGGGCTGCTGTCCCTTCCCTCCTTCTCTCCCCCTCTTTATAATTCCCACATCCCATCTCACCACCACCTACCAGCTGCTCCTCTCCCTCAAAAACCCTGATCTCTATCTTAATTTCTTGTTGATTTTTCTTGCAAATTGTGACTAGTGTTGATGAACATGGAACCTCATCAACAAGCCCAGCAACAGCAGCAAGCAAATGATCAAGAAGGTGGCGGGAAAAGCAGCAGTAGCTTTCTGTGCAGGCAGAGCAGTACGAGGTGGACTCCGACCACTGACCAGATTAGAATCTTGAAGGATCTTTATTACAACAATGGGGTTAGGTCTCCAACTGCTGAGCAGATTCAGAGGATCTCTGCTAAGCTGAGGCAGTACGGTAAGATTGAGGGCAAGAACGTCTTCTACTGGTTCCAAAACCACAAAGCTCGTGAGAGGCAGAAGAAGCGCTTCACTGCTGATATCCCCATGCACAGGCCTAATACCACTCCTCACTGCTGGAAAAATGAACCTGATCATCAGTTTCTCTCTCCTATCTACAACAAGTTTTCTAACATTTCTACCCCTCCTCCTGGTCCGTACCATTTATCCTTCTTTTCCTTTTTTGGGTTTTTTATGGGGGTGGGGGTGGGGGGGAGGAGGGTGTTTCATGGTTTTGTTGTCAAGATTTGGGAAGAACAGTAAAGGGTTTCGTTTGGTTCTATTGTTAAGGTGTTTTTATTAGTTTTTTAATATTTGTATGTTAGGAATTTGCATTAATTACATAAATTAAATAAAATAAATTAAAACGCACCGAATCTGTTAAAATATATGCAAACATTCAAGATAGTTTTGGCCTTTCTTCCGGACAAATTAACAAAACCTTGGGTTTTTGAATTGATGTATGTCCAAATTAATGTATATGATTTTGGCTTATGCAGGTAATAATTTCCCATCTTCTTCGGCTTCTTCAGCAGCTGCAGGTTTGCTGACTGTGGGGAACTATGGATATGGATCCGTAGCCATGGAGAAGAGCTTTCGGGTGAGAGTAATACACACACAAACACACACACACATATATATATATATATGTGTGTATATATATATATATTCCATTAATATAAGGTACAGATGATGAATATGTAAATGCTACTTTAGTGTCTGTCTGTGGGACACTTTCACATACCAAACAAGAAAGCACAAGTTTACGTTTCTATCTCTGAGAAAAAATCAGTCTGTCTGATGCTTTGTTTGGGGTACAGAAGATCAAGATTTGAGCCCTTCTTTTTGGATTTACCTTCCAAGAAATGAAGGGAGAGACAAAGCCAAACAGCCCCTTCATGACTTGCATTTTGTACTAATCAAGACATCATTAAAAACACTATGATTTCCTTCATAATTGTTCAAGAATGTTAAGAGATTGTTTTAATCAAGAAATATACTTATGTTTTTGCATGGAATTATACAACAGGAGTGCTCCATAAACCCAAGTAGCAATGGTGGTGGGCAGAACTTTGCATGGATAGGTGTTGATCCATACTCTTCAGCCTACCCTTTTCTTGAAAAGAGAAAATATACCTATAATAATGCTCACCAAACCCTAGAGGAGGAGGAAGACGATGACGCCCCACCGGAGATTGAAACCCTTCCACTGTTTCCCATGCACGGCGACACCATCAAGCAGGAGAACGATTACTACAACGGCTGGCACCACCGTCCCGACGACGATGGTGAATCCGCCGGCGGTGCTAGGGCTTCCTTGGAACTCAGCCTTAACTCCTATGCTGCCAGATTCCCTACTCCCCTTGAATAGTTTATTTTAGGGAATACATATGCAATAATAATTGTATAATTAATATTCACCCTCTCTTTAATTTTAGCACTCTAATGATCTATATGATGATATAATGATGTGTAATTAATTAACTTATGTTGAGTTGAGGGTGATGCTCAAAACCAGCTAGCTAGCTTAATTAATTAACTGCTTATGACTAATTAATTATATGTTAGCTTTACTTTTTCTCATGACTTTGGTTTAAGTATATATATGTTGCAAGAACTTATAAATTTCACATTTATGTAATATATAGTAATTAGTTTCTTGATTTCCAGAAAATTTGAAAAAGAGTTAAAATATGGGTGTGATTCTGTATATGAAATGGATATCAGGTGTAAAAATATCAAACAATCATAATTAAATATATATTATTATACTATTTGTTCTAATTGATAATTTAATATATATATATATGTGATATAATCAGAATTATTTGATATTTCCTGAAGTTGTAATAAATGTTCATCAATATTGTATAGAGGTTGGTCAGTGACATTTAGCTAAATATACCCTAATTTGGATTTTCTCTGAGCAATATATATATGTCAACATTTTCCAATGCCACAACATTAATTCATAGATACATATATAATTTGAGCCAAATTTTAAAGACTGGTATTGGTTTTCTGTCATCTTCATTCAGTAATGAGGCGTTGGGGAAGTAATTATTCTGATTTGTCAGGCCTACATTGACAAGATAAATGTCCTGATGAATTCAGGTTAACTATTTTTCTGTTGATTATAATCAGTTTTTTTTATAAAAAAAAAAACTATAAGTGAGACAACTAATTACAATATATAATCAAATCACTACCAAATCAAATTTTTATATGGGCAAATTGTAATTCCAATACTGTATGTATAGAGGTGGTAATTTTGGTTTTGTTGAAATTAATTTTGACAATTTGATTTTGTAATTAAAAAAAATATTAATTTGAGGATAATTCTAGCCAAAATTCATAAATTGAGCGAAAAATTATTCGTATTTCACGACACGCTAATTTGGGATTCCAAACCAATTTATGAATTTTTGGCGAGACTTGTCCTCAAATTATCAATTCTTTTAATTGCAAGACCAAAATGCCAAAGTAATTTCAGCATGATCAAAATTGGGGAAAAATACAATTTTGATCCACTAATATAGGGGTGGTGGCACTTTTGGTCTAGGGTCTTTTGAAAATAGTAATTTAGGACAATATTTTTGAAAAAGTGGCAATTTTAGTCCACGAAGCTCTAATTTCGCCGGATTAAGTCATGTGATTGGCACATGTGTTGAATAAATTGAGGATTTTTTAAATTCTGGCAACAATTGCTAACGTGGATTCACTGAGACGGCCATCAGTGTCGGATTCACATGACTAAATCCGGCGAAATTAGGGCTCCGTGGATTAAAATTGCCACTTTTTTCAAAAATATTATCCTGAATTGTTATTCTCAAAAGGCCCTGGACCACAAGTGCCACTGCCCCTATATTAGTGGACCAGAATTGCATTTTTCCCTCAAAATTGCCAATCTTATACTTGCAGGATTAAAATTATAACTTTTTCAATTTTTGTTGGATAATCTACCAATTAGAAGTTCAAACAAATTGGCTAATAATTGGGTCCAAATTATAGTTTATATCAAAATTGGGTTTTATAAATTTCTAATATGGATGAATCCCGAATGAAAGTATGAAAATTGAGTCCATGTTCCGGGTATTTCACATGTTCGCTGGGAAGTTCATCCGCAAGTGGTTCACCCTCTCCAGACAACATCTGGTGAAGCCGGTGTGGCTCCGAGGTCCAGCTCCAGCTGTATTGGGCCACCACAGACTTCCAGAATGATCAGTCCGCCAAAAACAAAGCCAACCGGTCGGAAACCCCGTGGCGGCATCTACTGTCTACCGCAGGGATCTTCCTATGTCGGCATGCACAAGATGAAAATGGTAAGTAATTTTAATTTTTTAAAAGTTTTTATCAATATTTTATAAATATTTTGCTAATTGTTCTTTGCTTATACAGGAGGCACAACTCGATCGACCTATGAAGCAAATGGAGTTATTCTCTAGATGCTACAAAAAGAAGGCCGACAATAGCTGGAGCGGCTTGAGAGCAGCGGAGGTGGAGATAAGTAATAATAATTTAAAATATTTTGTTTGTTTAATTTTTTTGAATAATAATAATATTTTTATTTGTTTTCCGGAAAAGGACTGAATCATTCCAAAGTGTATTTCAACATAAGGTTCAAACAATGTTGCAAAATTCGTTCTAACATATTGAAACAAAATAAATATCATTCCAAAATTAATTAATAAATATCAAAGTTACCGCTCCAAACAAACTTCCTACAACCGTTCCAACAATACATTCCAAATAAGAGACAAAATCTTGCATACGTATATTTCAAATTTAATGACTAAATATCAATGTTACCGTTCTAAAATCAAATCCTACAACAGTTCTAATAATGTATTCCAAATAAAGGACAAAATCGTTTCGAAGTACATTCCAATGGAAGGTTCAACTAAAGTTCCAATGACTATTCCAAAATCTATCACCGGATTTAAATAAATCGTGTCAAAATGTATTCCTAGAAGAGTGGGAAGATGCGTCTATGTTACATTCATGTTTATGTAAATAGTGTTGCAAAGACCTTTCCAAATTATGTAAAAAATTAACGACTTAATCTGTTCTAAATAGTAAAAATATGTTCCAAATATAGAAATTGCATTTTAACATAGTCAAATGTAATTTGGAACGATTTTTAGCATGTGGTCCAAATACCGTGACTAATTAGGAACGGTCGCTGTCCAACCGTTCCTAAATATTAGGAAAACCATCAATTACAACGGAAGGTTTCTCGTTCCATAGCGTTCCAAAAATCGGTCCAATTGTGTCCAGCTAGTATTTTCTGTTTCCAAATTCTATTAAAAAAACGATCCTAAAACTGCTACAATTCCCACATTCTTTTGTATTGATGTGCCTATGCGCCTATATTGCGACAATCAGGCATCTATTCATATAGCTACAAATCCCATTCTTTTTTTGAACGAACAAAACATATTGAAGTTGATTGTCCACTTTGTTCATGATGAGATACATGGCAACATTGCCACTTCTTATATCTGAAGCTTGAACCACAAATTAATTGGCTAATATTTTGACCAAGGCGCTCGGCGGACAACAATTTGAGTACTTCCTTGCCAAGTTAGGCATTCAAAGTTCTCGTACTCCAACTTGAGAGGGAGTGTTGGCAGATTTATATATGTATACAAGAAAATTATTAGATTTCATTATATATTAAGAAACTGTTTATCCACATATTAGGACATCATCAAGTGTAAATATTCTTTTCATTTTAGGCATGATACATATGTAAGTTAGAATGATTTTGACCCAACACTTGTATAAATAGAGGCTTGAATTGATTAACGAAAATACAAGAAAAATTCCACCAAAATTATTTCATTTTATCACATTTCATTTATCAATCACATTCATCCCAATCACTAAAATAAACAAACCCATAATTAATAATAATTTTAAGGGTAAATTAAGCTACCTCCCCTGTAATTTGACATAATTACAAATAACTTCTCGTTGTTTGAAAAATTACAAGTACTCCCTGAGACTTGTAACCATCTAATAAGTAACCCATTTCCATCCAATTCTATGGGTGAACTGACCAAAATGCCCTTATGCATTTTATTTAATTTTTAAAATTCTTTAAAATTTTTTGGACTACAATCCGCAGGAAGAGGTTTTTAAATTTTTTACACAGAGGAGTTAATAATGAAATTTGTCTCAGCTGATATTTCTATAATTTAACAAAAAAAATCGAGGGCAAAATGATCAATTTCAGGCATTTGATTGAAAATTACAAATCTCAGAGTATATTTATAATTTTTTAAACAACGATTGAGTATTTGTAATTACGTTAAACTTCAGGGGAGATAGATATAATTTATTCTATTTTAATATCATAATTTAAATCTTTATCCCTACTTTTTTTTATATAGAAAAGCTAGTTTTTATACCTCCAAGGTAGGTGTTGGGATGAAGAGTGTAATTAGAAGAAATGTTGGTGCAGGTACGTACCCTAATGATAATGGTGTTGAAAATTAGAGTGCAGAAAGTGGAAATGACAATGAAAAAAGTAGGGAATGATATATATTGGGAAAGGTGAGTATGTGAGTGAGCCGTTATTTTTGAGGAATATATATATTTCGAAGTTTGCACCCTTCTTTTATTTTTGCATCGTAAATGCCACAAATTATTTGCATATTCTCCTTTTGCAGTCCTACTTGCAAATTGCAACTTTATGTACCCTATCCCAACTTGTCACCTTTTCTTTCCTAATGATTACACAACTTTGTGCTTTTTTTTTTCTTTTCTCCTCGTGTTATTCATTTGTGATTACTAGAAGAAAATTAACTATTGATTTACGAATTAAAATCATAAAAAATAATTATACTTTTCTCTCCTGAAGTTTAATGTAATTATACGTAAATCTCTCGTAGTTTGAAAATTTATATTTAATACCTCTGAGGTTTGCTTATGTCTAATAAATAGGTCCCTCTATTACTTAAAATTTACCGAATCTGTTGATATTAACAAAAAAATAAATAAAAATCGATGTTTAACCTCGATTGACTTATCAATGACTTAATGTTGGCCAAACAAATCGTTTATGATTAAATTACCCTTTAAACAGTGAAAATATACCTCCTTCCATGCACTAACGTGTAACGATATATAAAGGTAGTTTGGTCATAAAAAGATTCGTTTGACCTACAATAAGTCAGTAATAAGTCAATCGATGGCAAATCTCACCTTTAATTCAATATTTTCTTCTAATATCAACAAATTTGGTGAATTTTGACTAACGGAGGGACCCATTTGTTAGACAGAAGCAAACTTCAGAGGTAGTAGATGTAATTTCTCAAACTACAGGGGGTCTACGTATAATTACACTAAACTTCAGGGGAGAGAAGTGTAATTATCCCTAATTATTATTAATCATGGTTAAACAAAAAACCATTGTAAAAACTTAAATTATCCACCATAAAAATTCTTTTTACCATTGTTATGTGCCATGTTTTTGCTATGGCTTTTAGCCATGGCAAATATTTTAGCTATACTAGCAAATACCATGATCAATAACCGTTGTATGACCGTGGTAAATGACTATTCACTATCGCTATTTGTTTTTAACCATGGCAATTAGTCATGGTTAAATGTTAAATTTTTTTCTAGTGGATAATTATATTTACACTTTTGATTTATGATTATTTACACACAATCATTCAGGTTTGGTATAATTACATAAATTATTTTTAATAGTAAAAAATATTGTAATTTGTGTAATGATGTTAATGTTTTTGAGGGATGTATGTGTAATTTTTTTTAAAAAAATGTGTTCTTTGTGTAAATGATGTTGATATTCTAATGGGTGTATGTGTAATTATTCAAAAGTATGGGATGATTTGTGTAAACATGGAATTAAAACATTAAGAAGGTTCTGTGCCTGACTATTTCTGACTTTATGATCATAGATTAGGGGTTGTGAATGTAATTATCCCTAATCATTTTCTAGCTATTATTATTACTATAATAGAAGTGGTAAAATATGAAATAAAATAATTATTATAAAGATATATTACGTGATAATAATTTTAATTTTATTATAATATAATGTTAATAACAAGAATTATATTAAAAATTATCGTTGTGAACATAATTAGAGTAACAATTTTATGATTATATGGTAATTTTATGTAATAATTATCACTTTTAAAATTATAAAAATTATTACAATGATCAAAATTAAAATTCAATTGTTCTTAATATGCAACTTAGTGATAAGTTTAATATTATTACTTATTTTTTTAATTAATATTCTTTTTTTACGATGATTATGTTTTTATTTCCTTTTCTCCCGTGTTATTCGTTTCCCGTTAAATTTTTACTCCACATTGAGGATAAAAGAAACAACGAAGATTTGCATTTGCCCCATGACTTGATAAATTTTCAAAAAAAAGCTTAAATTTCTTAGAAATAAAATTAAATAATAAATCAACGACCGGTGATTCCTTGTCCGATTAGTGAGGTTGAGGTCCCACAACCAAGAGGTCGTGGATTCGAGTACTACGAATGTGAGGAGTTTGTTTAGTTTATAGGATCATGTTTGTATTATTCTTTTGTTTACTTTAGTGTTAGTACTGGTAAATTTTAAAAATGTTGTATTTTCAAATTAATAGTTCATTAATTATTCAAAAAATCAATGATCTATTGTAGGTCATGTAATTAAATTCAATTTTTAGATACTTTCCTATTCCTTTTTTTTGAATTGGAATTTATAGTTCTCAATTCAAATTAGGATCATGCTCTTGTTTTCTTCTTTTTATCTTAATGTAAATTACATCGAGATTCTTAGAGTTATGTTTAATTACACAACACTCTGTTCTCTTTATAGAATTAGAGTTACGCTATTTGAGCGGACGTTAGTGCAATGTATCCGGGGTGTTTTTGTGTAAAGTTTTGCATTAAATAAGGAGTGTACCTCTAATTACAAATTACAATTACAATTTCGAGAAATATAATTATAATTTTATAAAAAATAATAAATATTTGTATAATTAGACATACTTTCAAAAAATATTGATATAATTTACCCTTTATCTTTTATTCGTATGCTTATTCAAGACTTACTCGTCTTTATTTTGTACAAGGGCAAAAGGTTAAAAATGTCGGCTAATACAATACCCTACATAAAGGTATGATTATATTTATATCCCATAATCTATGGTTTGTTTACACAAATCACTCCTATCTTTTGGATAGTTACACATACACTCATCCGAAATGTGAACATCATTTACTCAAACTACCTCTTACTTTTTAAAAAATTACACATACATCCCCCAAAAATGTTAACATCATTACACAAACTACTCCTATATTTTAGCTATCAGGAATAGTTTTTATAATTATACAAAACATACTAATAATTTATATAAACAGACTATAAATCAGGGATATAAATATAATTATTCCGTAGATAAACAATTTTCCTCCCTCAAGTTTGATTGACATTCATATATAATTACTTGGTGAAGCTTTAGAAGTTTTCTTTTATAATTTATACTATTATATAAAAGAAATCCTTCTTTTTTTTATAAATGGCTTTTAATGACACTACTGCATCACTTTTTTGTAATGTCAAAAATAACCATAAACTGATATAATAATTACTTTATTCAACTTTTTAAATTTTATATTAATTGATATATTAGTTTTTTCTTTCTTTCCTTCTTTTTTTTTAATGTGATATATTAGTTTATATATTTTACTCTTATTTATAATATATTTTAAAGTGTAAAAAAATTATTTATTATATGTACGCAGGAACAGCATGCCACGACGACTAGTATATGTGAATAATACCATGTCTTCACATGATATTTTGTGGAGTTAAATGTAACAACATTCTTCAAATATAAATATATATATTAAGGTCATGTTTACTTTGGCTGATTAGGTTGAATATCCCGCTTAATTACTTCAACTTAATTAGCTTAAATTCTTATTATAAAGATCTTGGATTCTAAATTTATTGGGAACGTGTGTGGGTGGATACGTGTGTGGACAGGGAAAAAAAAAAGTACAAATTTATTTATAAAAAAAAAACGAGGCTCGGCCTTCGAGTGGATTATGACTTGATTGTAATCTGACTCAAGAATGTGAGATTAATAATCGCACAATTTCTACTTTCGCTGGATATATATATATATATATATATAGGTTAAAAACGTCCTGAAAAAGTATTGAATGATCGAAAACATCCCTACAAAATAGATTAATATCTAGAAATCGTAATACATTATTACTATATTTTGACATCTTTTTTATTTTTCTATGTCAGATTTCTCTCTTTTCATTAATATATATATATCATCATGATTTATTTATTCTTTTAAAAAAGTTTAGGGGACGTTTTTTTTTTCTTTTTTTTGTTGTTGTTGTTTAAAAAACTTTTGTGCTGATTTATATTTTCACACACTAGAAAAAATTTAAAATTTAACCATAGCTAATTGACATGGTTAAAAATAAATAGTCGTACTGAATAGTCATTCACCACGGTCATACAAAGGTTATCGATCGTGATATTTGCGGATGTGGCTAAAACATTTGTCGTAACTAAAAGTCATGGCAAAAATATTTGCTATGGCTCATAATTATGGCCAAAAGAGTTTTCACGGTGGATAATATAAGTCTTTACAATAATTTTTATTTAACCATGATTAATAATAATTATTTACCATGATTTTAATCCGTAATCAATAAATTTGTAGTGAATAGTGAATTTTCTTCTAGTGACACGAGGATAAAATGCAATTTACCGAATCACCATCTATTCAGATCTTTTATCATGAATAAATGATATTACAAAATAAAATGAAAAAACTGCTAAAAGTGTTGTAAATAATATCATCATCAAATAATTTGACGAGTGTATGACAAATGTTAATACTCGCGCGAGAATTGAAATTATAAATATTTTCTTGAAATAAAAACGATGAAATATTATTAATATTAAAATAAATTATTACGGATACTTCCTTATATTTTTAAAAAATTATAAAAACACCCATGAGGTTTGTAATTTTTAACCAAAGGTTTAGAATTGTCCATTTTGCCCTTTTTTTAAATTATAGAAAAATCAGTCGATGCAAATTATATTATTGCTCATTTGTGTAAAAAAACGTAAGAAATCTCCCTACGCATTTTAATCCAAAAAAAAATTAGAAAATTTTTAAACATTAATAAATAATAATTCAGTTTATATCAGGGTATTTTGGTTAATTCACCCATAAAAATAGATGGAAATAAATTATTTTTTAGACTGTTATAAATCTCGAGAGTTATTTATAATTTTTGAAAAAATGAGTGGATATCCGTAATTATGTTAAACCTTAGGGAAGATCATTGTAATTCACCCTAAAAAGTACAAAATAGAAACAAGGGTGTGTTTCTTTATATGTTTCTACTTTTAATTTTCAATAAAAAAATATGTATTTTTAATTTTGTATAAATTTTATGTGAAGTGCGAATATTTTAGTTAGTGAAATGATGTTTGATATTGAACTACGATATATTTAAATTAAAATGCATATAAACAAACATATTTTCAATTGAATTACTCTTTCAAAAAGTAAAACTAAAAATGAAATCATAAGGACTCAAGCTAATAGAATTTCCTTTATGACGGGGATATACATATAGTTGCTCCTACATTCTTGAAATGTAAAATTAAATGATCCCATATTCGAATTGAGATTTTTAAATACTACATTATTAGTATACCTAATGTTCGACCCAAGGTCATTTATGGAAATTCCGGCCCGTATTCGAATTGAGATTTTTAAATACTACATTATTAGTATACCTAATGTTCGACCCAAGGTCATTTATGGAAATTCCGGCCCATCGAGCTTTAAACTTTTAAAAATATTATAAAATAATAATTTTATCTTAAGTTCTTAGATGCTCAAATCAGTATAAAAATTATAAAAAAAAAAATTAATGAAGGAATGTAGAGTTACTTTCAAGATATTTGCATCCAGTTATACTAGGGTGCTCATGATGTGGTGTCGATCTTTTTGAAGTTATTTTCAAATTGAATTATCATTGGCAGTTTTATAAAATAATTTTTTAAATTATCACTTTTGAAATCAAAAGCAAAGGTGCGATTAGACTGTTTTGACAGTTTTAATTCTTACAATAATAATATGACATTGAGACTAACAAAAATTAAGAAATGTAACAAGTATTTGTATTTAGCAAGCAAGAAATACAAACATTATGTACGATGGACCACCAAAACTCTCTACAACTTTAAGTAGATTAAAATATTAGAACATATATAGTAATCCAACAAAGTAACAACTTAATTCAACAAGAATCTTTAAGTACTAGGCATCGAGATCGACTTTCTTTATTGTATGGATGTTATCCTGCATAAGCACAACTTAACTATTAGGCCATGTTTACTCTAGTATGCCATATTATATTAGCCCCTAATAGGCACCTATTAGATGCCATATCGATTTGTATTTGTCAGCACTGCAGGCCGTTTACTAACACATTTGTAGGGCCTAATAATGTGATTTAATTTATGTTCTTTGTTTACTTTCCGTCATTAGTTATGGCCTTTCACATATAAATTACCATTACACCCTCGGAATAAGACAAAACCCCTTCTCATGCAATTCGCCCACAAAAATGATTTCTGAATAAGATTTCTTGAAGAAATAGGGTCGGGGAAGGGTCCTGCCTTGTGGAGAAGAAGATTAAGCTGGTTCCACATACTACATCCCTGCCTATCTCCCACTACAACAATCACCTACCTCCCATTTGGTTTGGACAGTTGCGTCTTCAACCACATACGACGGCCACTGTGGCCTCCTTCCGCCTAATAGTCCTGTTTTCATCTTCTGCTCCGTCCAGTGCCCGCAAAAAACAATCTTCTACGCACCGGTCAAGGTAAAACGAGCTTGATGTCTCAGGCATCGGTGCTTTTAATCTGGATTGCCTGTTATGTTAGTTTGTGCCAAGATGACATTCACACGGTTGTAACCCTAATTCCCTGATGGATTACTGTTGTCGATCAAATATGTGTTCCTAGTGTAAGGGTTTAGCACGTATGAAGAAAATTTCATTTATTTATACACACTTGTCTAATTCCTATGGCGTGCGTATTATCGAACATCCTTTCTCTGCATTTTTATGCCATTGCAACTAGACGTGTTTTGCTCGATGGAAGCCGTATTTTAATTTTCGTATCTGTTTATTGTTGGGGTCAAGCATCTCCGTTGCTTTGGTTCTTTAATAACCCCAATCCGAACGCTTGGTATTGGCAATTGTAAAATCGGGCGTGCGCTTTTTCAAACTTATTAGAATTCTTAGATTCGAATGTCAAACAATAAGGCAAAGTCTTCTGGTAGTGGTTGTTCATATCGAAGAAATGATTTCTCCCATCTTCTACACAAAACCGGTCGTTTTCGGAGGACATTGTGGAAGATTGTGCCAATGCGGCAATGAGGTTGTGCTGAGGACATCATGGACCAATGCCAACCCCGGGAGACGTTTTCGTGGCTGCCCGGGAAAAATGGTAACCTCATCTGTCTTTCTTCGTTGTTCCTTTCATAAATTGAGAGTTTATGTAAATGGATATTGTGGCCTGATGTTTGTTTTCCTTTGCTTCCCTGGTTATACGACCAATTTATGTAGACACACCTAATCAAATGTTTCATCCAATTTTTTAGGGATCTTATTGTGGTACATTCACATGGGTTGATCCACCCATGTGTCGGCGATGACAATGAGCCGCACGACGTTGTGGACTGGTATCTAGTGAAGGGATGAGTAGCGGATGGAACGGAGGATAGGGCAGAATGTTTAAGTGCGGTCGTTGCAGTGTAAGTAAGTTTTTTGTAGTATTTATATGTTATCCTTTTGGTGACACTGCGGCAGGCGTATTTGGCAGTAGTACGTGTAGTAGCCGTAATAGTAGTGTGGGTGTTAGGTTGGCAGTTGCCGTATTATATTGCTTATTAACGGCGTAATGGTAATATGAAGCGTATGTTTTACGTGGTTCTTCCTCATTCCAGATCATCATATATTTCAAAACCGGATATTCATTAACGGCGTAATGGCTTGTAGTATGTAGCATGAACTCATAAAAACCACAACATCGTAATTTGAGGACATAAATATGTAATATCATTAAAAAAAAAATGATAGATGACTTAATAAGATTTCTTTACATAATGATGTAAAAACAATATTTCGGCCACGAGTTAGCATCCAAGAAACTAATCGCCTATTTTCAGATGTAGCAAGAAATCAAAAACAGTATAGCATACTAATTTCAACACATAAATATATTCCACCATTTAAATACGATTATAGCATCCCACTATTTTGTACATAATGATGTAAAAACATATTTTGGTGTTACTGATGTAAAAATAAAATTCACATTTTCACATTACACAAATTAATCACATTACAGAAATTAACTTTTTTTTTTTTTTTAACATTGTTCTATAAACCGTTTGTTGTCACAACATATTTCCCTGGGAAGAAAGTATAGTAAAAGAGTTTATTAACGTCCGATACATACAAATGTAAACGCAGCTAACAAGTAGACTGATTAAGGACAATACGTATTGAAGAAACCCATGACTTCTTCTACATTACTTTGCAAAGCAACCCTGTTCTTACCAAAATACAACACCCTAAAACCATTGTTAACACCACATTCGACATCGCATGCAAGTTGCATACCACAGTCTAATGCAACGGCTGCGCCAATAGAACAACAAAACATACAAAAACCGCATGTCGAATAATCTAAAGCAGCGTAAGCAGAAGATATTCCAGGGCTAAGGTGAATGCTAATAAATAAAAAGTCCGTCGACGTACGAATGATGGTACGTCGGCCAATTCATCAGAAACGGCCTTCAAGCATTAGCCGAACCAGCTTCTCACGCGATTCCTTACCTATTGAGTTGAAAAGCTCCAAGTCCTTTGGACGGTTCACCAAACGCTGGGCCATGTGGAGTTGTTCATTCTCGTCGAGCCCTGCCAATTGCTTCACCGAATCTAACACAGTACCGCGTTCGTCGGGATCACCGAACTCAGTCTCAAGGACACGTGTAAGGGTTCCAATACGGTTGTTTGCTGTGTCACAGAAGTTAGTTACCACTTGAACCAACTGGGGTAACATCGAAAGAGGGTCTTCGGCCTTTCGTTTCCTTGAGGAAGTGGTGGTGCGTTTTGTGGCACTTGACTCATTTATGGTAGGCTCAACAGTGAAATTTTGGGATGCCGGTGGCTCTTTTGGTGCGCCAAAAAACCGATCTCTGGATTCCATTCAGCTGTGGGAATCAGTCTTCTTTGTTCAGTTGCTCCTCTTCGCGGACTAAATTTGCGGCATGCTGGCCGTCCTGCCCGATCTCGTCGTTTGCCCGATCCTTACCAAAAACTTCACGTCATGCAAGGAAGAAAGCCCATGATTTGTAGCGCATTGTCTTCGCAGCGGGATCGCTCTGCCGATAAAGTCAAAAGTAGGATTAAACGGAAGTCAATATGTAACTTGTCCGAAATGGTTACGATCCACATTGTATTGCAACAGTCAACGTGTACGCAGTGTTATATTAATTGATTTCAATCTATCCAAATCATTAATTAGATAGAATATGACTAACCTTCAAGTAGTTCTCCCAATCGGAGTTGTCATCGACCGTTATCATGCAACGACTATCGTCCCAACCCAACCCACTCCTAGACATCATTGCAATTAAAGAAGAATATTGCCTCTATACTTGTATCTTAGAGTTGATATGCGGCTCCGCTTTAAGATCGCAGTTTGGAATGGCCCTTCCCATGTAACTCTCAAGTTGGCCTAGATAACCGGTGCGGAATCCATTGTCGCACTTCCATCCGCTAGCAACTATTGACTTTAAACCATTAATGAGAACCTCCTCTTCCCTTGCAGACCATGAACGCCGGGTTCCCACCTTATCCTTGTTCGAGCCACGACGACGATGACGACTCGTACCCTCATCATCGGGGTTCGAGCCTTCCATGCCCTCGTCACGCGGATGCCTCCACTTAATGAAGCTGCAGCATAACATATAGAGTCAGATATCAATTCAAAATTCCTTGTGAAGTGTTCTTCACTATAATGGACAATGCATACAATCAGGATTTCGTTGCTACATTATGACGTGGTAATCAATTTCGAAAAATGAAAACAATTACACAAACAACAATAATATTATATAACTATTACGGAGCAATGTCTACAAGCATTAAGCAACAAGCACAAGTCTAATCCAAATACAGTACATAGTGAAATCGCATAAAAATCCAACACATGTGCCTTACACCGAAACTCAATAAGTAGACGCGCCACTTCAACATAATGTTTAACTAGCCACGGCGACACCAATCATTATACATAGACGCCGCTAAATCGTCTCTCCAACTTGACCAAGAAGGATTACTATCTATAGTTTGGATGCAGTCCCCATGGACTTCGTTACCATTGTCGGGTGCGTCAGGAATCTCTAGCTCTAAAGGATCCTCCGGCATCTCAGATCTAAGAAAATTATGGAGATAACAACACGCCAAAATAATCATATTTTGAATGGTGATGGGATAAAAAGATGGGCTCCTCAATATGCCCCACCGGACTTTCAACAAACCAAACATCCTCTCGATGACGTTTCGCGCCGATGAGTGTCGCAGGTTGAAAAGTTCCTCGCAGTTTTGGGGCCCCGACGCGCCGCGATCCCAATCACGCAAGTGATAGCGAACACCTCAGTATGGTGTTAAGAAGCCCTCTCCATTCGTGTAACTATTGTCACACAAGTAGTAATTTCCTGTTTGTATCGGACGAAATTAACATTACACAAATGAATTCGACAATGTCTACAATTTGAAGTAGTAATAGGATAGAGAATTAACGCACCAATCGGAACACGCAAACCATTGGGCCGATGTATAGCATCTCGCAACACCCGACCATCTGCGGCGCTGCCTTCCCAATCGGTGAGAACTTATATGAATTGCATGTTTGTATTGCAAACACCGAGCACATTCACAGCAACATTTCCTTTCCGAGTTCGATATCAACCCCTGTCTTGTTCTATGAAGGTTCCATCTAATGCTCCAAGACACCCCTACGAGCATGGGAAACAATTATTAAAAGGATTGCATAATGCAGCCGACGGGGAAGTATTGTAGAAGGAAATTGACGATGGTAGGTGGTATGACAGAAAAGTAATTATATATATATATATATAATTCACATAGAAGAAATATACCTTGAACCATCTCCACCTCGCATCTGGATAGTCTTCACCGATAGGCGACGGTCAAATGAGGAATAAGGAGTGCAATTTGATGATTGTGTTTAGGACTCTGTGGAAATGTTTACTTACTGTTCGGCTAGACCTTACAAAATCGTGTTTCACAACCCAATTCTTTTTATGGTGGGATATAACACTTAAGAATATGGCTAATTGTTCCTGGATGGTAACGTGCTTGGTGTCCTTTAGACCACCTGAGTGCTCTAGTATATAACACAACCTCCCAAACGCATTGCGATTCATACGAAGGTTTCTAAGGCATGCCTCGTCGCTAAACTGAACTAACCTACGTAGGTGACTAACCTGGTCGGGTATCCTACTGTCAAAAGTGTACCGAGTGGGACGACGACATCTACGTCGTGGCATGCAAGCTTTAAGGTAAGCGAAGACATACACAAACAGTGTCAATGCAACCGATATCTCCACAATTATTTGCTAAACAGCAATCAAAGTGCATATCAATGAGTGGATCTCATATTAAAACACCTACATAATTCATTTTGTCAATATACATCAACATGAAAGTTCCTCATCATTTCTAAGAGTCATAAAGTTTCGCACAATAAAGGACAAGTAAGTATATGGTTTGAGTAATGTTTAACCATTGTTCACGACAAACCAAATAAAGATATGGCGCTGGAAGGAGAACGTACTAGGGCACATAATATGAAAATGTCATATTAAAGATCATATGACATTAGTACAACCCAAAAGGTATATAACCAAAAAACCATTTCACAAATATACGTTAGCGACAAGGTTCGCGATACTGTATACATGCCATACACACTCCACAACAATCAGAGACCAAATATCCTCACATAAGCGGATTTACAGAGTACCATGTGGCCACAATTACAAAGCACAAATTAAAGGGAGAGCGTCAAATACACAGAGTATGATTACAGACGATAAGGTTCCAGTCGTGAAAACTGTGAAGATAAACGGTGAATGTGAACACTAGACATCATTAAATCCACACCATAATTGAAGATACGACAACGAACAGCTGAAGCCAACAACTTGAAGCAGCGGCAATTAACTTGGGAAAACAATGGCCAACATTCACACAAATGTAAATCCCTCATCTTTGCATGACGATTTGAAAGCCTTATTTTGTAAAAATAGTTTACGAAGCAGAATGTTAAATTAAAAAAATAAATAAATAAACAACCAACTCTAGATTTTGAATCTTACCGACGCGAGGGATTGCAACAGAGTGCTTCCGTAGAGAAGATACGCAAAAGCTGCAACCCATCCACCAGTTCCGAAGAGGACCTAATGCAAAAACAAAGCTAGGGCAAGGAAATTTTCGCACGCTTCACATTGAAATGGGGAAAGTGGGAACAGTACATAAATGTGGAGAAGCCACCTACCTCTTCTTCCCAAAGTTAAAGCCACCTGCAGAAATGGAAAAGGGAGCATTTTGATGGACAGAGGCAATTAATATGTCAGCATTGAAAGTGGTAATTCTATATAAAAATGAGGGTAAGAATGTCCATTTACGTTGGTCAGACAGGGACTTAAACGGAAATGAAAGTTAGTAGGATGAAGGCGTGGGCCCCACATATAATAATATTGGCCTTTTGTCATATATTATAATATGACTCTAATATGGGCAGTAGAGGGCTTGGGGCAACAGTACAGGGCCCTGGGTCTGGCAAGTAAACACCCTACTAGTCCATATAAGTGCGGTAATACAACCTATTAGGTTGAAGTAAACAAGACCTTAGTATATAGCACAAAGAACTTTTCACAATTGTGACACTTAGTAGTATTTAATTTAATGTTAGCAAATAAATGAAATATCATTAAAAAAATACATTTAATTAAGGGTAAATTACATTGACACCCCCTAAAGTTAAGCCCAATTACACAAATACCCCTGTCTTTTGTGAAATTACAGCTACACCCCTGAGGGGTGTTAGTGTAATTTTTCAGGGGCTATTAGTGTAAGCTTTGTCTTTGAATAGGGGGTGTAGTTGTAATACAATTACAACCTCAGGGGATGTAGTTGTAATTTCGCAAAAAACAAGGGGTGTTTGTATAATTGAACATAACCTCAGGGGGTGTCACTGTAATTTACCCTTTAATTAATCATACAAATTCAAACTTAATGAAAATTCGTTTCAAATAGTCTTATGTGCCCGTTGAGGTTGCCAAAGAGCTTGATTCTTCCAATTATGAGAACGACAAAATCATTATTATTAGAGTCAATGAATATTTGAAAACATAAACTTAAACATAAATAAATAAGTATATCATTTACCTTTTTCAAATTCTTCAAACTTTGCAATATCCATCATTAATTCACAAACTCAATCATTAGTATAGCGCGTAACCAATCTTGGATGCATATAAGGGCCTCCACCATTTTTGGAGAAAGAGAACTCCTAAATACATCAATAACACAACCACTTGTGCTAAAAGCAGACTCCGAAGCAATAGTAGAAACTAAAATAGCTAGCACATCTCTTGCAACTTTGGAAAGAATGTAATATTTTGAATTGTTTGATTTCCACTGCTTTAAACATCACTATCCTTACTAATTTTTCACAACCATCGAATTAATGGGGTTAAAGAATTAAACAATTATTTTTTGTATTAATGGAGTTATATAATTTGAGTATAACATTCTTCTAATAAATAAATTATTTTGTCAAATTATTATATATATAATTTAAAAAATTAATTGTATATTTAGCGCTACGAAACGATTATTTGGTAGTTTTTTTAAGTTTTAAATTAAAATAAATCAATAGTACAGTGCGATTTTACTTTAAATTTAGAATTATGATATAAAAAATAAATCCTAAAAAATATTCGATTCGATTTGGGCGATTTTAAATTTTTCTTATCACCCCTAAATTATACCCTGGAACTAATTTCTTGAGGGTAATAAGAGAGAAAGATAGGTAATAATGGTCTAAAATTCCTAGGATCAGATATCCTAATCATTTCGTATCCTAAGAACTTGTGTCAATTTCACTTTTCATATGACTTGGTTGTGATTCCCATATCATCCTCACCACTGGAAAATGACCAGGCTGCCCTTGTTAAGTCCTTGGATATTAACATATGGGTAATTCATTAAATATTCTTCCAAAAAAGAAAAGAAAAATCCATCAAATATCATATACTAACTATTAAAATAAAAAATTAATCACTAAATTCTATTTAAGAAACATAATTAACTATTAGAGCAGGATAACCTCATACGATGGTAGAATTTACTTCTCATCACTAAATCCATGACCTTGTAAGTATGCGAAACTCAATTCGCCAACTAAGCTTGCCAAATCTTGCATAATAATAAGTGATAATTACATTTACAATGTCTGACATATGATTCATATTTTACATAAATTACTTCTGCCTTTTAAAAATTTACACATAAACCTACTAAAAATATCAACTCATTAACACAAACCACTCTTTGCTTTTTGAAAAAATTACACATACACCCAGAAATATCAACATCATTACACAAACCACCTTTGCTTTTTGACTGTCATGGGTAGTTTCTATAATTACACAATAAATAGGATAATTTGTATAAATAGATCATAAATAAGGGAAATGGCTTAGAACAAATAATTCATTATCTCATAGATTTCATTCTAATATTCTATCCGAGAGTTATCAGTATTTATCAACTTTGTTCCTATCAAACAAAACGCTATTGTATCAAATGACAAAAAGACATTGTTATATTAGGAATAGGGATAATTATATTTACACCCCCTAACTATGGTATGTTTACACAAATTACCCCTGCCTTTTTGAATAATTATACATACACCCACTAGAATGTAAGCATCATTTACACAAATCACCCCTATTTTTTAGAAAATTACACTTGCACCCCTCAAAAGTATCGACATTATTACATAAATTACCCCTATTTTTTGGCTATCAAAAATGATTTATGTAATTATGTAAAAGACATGGATGATTTGTATAATAGAATATAAATCAGAGAGTATAAATATAATTATCCCATATTAATATGGCATAAACACTAAAAACTCACAACCAAACACACCCTAATAATATCCCAAATTAGCACCTAGTAAACACAAGCCAAGTACAACAACACATAGAGTTGAGTTCCAAAAGCCAAGTCCAGAACAAGTTAGAATCAGAGCAGTATCTGCAAAGGTACAGACAAAGCCATGTAACTGACAAGTGGGGCAAATGATGTGGACAAATGAGCATTCACTCAAAAGAAAGTGAAGTAAAGAAAGTTCACATACATAATTTGCACATCTCTTCTTCCACATTCAAAAAATGTCCCAATCACAAAGATTTTGTGTGGATGCCCTTTCCCTTTTTTGGTTTGACATTTTTGCATACTTTATGGCATTTGCTAAGGCCATATAGCCCTATTCCAATAAGGGTGCATGTGGAATGGAACAATACCATTGTTTGCCCATCAACATTTGTTGTCTTTGTGGCTTTCTAGGACTAGGGGTACGTACCCTCCATTGCTAGCAAGAATAAGGCAATGAATGGCATAATCTTTCACCTTTTTCTAACACTTGATCAAACAACTTCCATCACATTTCTTCTGCCTTCACGCTTTCTAGTTTTCATTTTTCTCTATGCACTGCACTATCCATCGTTTTCGGTTTCGTTTTCACTTAGCCAAGGGGAAAAGTAGACCGCTTACTCCACAAGACATGATGCTGTAATATTCACAAACTGGTAAGGTAGAATGTGTATCGTCTTGTGAGGGATTAAATAAGTGTGCAACCACAAGTAATCGAATTTGTGAGGTTCATGAGGACTTCGAAATTTTTCTTCAAACCCAAATCCCTTAACAAATTGGAGGAATTGATGATGCATCCCGTGCTTATTGAGAAATATGTGTCAATCATCCGTGCACCCAGTCTTTTTGAGAAGAGCGTGTCTTGTAGATGCTACACTCAATGCACAAAACGTTGGGTATTGTGGATAATTGATACAGACCCTTATTTTTAGAGTGTGTGTCAATCATTCATACACCGACCCTAATATACTTCCTCAAATTCAAATCCCCTAATAAATGGGAGGGAATCCACGATGCGCCAAATGCACATTATGGAGTATGTGTCGGTCATCTAAGCAGCCTGTTTTCTAGATGCTACACCTGATGCATTCGGTATGTTAACAATGGACACATACCCTAATTTTAAGAATTAGAAGATGTATTGTCAATTATCCACACACCAAAGACATAAAGCACCGGATGCAGCATGCATTTAACTTAGAAGAGCCTTAGTAGTTCAGGGTTATATCACAATAGAATCAAATTTTGATTTTCACTATGTAATCCGACAGTAACTCACCAGATACTGATTGAGATCCATACCAGACCAAGAAAACTATTGACAGAGATTGAAGCATATGGGCATGAACAATGCAGAATACAGATCCTTTCTGCTACATATGGGGTTTAACTATTCATGGGTGAAAAATAATCTGTCACTTCCTAACTATGAAGCTATGATTAATGCATTTCTGTAATCTGTGTTTGGATCAAGGAATTTAGTTAGGAAAAGGAAAAGACAAATAGCCAAATCATAAAGTTAGAAAACCAAGTAAAATATTCTCCTTCTACGTTTTCATCATTAAATTCCCTAGATCCAAACATGGAGTAAAAGAATAGAAAATGTCATTTCTCCATCCAGTGGAGTTCAGAAAGTCATACAATGGGATCCTGTTGCTTTGGTACTTCCATATCCTAAAATAACCACAATTCACATCTCTATAACCAAATCAATTATTCAAAGTCAAGAACATAATGAAGTTGCATCTGTTACAAGAATTGAAAATTGTTCGATCGTCTAAGACAAGGAACACACTTAACTAACTAAAACAAAACGATGATATCATGCAGGTGTTATTGTCAGTATGATTCTGAAAGAGTACATAGAAACTACGAAGTTAACCAAAAGAACAGAGAGATCAAAGTTAGCACTGAAACAGCTCTTACTGCAGCAAAGCGAACAGGATACACTTTGCTGGTGAAAAGTGATTATAGCACAAAAGTGTTATCAAGGCATTACACCAAACAGGATGCTGTGATTTGGATTGGTGAAGCACTCCACCTATCAGATTTAAATTGTAACACACACAAAGTCTAATTGATCGATAGTAACACAACACATACACAATGTAATACAAGAAACAAGTTATGTCAACCTAGTTTTTGGATTTCAATATTTCAATTCTTCCCTTGTCCAAAATTTTGCAAGATTTCTTACAGTAGCCTGTTGCATCCATAACTTCTATGGGTTTCGGTCAGGTAAATATCCATTCACCCATTGAGCAGCCATTGAATTTATATTCAGCATGTCAATGGTCAGAAGTTCAACATTTTACTAAAGCACCCTTTACCATCCGTTATCCCACCATCCCACTCTCCACTTCAAAAATTCATCACATCTCTCTATTCTCTCTTTCACTTCGCTTGCTTGTTTTGCTGTCTCCCCTCTCTCTTTCCTAGTTTGTTTTGAAAAAACATAAGGCTTAAGCTGGCCATGTTTATCTCCTATGTTCAAGTAAGCTTCTTCAACTGGCATTGTTCACTGAAGAGCATCAAAGGACTTGAGCTTGGATGAGGAAATGATTGGTGAGCTCTCCATTAAAGGGGGCTTTTCAAGGCAAGGTTTTGAAGGTTCACGATAAGTAAATAAATTCTGATTTTCAGAACTGACTTTATAGTTAGGATATTGATGAACATGAAGATTGGATAAAGATGGACAGAGAGCCATAGTCAAAAGAAATTGTTTTGGGCTAGGTATCTGGAATAAATTAAAGATGACTGAAGAACATAAACTGAAAGAATTCAACAATGAGTTTAAGTCATCAATTAGAAAATTAAGAACTTGAAATTTACTCTCAAGTCTCAACTTAACTCAAAAAAATGGGATAATATTTGCTTTACCCAAAAAATTTGGGTAGGGCAATATGTACGAGGGCACACCTGATGGGCATACAAGCAGGTCAGGTGATCTGGTTAATAAAACAACCACCGGTATTTGTTCTATGTAGGCCTAGATAGGTAAAACCTTCCCATGACAGGCTGACCTTACGGCTCTGGGATACATGGAAACCACATTTAGTTTGTGTGCTTTAATTGTGAAGGGAAAACAAGAAAAAGGAAAGATCAAGATTCTGGGGATAGACCACCAAAGTACTTGAAAACTGATACTTTTCCCCTTCGCTTGACGGAAAAAATGAGTACCATGAAGAGGAGTGGAACAACTTCCAGGTCATAAAATAGATCAAGATACTGATTGATAACTGAGAAAAAACTCCTATACTCCAGACCTGATAACTGTTGTCTTAGGTATGGCATCCTAAGCCTTGCAGCATAAAAGGCCAAGACGAAAGTGATTTCTTAAGCAAACAAAGACTGCATTGTGTTCTCAAGATCTTCATATTTCATACGCCTGGACCAAGTACAATAAAACACTTCATAAATCTGGTTTTCTGCTTGATTGCCTAAAGTAAAGATGTCAGCTATTACTATTCATCTAGAGCTGAGAAGTGATATATCCCTCACAACAAAACACTAACCATATTTCCATACTCTGCAGATATCAAGTGACACCCCTTATGTCTTCACTATTGCATGGTAGAGAATAGCAATTTACAGAGAAAATTGATAGCCGTTACATGCTTGCACATGCCAATCTATTTTTCATTTATTTATTATTATTATTTCTTTTTACTTTGGGTGGAGTGATGCTAGTGGTTTTGGGGAGTCGTGGGGACAAGAAATGGACAACTTAGCATCTGGGTTTTACCCATAGAAAAAAGGATACAAGTTGGCGAACGGCACAGAGACCAGAGCATTCAGGTTAACAAAAGGCATAGTAACCAGGTAGCTGAAATGTCGACAACACAAATTGATTTTCAAACTCATTCCGCATTTTTGCATCCTTAAAGGGTAATAACACTAGTTGACCTTGTTCACTCCCTGAATGACTGGAAGGGAAGCCATTGAAACAACAGAGTACAGGTATGCTAAACTTCATACTACAAAGAATACTGTGTCTTAAGATCCTCAGGGTTCAGCAACATTTGGACCAGCAAATCCAATGAAAAGAGCGTATTGTTGCTAGGAAAGTAGTAAACACCTGATTCTAAATCCATCGAGCAATGATTTAAACCTATTCTAAGTACCAAGTATACAGCTTTAGCACATTGTCATCTGTTAATTTGAGTTGCAGTACTGGGTTGACATTTTGCAAGAAGCTTAATCTCGAACAAAATGGCATTTTCTACTAACCAGCAAAGACAAACACAGTTCTCTTTGATCTTCTTTCATAACAAACAGTTTGTAATTTGTATAACCATATATATTTAAGTAATATTTATACAATATTCAAGAAACGAAAATAACTTTTGGGACTCAAACAAGTCACCACACACTAAGGAACTACAATACCTAGGCTCTAGGTACAGCCAACATACATTGGGACTAAGTTGTACACCCCTTCAAACCACACAAACAGAAGGCTGTCAAGACAAATTCAGGGCTCCAAGAAAATTACATCAGCATACCTGATCTACAGGGGAGCAAAGAGAACCTCCTGATCTGACAATTTTCACCCACAATTCCACATCCATTTGGATTATATGTCAGGCTTCAAGAAGCAGCATACAAGAGAAATTTACATCTAGGGCATGTCAAGCTACCCTCATTTTGCTACATGTGATATGCAGCAAGCACTCCAAGTTCCCATCTCTTCATCTGCAATGAATTGTATAGCAAACCAAGCAAGCAAAAGTTCAGAACCGATGAACAAATAATTTTTCACCATTCCATGGTTAACTCTAATCCCAGTTGGACAAGAAAATTAAAAAGAGAAAACACAACACTCACATATCTGTTGTGTGCACAAAACCACTAGAAAGGTACCAGTTGAAATACCTACTTCCTTCCAACATAAGCTGCTAATTTAGATAAATCTGGAATCCAAAAGGATAACTCAGAAGAACCAGTCACAAACATCAAGCTTCCAGGAGCCCATTTGATTACAGGTGGTTCAGCTTCAGTACTCATCCAACTGGCAACCTGACAAACATCCGGAGAAAAATAAGAATAAGTTATGTAGTTTCTATTACTCTTCTTTTGATTTTCGAGTGAACAAGAAGCATTGGTTTTGAATGGACTATAGTTTGCTCAAAGAAACAATAACAAGCAAGTTCATGAATATTAAATGTTGATGTAACATCCCATATAAGATTTGCAAAGTTCAAGTTTGTAGCAATTGACAGAAAAATTACAAGGATAATGCAGATTAAAATAGCCTACAACAGGACTTGCACACACATGACCCTCATGTCTGACCAAATTAGTTTAGAGGTCACACAGGACATCATCATATGCCAGAAGATAATAATCGGTAGGCTGAAACACTCAGCATTTTATGTGCATATTTGCAATGACAATAGCACATTGTTGCAGCTCAATCTCCAAAATAGTTCAATCTTTTCCTGCTCTATTTGGCCAGGTTCTGGATGTTTGGTTGTTAAAAATGATTTTATTCGTTACGCATTACATTCAAAATGTGCAACCCTGTCACATAATAAATCTTTCAGAACCCTCAACAGAAGTGCTAAAACAAGAATGACGAATGACTTTTAAATCAAACACTCTACAATGGAAGTAAACAGCAGTTAATCATACTTCTTTGCCACTCCGAACACTCCAAGCATAAACACTACCATCCCCAGAACCTGTCAAGTAGCATGAACGATAAAATGTCAGTCCTCTTTCAAGAGATATATTAGTTCCAGAAATTCTTCATGTTGCTCTGTGAAATTCACAAAGATCAAATAATAAAAGAATCGAAACCATGTCTGCTAAAGGAACCAATACAAGCACAACCTTGTATAGTCAAGTTGCATAAGGGAATTATTGTAGCCATCTGAGGTTTTCTGGTCCATTCTCTCTTCACAGTACAGTATTTTGTAATTTGATAAATGGTAATTGGATTCCGGTAGGAATACCATATAAAATCCCTCACCATTACCTGTTATCTTGATTTTTTCACTCTTATGGAGTGTTAGAAGATAAATCCTAAGCATTTATACTCCCAGATATATGTTTTGTTCTAGTAGAAACAGAGAAATAAAAATCCCAGACTCAAATTAAAGTAGACCCTCAGGTTGCATGAAATAATTTCCTCATTGATATTAACTTCAATACTTGGAAATAACTTGCTCTAATTTATGCACCAAAGCAAGAAAGAGCAGAAAAAAAGAACTTGAATATAACCTAGCTCTTCTGTAAAAGTGATTTAATCTGCAAAAAGACCACAGTACATCAATTTCACAAATATATCAGGTCAACACTTCAACTCAATTCCTCCCATACATTTAATTGATGCTGAATAATCATTCACATTATATATGTTTTTTTATCAAACACCACCTGGAAACGCCTTCTCGAGTAACCAATGATGACCAATGTGTTGTGCAGGCAATAGTTTTATGAAGACAACATTAATATCATGGATACAAAAGAAAATGTAAGTCAAGAAATCCAATATAATCAAGTCATACTAGACAGCTACATAAAATGCTGCATAGCTGTAAGATAGACGGACCTGATATGACAAACATTCCCTCAGGGCTGAAAGATGCCTCCAAAGTAGAATTGCTTGAAATGGGCTTGACATTATATGTTGATAACTAGAGCACAAGACGAGTACGATTAGAAGGCCCACTACCATATAATGGAAGCTACAGAAATTATACTTGAGATTGTTCTAAAAGTAACTGGGAACTCACAAGGGTGCCACGGAAGGAATCAAGCACGTGAATATGCCCATTTGACGTCGTTAAGAGCATAAGTCTTCCATCATTACTGAATTTCACAACATTAGCTTCCGACATATCTCCACCAAGAGAAAATATGTCAAAAGGGCCCTATAAACAGTTAATAGATCAGTGTCTGCACAAATTGCAATTGGTTTTTCTTCTTGTGAATTCATATATTATATTCTGACCTTTTCATATTTTGCGAGCATCAAACATTCTTATGTATCCTCCAAATGCGATGGCAAAGACAAGTCCCTGATCATCATAAGCTGCAGCTGGTCTCCCTTGAACACGTAGAAGACCCTAGTTCCAGAAAATCACTTAACAAAGAACAAAGAACAACGAAAAATAGTTCAACAAATTAAGGATACCGTGGATTGTCTCACCTGACATTTCTCCGCTCTTTGGTCCCAAAGCAAAACCGTTCGATCAAGAGAACCAGAAATGAAACAATCTTTTCTAGAGCAGAGGCTAAGGGAAACAACCCTGTAAATCCAATATTTTAATGTCACATTGTACAGTATAAATACTATTTCTCAATTACAGAAGAAGAAACATGCTTAAAGGATCAGAACCCATGCCTGTCATGATGACCCTTGAAGTACCTCAAGTATTTGTTGTCATGTAATGAGAGAAGCCGCAGCGATTCTGTTCCAACGGAAAAATGTGTTAGTGGTTGCTTGTGTTACTTTGAGATGTAGATGGGCACAATTTTTCGATTAGCATACCATCCCAGCCATTCTTTGAGGAGTAAATAACAGTTGTAGGATGCGAGGTAAAGCTAACTAGATCCACCCCATATTTTTTACTGTTGATTGTCTTCAGACAGCTGAACACAAGTAGTAAATTCTTTTAGCATATTATCCAACTAGACACAATAAACTGATCCCAAATACATGTAATTAGTCACATTGCAGAAAGTTATATAAAAAGGAAGACATCCAGTTAGAGATTAACAAAAAAAGAAAAACTTTGTCCTTTCACATTCAAAATCTCTACAGAAACAAATTCAGTTCAAAATCTTAATCTTAAACATGGAAAAATTGAAGCAATTTACTACTTTTGCAGAGATGCAGAGCAGATATGCTATTCTTTCTCCACTTCTGCTTTCTTGTAAAGGTTTTCTCTGATGAATTTTCAATAAAGGTACTAGACTACATTCTTAATATCTCAGGAAACCAAATTTCCTAATGTGTGACATTAAAACGGTCAATTCACCAAGGAATCTTGAAATTTGAATTGAACAAAAGAAGAAGATGCTTACGTTGCACTAGCAACATCATACAGCCGAATGGATTCATCATCACTAGCAGTTACCAAATAACTTGAGGTCTTATGGAAATCCATCGAACTAATTCTACCATTCTGCAGAAGCGAAATAACACATCAGTTCATGCTATACAGACTTCATGCAGTGAATCACCTCTAGACCAGCTATATAATGTTAAAAGATAAAGCACGCAAACAATATGACCTCATATTTCTTGATCCATTGACAATATGACCTCATGTTACTTGATCCATTTACCCTGAAACCCCAACAGCAAGATACATGTAACTCACACTTACGGAAGGTTCAGGTCTTGAAATTGGACTTGGAAACACATCTCATGGGAGAGCATTTGTGGGGGTTTCATCATATAAGATCCTTTCCAGCGCAAATTTAGATAGAATAAACATGGTCTTCAGTCCGAAGCAAAATAAGTAGGGAAAGATAGGCATATTCTATGACAATACTTGATGATTACATAAAACAATTGCAAAAGTAGACATGAACAAACTTCAAGTCCTAGTATATATGTTCAGTTGAATTTTTCTTCTGAAGATAATAAACTAACTTCCACTTCAGTACTAACATTGAGTAGCATACAGTATAACTTGGGCTTTCACCAGCTTGGTTCCGTGCATATTCTGTTGTTAATTAGACTACAAACTCGAAAACCATCTCCTGTATGGAGAGAGAGGATGATAAAGGGAGATGGAGGGAGATTTACCTACTCAGAAAGTGCACCATATAACGAAAAGTTTACCAATTACATAATAACATTAGTATTTATCAGGAGTTACAACAGATGAAAAAGAAACGAGGTAAGTAGAACAAAATTTACATTTTTTTTTGAAGAACTTCCACTAATTGCGACAAAAATTAAGCAAAGAATACAATAACACATACGTAATCGCGGAAAGCCATTCCAACTTCCATGCTCTGAAGAATTTCTTCCGTGAGTTCCAACGATACTTTGTCTTCTCTCTCCGGTTGACCTCCTTTTACAGGGGAAGAGGCAAAAACAGAAAAGGAAATCCCAAATAAGTACTGCAATTAAGCTGAAACTCGCAGTATACACATCAAAAACAGCAATGGAGTGAGAAATGCTAAATCGGACACAAAGCAATAAACAGATGAACAAATGGAAAACAACTCAACTTGACCCCTGTTTACATTACCCGCCATTGCAGTTCCTTCGAGTTTCTCAGAAGTTAGAAACAGCACGCCTTTAGACCGCCCTGAGGAGGGAAAAGAAATTATTTGTCGGATCTTCGGTGATTTATGTATAAAACGGGCTTATTCGAAACGGATCGGGTTATGCGGTGGTCGGATCTGAAGGATTATATGTAGGTGAGGGCGCTCGGGTAGGATGGTTTGGATTCCGATCCAGGTTCGGGATCGAGTAATTTTTTTATTATCTATATCTATATTGTTATAAAAGCAAATATTTTAACGTATCAATTTTTGAATGCCCAAAATTATCCTTTAATTATTTTCTTTTCTTAAAAAAGTTATTGGCCAAAAAAGTAATTTTATTATTTTTTCTCTCAACCAACTCCTCCACGTTTCTCTCACATCATTCAATGCTTCTTTCTTCTTATTAACTTTTTTTTTTCTCATTTCTTCACTAATTTTTTTTCTTTACATTTCACACCGTTCTTTTTTACATGCTCGCGAGGACCGCGTGCAGCCACGACTAATTTCAAAAATTACAATTTGAAATTGGGTGGGGTTTGGTGGGATTTCCTACCTAAACTAAAAAAAACAAAAGATGTGTAAAGGAGGAGTGTTTTGGAGTCTTAGTTTACACATTCTCCTTCATTCATCACCTTCAGTATTATTTTTTTTTTCTTTTTGTTGTTTACTTAATAATATATTCAAATTTCTATCATTTATAAACTCAAAATAAAATGAAATTTTATATAAAAATTAAAAAAAACATTGTTTTTACATCAAAAGAAAACATTGTTTTTACATAAAAAAAAAAAAAAGAGGTTGTTTCAAACGGCCTCCTCTATTGTGTACAGTTTCAGAGGCAATCTGATCTCTAAGGAGGAGGCAAGCTTTATACAACTCGAAAGAAGTTTCACCAGCTCGGCTATAAAAAAAACTGAGCTATTACAAGAAACTTGCCAGTCAAGAACCAAACCTATTCATCAGGAGGAAGATTAGTACTTAAATTTGGAGCTTCATCAATTTCTACTCTGGCCTTTGCCAAACGGTGATAGCAAACCTCCAATTGTTTCGCAGCTTTATCGATCCCTTTTGGAGTAAGATAGCTGAAAGCTTCAACACCCATATTGACAGGGGACAGTGACCTGTCACCCTTCTTTTCAGCTCTCTTACCCTTTTCTTCAGATCGTCTTCATCGAGAGTCCTCAGTTTCGCCCATCTCGAACCTTTCTCGCCGAGAATGCTTCCCTTGATGCAACCTTTTAATACTTGTATTCATCGACAGGATCATCCTAAGTCGGGTGCTTATCCTTGCGAGATTGTTCCATTTTATCGGTGCCACGACTTTAAAAAATAAGACGTTTTTCCATCCGTGATTTTTTGGACTTCTCACGAAAGACCCCTCAAGCCTAGACTTATCGCGCAAGGAGCCCTTGGACCTTGGCTTAGGCCAAGGGCATCTTTGTAATGCAATTGACTCCGTCTCAACATCGGGGTCTTTTGGCTTACCAACAACAGCTTCAACGAAAGTAGAGGGGGGCTGGATGCTGAGTGATAGGGTGTCAAGGGGATGCGAGTGTATGTCCTCTTGGTTGGGGGGGTTAGTGGGAGGAAAAGGCTCGATGTGAGGGGTGGGGGGTACGGAAAGCAATTCAGAAGCAGAAGTAATTATCGCCGCACGGGCCATAACCAACAATTTAGTCTGCCGTTGTTGACCTTCATTGGCCATCATCGCAGCTTGAGCGGCCATGTCTGAAATCAAAAAATGGTGTTAGTAGCGACAAGTAAGAAAGAGACTTGGAGGATGATAATTATCTAGGTCTTATTAGTGCGGATTGGGGCTAAAGATAAATCGACCAACCTGAAACATCCTCCTTTAGCGTTCATCAGCATCAAACCAATGGTCAGTTAAGACATTTTCAACAACATTTTATCCCAAGAAGGGCACCTAAACGGAGAATGTGGTTTGCGGAAAACACCATTAGGTCAGGACTCCAAGATACGAGCAAGGGCCTCAAGGTAGAAAATTTTTATTTTTCCACAACTTAGCATAGCTCAAGAAAGTGCCTATGAATCTACAGTTTTGTCGAGCATTAATATGGAAAAACTTGGGGTCGCGACCTAGAGGAATATGTTACAGAAAATAGCGTTCAAAAGTTCACACAGAAAGGTTCCTGCTCAAAATATTGCATCAAAATGAGAAAACAGAGGATATTCCTCTCGGAACTAGAAACAAGTTGGGTAGGACCGATTCCTAATTGGTTAATGATATTTGTGATGTGTCATCTATTGGGAATCAAAGACCTGCATCTAAAAGGGGAAGGTGCAGAGTTATACAATTAGGGGGAGGTTGATGCATAACTTGATGAGAAGCAGGGATACAAATGGTATAATACAAGGGAATATGATGGTTGCACCTGATTTTAGGTATGCCTTTGGTTGTACGAGAAGATCTAATGGATAAGGAAGCATCTATGCTAGCCTCCTCACTATTATCTGAATAGGGGGTTGCAGGCTTTAGTGTTGGGATTATTGAAAGCGATTAAAAAAAAGAGAGGGGAAACACATAAGAAAGAAGATCCTACTAGCCCAAAAAAGCAGAGCTCGCCAAGAATTGAAGGTCGAAGGATTATCAGGAGTAAAGTAGATGAATGGCACAAAGAGGCCCACCCCTCTTTTATATAGGCGGACTGAGTCAAAGAGTGGTGTATCCAACGGATGGTAGTGCATGGCAGTTGATGGGACATGCTATCTAGACGGTTGAGATTAATTCCAATATATTCAAATTTTGGCCTGTCCACCAGAAAGAATAATTGGATTCGAGGAGTAAATGATGTGGGGAAAAAATAAAAAAAAGAACTAGTTAAGGTTGGGTAGTACTTGGCAGGGGCCCAAGTGGCTCATTAACCAAAGGCCCAAAATGCCAAGGCCCAGATCCAATGAAATCCCCGACTCACAGGGATGGGCGAAACATGGCGCCATTCTATGCGGTACCAAGTGGAGTCCATACATTGGGGGGGGGGGGGGGAGGGTATAAATCCTCCTCATTTATGAAGATATCAGATATCAGATTCTTTTATTTATTATCATTCTAGCTCCGACCTTTAGATCCCAAATATCACCTAACTGATAATCAAGAGTGCTTACCCCAAGCCCAACGCCTCCTTGTCTTGTACGGACCTCTAGCTTATTTCAACACGTCCCCCTACTCGAATACGACCGACAACTTATGACCCACGACGTATACGCATAGTAGCGGGGGAGAGGGTATAAATCCTCCTCATTTATGAAGATACCAGATATCAGATTCTTTTATTTATTATCATTCTAGCTCCGACCTTTAGATCCCAAATATCACCTAACTGATAATCAAGAGTGCTTACCCCAAGCCCAACGCCTCCTTGTCTTGTACGGACCTCTAGCTTATTTCAACAAGTCCCCCTACTCGGATACGACCGACAACTTATGACCCACGACGTATACGCATAGTAGCCGAGCCCATCAAATTGGATAATACAAAGAATGTTAGCAAAATATCAACCAAATTATGAGAAGTTATTATGAAAAAAAAAAAAAAAAGGAAATAAACCTGTAAGTTGATAAAAGTGAAGTGAAAATCGGTGAAATAATATAAATTTTGTTTTAAAAGAATAGTCAAACTAAAAATATTGAAGGAACCAAATATAGTATTCCTCAATCATAAAAGAGTACATGTTGCTTGTTAGACTAATACTGTCTGTATATGTAGTCAATGTTGCTTGTGAGATGAACTTTTGACCAATTTTCTACATCAGCTGTAAACTAACAGTAATTATTAATTTACTATAATAATTAAATAAAATTGTGTTGACATACTTTGTTTTAGACTAAAATTAAATTGTATCGATAATGCAATCAATATCATATAATATACAAAATGGTACAATTTTTTTGATATTTTCAAATTGGATAATATATTTTTTTTTGTAAAGATTCTAAATTTAAAAAGAAAAATAATTTACTGCAAAGCAAACTTTAAGAAGGGCAAAATTAACATATAACATTTGAAGAGTAACAAGGCCTGTTGGACAAAGTTGAGGCTCCACAACTATAAAATAATGGATTCGAATTCCACTAATACGTGAATTTATTGAGATTCCATAATTATAAAATTATATGTTCGAATCCCCCAACTTGTGAGTTCTTTAATTTATTTTACTTTAACAGTAGTTATATTTTTATTTTAATAGTGATAATTGATTAATTATATATATTTGATATTGATAATTAATATATTAATTATTAATTATATTTATCAGCGATAAGATCGTGATTGCAATTGATTTACTCAAATAAAATTATATAAATAACTTTTTGAAGAAAAAAGGTAATTATAATACCAAGAATCACTAGGAAAAATATGATTTTTCGTTATGCTAATTACTATGCTCAAAAGAAAAAAATTGTGACAAATACAAATAAACCACGGCTTCTCAACAACCATTAAACATTGCTTCTGTGAGTGTGGCTAAAATTATGGCAAATATTTTGACTAAAGCTAAAAATCATGACAAATATATATTGATTAATCATGATAAAAATTTAAGTTTTTGCGATGATATTGTTTGACTGTTGTTAATAATATTGATTTATTACAATTTTTTAACGTGTGGTCATTTATACTGCAACCAAAAGTTAAAGTTTTTTTTTTTTTTTTTCTTGCAGTGAATTAAGGACATGGATTTTCACACAAAGAACAAACACTAATCTCTATTAACTCTTTGCACAGACATCAATTTACAGTTCGATCATACCAAATAATGCATCTCTGTCTGAACTGCCTCTACACAGTGATCGATCACATTTATATGTATTTACCCAAATTATAAAATAAAATTTAAAAAAAAATGTGAAAATAAACCAAAAGTACTAGCAATTCACTCCTTGATGACGGCACCGCAGCTAGCCGGCGGCGGTGGAGGCGGAGCTGCAGCCATCGTCAGTCGTGGTGGCAGACTTCTTGATGAACTCTATGCAGTCGGCGACGGCTTCGCTGTGGTGAGGATCGGTAGTGGAACAGTAATAGTGATCAGAGGGCTGAGCAGACGAGGATCGACGGGCGTCGGCGGAGCCTTTGGAGAGAGCGGAGAGCATGATGAGGCGGAAAACGGCGTCGCGGAGGCGGTCGAGCAGCGACATCGGAGAGAGGCGGCGGGTGGACTTCCGGGCGGGCCTGAGGCGGCGGCCGGCGGGCATACAGAATGGGTTCTTGAACATGTTTTGTTGGAGTTGTGTTTGAGGAAGAGAGAATCTCTATGAGTAATGTTTTGTGAGGAAGCACATGCATGCTATTTAACAATGCGCTGAAATTCACTTGTTTTCTGATTGGGCTTGGCTTGGCTTGGCTTGTTGTTTGAAGCCGAGCCATCTTGCCATGAGTTATTGTTTTTTTTTTTTTTTTTTACTTATTATTATTATTTAGTTTCTTTGGTGAAGTGGGTTTGGCCCAATTCTTAGTACTACGACTACGTGGCACACTCGATGTGATACATAAATATTTAATTGATTTTTTTTATAAAATAAAATAAGAGTAAATTACAATCACTTTTCCTGAAGTTTGACATCATTATAAATATTTTTTGTTGTTTGAGAAATTACAAATATCCCCTAATATTTATAATTTTTAACAAAATGCCTGAAATTGATCATGTTGCCCTTAAATTTTTTTATTAAAATTATAGAAAATCAGTCGAGGCAAATTGCATTATTGCTTCTCTGTGTAAAAAACTTAAAAAAAAAATCACCCTGGCGCATTATAGTCCAAATTTTTTCTTAAGAATTAAACAAAAAAATAATTCAGTGCATAAGGGCATTTTGATCAATTCACCTATAAAATGGATGAAAATATGTTATTGTAGACGGTTACAAACCTCAAATGGATTTTTGTAATTTCTCAAATAATGAGGGGATATTTGTAATTATATCAAACTTTGGAGGAGTTAGTTGTAATTTACCCATAAAATAATATAGATATAATATTAAAATATAATCGAGAGATTAAATAAATTTTAAGAGAAAATAATAATATAAAATAAATAATGTAAAAATATATAATTTTGAAAGAGAATTGAAGTGGGAGAAAAAAAAATAAAAATAGCTAACAATAAATAATTATTTACAAAGTAGTTTTATCATTGGAAATAGTGGGTTGTTAGTTTAGTGGATAGAAAGTTAACAAATTAAATTAAATATTAAAATTAACATACCAAAATAATTGAAACACTAATTCACTCATCCTCAATTATATATCGTATAGATTAGTTACAACCAATAGTGTGTGAAATTAAAAAGAAAAAATATATATTAATCACAATACTCTTTTAATTAATTATACAAATATGCATTATCTTTTATAAAATTACAACTACACCCTAATATATACTTGTAATTATAATTATGTCCATATTTTTGTGCAAAATTTTACAAGTGCATCCCTGAAAAGGCGTAATATCATCATTCTTCAGCCTAGAACGTAATGGTCAAGAAAAATTGTTACTCATATCAAGTCCAATGAACTCATCCAATCACACAGCAATTGCGATATTATTTGTTATGTGCTTGATTATTTTCTAAATTGTATATAAATTATACGATCAAACATAACATTTATTGTGTAATTGGTTCCGATACGAACAAATCCGATCTGGGCTACTCATGACCACAAGCCATAACAAATTGCCAGAAATTTTGCCAGAAAATGTGTACTGGTTAATAAATAAATTAATTAATCTAGATTTCAATTAAGTCTATAATTAATTAACAAAAAGTTAGGCCCCCACTCAAAGATCTGTTTGGAGGATTGTGGAAATGAGTGTAGATGGTCCCTTCACGAGTAGGGATATTGACTATTATTCCTGTTCTTGTCCAAACTGACTTATCGGTCATTGATCATCCTCCGCAAAATTAGGACTACTTAGACAAAAATGTTGAGAATTAATTTGTATTAACTAACCCTTGTGTCATGTCGTTCCTATGTGCATATAAAATAATATTACACACTTTAAATTTATCATAAATAAGAAAAATATATATAAAATCAACGCATTGTATTTCAAAAAAAAAAAAGGAAAAAAAGAAAGAAAGAAAAGAAAACTAACTTAGACGTATTATCAACAAAACAAAAAAATTGGTATTACAGTGTCATAAACCGTCGTTTGTGAGTGAGAAAGACTTTTTTTTTTTTTTATATATATATTAGTATAGATAATAAAATTTGTATTATACACTATAAGAAAATTAGTCACTACATTATAAATTACTATTGCTAAACAATATGGTAAATAAATACTGTCTATCATGGACAAATAAAATTTAATGTAAAAATTTAAGTTTTTAACCATAATTAATAAAAATTGTCATGGTTTTAGTTATGGTTAAACAATTGTTATGATTTCTAGTCATGACAATTATTTAGAACTCGTATGTAAAAAATACAAGTAATAGTCGTAGTGCAATCGTGGTTAATTAGTATTGACCTGATTTTTTACTATTGTATATGGTAATTAACCATGACAAGAACTCGTCGATGAGGCCTAGCTTAGTTGACGAAGTTGAGGTCCTATGATCCTAAAGGTCATGGGTTCGAACCCCTGCGTGGGTTGATGTTGTTTCTACTATATAGTATGTATGATTTGTTGTTGACTGTTGTAATAGCTAAGATATTATTGATATGATTATTTGTAATTATCTCTATTCGATATTGATAGCGGACAGGACTGAATACGATATTGATAGGCGACAATAGTGAATATATGTAATCAATTTACTTTCGATTAATAAAATTTATCGCTTCCAATTCAAAAGAAAAATAAAAACCATGACAAAAACTCGTATTGTTCTAGTGATTGATATATCATGATTATATTATTTAATATATTTATGTGGTGTATATAAATTAAATTTCGATCCAATAATAATTAAAAAGAACTCGACAACTATAAATCACAGTTTTTAATTTATAACTAAGCGGTCTTAGTTGATAAAGTCCCATGCATGGAGTTAGAATTAATATATAGTTAATGATTAATTAATTATAAACTTGATGTATGAAATAATTTAATTTATTGTTTCCATAAAAAATTAGAAGGCATTGAAACGGTCGATGCCATAATTAAGGTTGTGATAAATAGTTTAGAATGTCTATTAATTTATTTAATAGTTTCACGGTGTATCAGTTAAGTTTTTTTTGTATCAATTTGTGTTTAATCGCAGGTAATAATCATTAGCCTATAGCCAATAAAATTATAAGCACTACTAATTTTTTTTTCTAGTGACACTACAAGAAAATTATTCACTATATTATAAATTACTACTGTTTAAAAACTAAGATAGATAAATAATGTCTATCATAGACAAATAAAATTAATGTAAAAATTTAAGTTTTAACTAAATTAATTAAAAATTATCATGATTTTTAGTTATGATTAAACATTTATCATGGTTTTTAGTTATGAACCATGACAAAGTTTTTGACCTCGCCTGTAAAAAATAACGACTAATAGTCATTATAAGCTTGATATATGAATTAATTTAGTTTATTGTTTCCGTAAAAAATTAGAAGACATTGAAACGGTCAATGTCATAATTAAGGTTATGATCAATAATTTGGGATGTCTATTAATTTGTCAATAAATATTGTGTAAAGCATGTAAATTAATCAGAAATAGAAATGCACCCTTGACAAAGGCGTATATAAAATTGAGGGAAATTGTATTTTTCATATCATAACTTAAGACTAAATATATTTTCATGTCATATTGTTTATGGGAATTTTAAAAATAATTTTGTAATTTGCGAAAGGGCTCATTAATTTTCAATCCTATTGTCATTTTTCATTAGAAAATTGATGGAAAAATAATAGGTAAGTTATGTGTCCGTTATTTTTCAAAATGGAGGAAAACGAGCATATAACTTGTACGTAAATTTTTTTGTCAATTAAAATGTGAGAATTTTTTTAAGTTATGAAATTATTTTCAAGAATTTTATAAGCAATAGAATTGAAAGTGTACAACACCTAAATTACAGAGCAGAAAATGCCATTTTCCCTAATATTGAAAAAAAAAAATCAGATAACAACGAAAGAATATATATATAAAAGAAGTGATAGATTAGATGCATTACTAGAGGTATTTTAGGTTCAAATATTTAATATATCAACATCAATATATAATTAATTATTTAGTATTGTGTTTTAAAAAATAAAAATAATATTTGAATTACTGTACTCAAAGAAATGATCAAGTTGACTCATTCATAACATCAAGACACCTACAATTTGGAAATTAGAAAAATGAACAAAATCATGTACAAATAGCATGCTTATATTCTTCTTCATATAATAATTATTATTATTTAAAAGAGATAATTACACTTAGATCCCTCTAAAAATTCAGAAATTATATTAATATATAAACTTCTAATTCCACACCTTATTCGACATACTTATAAATTATTGATAATATGGATAATTTTTTTTATATTTGTCAATGACTACTTTTTCTCCAATGATAATAATTCAATAAAAATATTTTATTATAATTACACCATTTTAACTTTATATATAAATATTACATGTGTGCCCTTACAAGTATAAAAATATTAGGGTAAATTACAACTACCTCTCCTAAGATTTGTCATAATTACAAATACCCCCTCGTTGTTTGAAAAATTATAAATACCCCCCTAAGATTTGTAACCGTCTAACAAATAACTCATTTTCATCTATTTTTATGGGTGAACGGACCAAAATGCCCATATACAAACTGAATTCTTCTTAAAAAATTTTGAATTTTTTTGGACTACAATGCGCAGCGAGAGGTTTCTTAAATTTTCTACACAGAAAAGCAATAATGCAATTCGCCTCGGTTGATTTTCTTACAATTTTAACTAAAATTTCAAAGGCAAAATGGTCAATTTTAGGCATTTGGTTAAAAATTACAAACCTTAGGAGGGTATTTGTAATTTTTCAAACAACGAGGGGGTATTTATAATTATGCTAAACTTCAGGGGAGGTGGTTGTAATTTATCCAAAATATTATCATGATATTTTTGTCAATAAATTATACAGGATACTGAATGAGTGATAAAACTAAAATTTATGTGATTCTTTATTGACGTCTGTATGCTTCGTTCAAACTGTAATGGAGTGGATATAGTTGTAAACGGAAAAATTTAAGAAAGGGTGTAAGTGTAATTTAAACTTGTTTGGGAAAAATATAATTTTGTATTTTCAAAAATAATTTAAGTGCAATTAACTCTATTTATAAATATATAATAGGTAATTTAAAGAGACTTCACATTAAGAAAATATTAAAAATGGGTGGAAGAAATAAGAAGCCATAGACATAAATGGCTTGTGAGCTGAGGAGACTTATTCAAACACTCACACACACACACAAATACATATATATATATATATATAATTTTGATGAATGGGGTTAACATGCATACATGTGCCAACCTCAATTTATTAATAAAAAAAAAGAAATTAAATATTTGTTTGTTAATTAATTGAAAGGTTTCATGAATTCACCACCACCACCACATTCCCATATTGAATACAGCCGACTTACCGACCACACACATATCTAAATCTCTTGTTATTTGTTCTCTTCTCCCCAACAACATTCATTCCTATTCAATTAATGTTTGATCATCCTTTTCACAAATTCCATATCTCTATTGGAATATTATGTGTTACTTTACTATTTTAATTCTTTTATATAATTACATACAATTTAATATAATAAGTTTCTATACTTGATTATGTTTTATTTATAAGTGTAGAAATCGCAATTTTCGTCTTGTATATTTTTAATTCCATTATTTACGGAATTATAAAAAATAGTCTGATAATTTAAGAAATTCTCACTTCAGTTCTCTTACCAATTTCTATCGGGAAATTCAAGAAAAATATCACGTGCAAGTCATGGGGTCGTTTCCCTCCGCTCTAAAAAGATAACGGTCATGTGAATCCTACCACTACAAAAAAAGTGACTTTCGCTACAATATAAATGACCAATGTCAAAAACTGTGGTAAATCAATACTATTAACCACAACTAAAAAAATCCAATGCAAAAACCTAAAATTTTTGCCACGGTTAATCAGTATATGCCATGGTTTTAAGTCATATCCAAAATATTTGTCATAGTTTTGGCCATGATTAATATTTTGGCCACATTAGGGTTAATATCTGTTCTTCACGATTTTTTTTTTTTTTTACCATAGTAATTAACCGTAAGAAAAAAATCATATTTTTTCCAGTGCACGTGGTTTTTCCTGTCGTGAGTTTTCAAACTGAAGTTGGCAAAAAGATTGAACATTAGATTTTTTTTTAACGTTATGAGATTGTTTTGGAGAATTCCATAAACAATCAGACTGAAAATGTATTCTGTCTAAATTATTGGACAAAAAATACAATTTAGCCAAAATAAGTTTATCTTCACAATTTAGTTAAACTATTTTTATTGAATTACATTTCGTGTATGACCCCAAGAAAAAGTAAAATGTTATAGAATGTCAAGTTGAAAATCAAGGTTGTCATAACAATATGTACTAAGTGTCAATAATTTATAATTATCTGTAGTTGGAGAAAACCTTAGTAAGAGCTGTTTTTGACTTGAGAACTATTGACAACTAATGACTTGTATATAATAATAACTGATTTAAGATGTAAATACAATTATTGAGCACTCATTCCATCAATTTTGATTGTAACGTAGTTATCATTATTCATGTGCCATTAATAGTTAATAATCAACTTAATTTTGACAAGTTATTAATAATAATTGTTGTCATCGTTAAGTTTATAAAATTTTATAGTGAGAAAATCAATTTTTTAGTTATTATAATTAGTGACACTTTTGATATCTTGCTATTGACATTGTTGTTTCTTGTGATATATCATGTATGAGTGATCTTATTAAATTCCTCACTTTTCTTAATTTTGTTTAGGATAAATTACATTGACACCCCCTGAGATTAGATTCAACTACACAAATACTCTTTATCTTTTATGAAATTACAGCTACACTTCCTGAGGGGTGTTAGTGTAATGTTTTTTAGGGGGTATTAGTGTAAGCTTTGCCATTGAATATGGGGTGTAGTTGTAATACAATTACAATCTCAGAGGGTGTAGCTGTAATATTGCAAAAGACAAGGAATATTTGCATAATTGGGCCTAACCTCAGGGAATGTCACTGTAATCTACCCTTTTGTTTATGATGCATTGGTGAGGCTGATAACCCTTATTTCTTGATCTGCCTTTTGAGATTATTCTCAGTTGTGAACCAAAGATCTTTGTTCCTAACTAAGGTTGGAATCATAATTACATTACCATGTCAATGTGAGTGACTGAAAGTAGCACGAACCAATGATCTCTTGGCCTAGTGGTTAGGGTTGAGGTCCCATGACTTTAGAGGTCATGGGTTCGAATACCACCAATGCGTAGGAAGATAGTCTACCGTATAGTAGGATTGTGTATACTGTAATAGTAAGTGGTTGTTTAGATTGAACTTACTTGATATTGTTGATCAAGTTATGATTATTCTAATTGTTGTAATAGCCGACAAGACGGATTGTATTCCATTTATTTCAATATATAATATTCATCGCTTTCACTTCAAAAACAAAAAGTAGCACGAGAAAATCTATTAACATACTAATCGATATGAGAAGCACGCATAACTTCTTAGACTTACAGATCGCTACGAAGTTGGGGTGCAAGCTAGAGACAATGGAGCCTTTCCTTGTTGCAGTGGTTGATGGGAATAAATTGTACAGTTCATACACTTGCTGGAGAGAAAATTGCAATTTTGGTTCCAAATTATAGGATAGTTTGCAATATTAGTCCCATACTTCCTGAAATAGTTAATGTTAGTCCCACACTTTAGGAAAACGTTGCAAAGTTAGTCTCATTGTAACAAATCGCAACGTTTGGGGACTAACTTCGCAACTTTTTTTCTAAAGTGCAGGACTAACTTTGCAACGTTTTTCTAAAGCGTGGGACTAATATTGCAACGATAAGACTAACTTTGTAATATTTTCCTAAAATGTGGGACTAATGTTAGCTATTTTAAAAAATATGAGATTAATATCACAAACCTCTTATATTTTGGGACCGAAATTACAATTCCCTCCTTGCTGGGGATTCAAATGGAAAGTGCAGGGGGTGGAATTTGCAGTGGACATGATGACACATCCACTTGGGGGTTGCGACATGGTCTTAGGAGTTCAATGGTTTGTAGGACTTGCGGATGTTAAATGAAACTTTGATCAACTTAGAATGGAATTTTTCATGAATACTAAGAAGATTTCTTTGAGGGGACAACAACCTACTTCTATTAATCTGGTGAGTAGCAAAAGCATGAAGATTTTGCAAAAGCCGGCACAAATAGCTATGCCACAGGTTGGGGTCATAAGGGAGAAGTCGCAGAAAGAAACATTACCGCAATTACTACTTAAAATCGTCAATTATCATTTTGAACTTGAGTTAATTTAAGTATTGGAGGGTTTTTGTCGGGACCATTCCGATTAGGCTAACGTGATTTTCTCTTCTCATGACCATTTAGCATGTGGGTGATCATTCAGAATCACGGATTAGGACCTCAAGAGAGATCATGGATTAAGACTCAAGAAAGATCGTATATTCAACCTGGATCAAATGCAACTCAGGAACAAAATGGAAGATACACTTTATTCCGAGTAAATTGGATAATGGTTGGGAGCATGCACTCCTATTGGAGGAGATAGAAAGAAATGTAAATGTAATTATTATGAAAAAGTTGTACATGGTGGGATTACTCGTCTGATTGTGATGCTTTATTCTTTTATAATTTTACTAATTTATTGAGAATTTTTTAAGCATTGTATAACATTTTGATAATATTTTGATACGCCGCAACCATTTTGGAGCAATACCCGCCGATATTATCGTAAATACTGCGACTTTGAACCATGATCTCAATGCGTGGATCTTATACATCTAGGATCTTGTTGTTGTACTAATTCATGAAACACCCTAGGGCCTCGTCTTCATATTTTGTGAAGAGATTCTGCGCCCGACCTCGTATCATTGTCCTTCTTTGCATAAAAACGTTAACATGGTTGGTGTCATGGGGGTTTGCTCTGGAACATGATTATAAACGGCATCAGACACTTACTAGGGAGATGATAACAACAGAATAGAAAACAAATAACATCAATTTTGATGTCAGGAGGTTTACTGATACTAATTTCTTTGTAATAATAATAGAACTTCAACCTTACAACGATCTGTGAGATTCTTGGCCCTCCATCAAGGTTCCAGGGCAAGGGAAAAAATCGGTAAAGACACACTGACATAAAGATCTTGAAATAAAGTGAAAAGCAACTTAAGTTACAGTTTCGACGTTGTGTCACCTATTGATATTACTTACCTAGTTCACAAGTTTGCTAGTTATCTACTGCTATTTATCAGCTGGTACGACAGACTGAGGCTTTTCAGCTGGCTGAGGAGGGTTCTGTTCTTCACCTGGAACGCCACGTTTCTCCTGTTGAGCTGGCGTGCTTGGCTGCTCTTGTTGCACAGGGACACAAGGCCTCCAAACAGTTTCCTTTCCCACATCCATTAAGGCAATTCCCTTGGCAGCAAGATCACTCCTGATCTGATCACTTCTTGAGAACTCTTTGTTCTTCCGGGCTTGCATTCTTTCCTCAATTGCATGCGAAATTTCAGCTTCAGTCAATCCCGCCCTTCTCAAAGCTTTGTCTTTCAGTTGTTGCAAAACCTGTACAGAACAGAGTGACCAATAACACAAATAACGACATTAGAGTCATTGAAAGTGTCGTGGGTACAAATGTGATAAAAGGTAGATTGAAATGCACCTCAGAGTAACTCAAACTGGGAAGCAACCCAAGAACATCCATGACTTCTCTGACTTGTTTCTCTAGATCAACAAGAGACTTAACAGGGGATAACTGCTGCTGCTTCTGCTGCTTCTTCTGAAAGTAAGCAAAATGAAAATACCCTCAGAAAGAAAATTTTGTGGGCATCGACAACAGAATGAGAAAGTACAGAGAGAGACTATTGAATACGGATCCCTGCCTTGAGCATGTTTACGGAACTGTTGATAAATCTCAAAGCTTCTTGAAGAGCAGCATTCAGGATAGACGGTGTGTGCAAATCATCAGCTAGTTTCGCCTCAAACTCATTATGCAATTTACTGATGCATTCTTGCGCGGCAGGGCTGATGCGGACTTTGGCATTTGTTGCACTTTCTTCTTTCAGTGAGGATACTGCATCTTCACAATCTTGCAAAGTCTGCTAGTACAAAAATGATTCATAAAACTGTTCACTAACAGTGTCCCAACCTTGACCACAGTGTGACAAAAACAGAATATCTTATTCTTGACTTTGCTGTACATGCATGCACTCCATAGGGAGACTTAGCCACCAAATTTGTTATGCATAAAGCATAATCTATCAAATCAAGAATGCACCGAGTTTCAAAACAAGCTCATGCATAGCCTGATAGAATTTACTAAGATATAATATTGACTGAAACGGAACAATAACCAGACACTATACGTATTTTCTGCTGCCAAAGGACATAAAACAGAGTAGCTGGTCGAAAGCACAATCTGTTTTTCCCAGAATCTAATATGTAGGTTTTTCCACAACTATCAAAACAAAATCCACCAGTGATGGCCCAAACAAAAGCAATGACAAGCTGATGGATGCGCAACTCAAGAATAGAAACAATCAATCAAGAGCCACCTAACAATATTCCATGAGAGAAAATTGGCATGTTTCGACCTGATATATATAGAAAACAGCTTCTGAAGAAATTTCTATCTGTGATATTGAATAATTGACAGGAGAACGGTAGTGAGTTCCCAGCAGGAAATGCCTTAATGCAAGTGGGTGGTATAATTTTGTAACCTGCAAAGGAAAAAATTATCAGGATAGATGATCCAAACAACAAAAGCAGAAGGTTCAAAACTATCAAGTGGAAGGGAATTAATCACTCTCATCTTTTACCTCACGAATGGTGAAAAAGTTACCCAGGGATTTAGACATTTTCTCATCATTCGCTGTAACAAAACCATTATGTATCCAGTAATTAACTTTACTCTCTGAGCAAGCAGCACAACTCTGAGCAATCTCATTTTCATGATGAGGAAAAATCAATCCATCCCACCACCATGAATATCAAATGTATGTGTCAAGTAATGGGCACTCATAGCACTGCACTCTATGTGCCATCCTGGTCTTCCGGGACCCCAGGGGCTGTCCCATAGTGGCTCACCAGGCTTTGCCGCCTGCAAAAAGAATATACATATATATATGTATATATATTTTATATTGAGGCATAAAGAGAGTAATTACACCAGAAATCAAATTGTAAAAGTTTTTTCACCTTCCACAAAGCAAAATCAGCAGGATCCGCTTTCTGTCATCAACAGCAACCCGCTCCCCAGCTCTGTTGTCTTCTAGCTTCCGTCCCGATAGAAGGCCATATTTTGGGAAATTATCAACAGAGAAGTAAACATCTCCATCAACAGCATAAGCACAACCATTGCTGATAATCTACACAAACGAAACAAAAATAGCACAAGAACATTTAATGAACTCAGAAAAAAGGATGCACCAAAACGTAGAAAGAAATAAAACTTTCATCTTCTATAGAGAAGGTCATAAAAATAATAAACCTGCTCGCATGAGCACGAGGAAAAGAAATTACACATATTCTACATAATTTTCCATCAAATATAACAATTTTAAAGATGTCTTATTACAATTCTTGCGCTAAAATTCAAATACTTTAGATTTCAATAAAAGAAAAACATGTGCAAAACATCAATCTTATACATAACATATAGTTTGCTTCAACTTATGTCATAGTTACTGGAAATGCTCACGTCCAAATGTATGAACAAGAGCACGACACCACTTTATCCAAGAGAGAAAAATATGTGTAAAGAGGATTGGAAGAAGATCGTGATGTACATTAAAATGAAAGAAAAACAAATGTGAGAAAAGAACCTGAGCTATCATGTCCTTGATTTGCTCCATATGATCAGTAACACGTGGTTGCTGGGTAGGAAGAAGGCACTGGAGATCAGCCATGTCATTAAGAAACTCTTGGCAAAACCTCCAGCTTAATGCTTTTGGATCCTCTCCAACCTCATTCGCTCTACGAATAATCTGAACATGTTAATCCTTTAGGAACCATTACATAAGTTAATATGAGAATATAACCCCCCCTATCTACAACCAAGAATCATGCTCGTCAAACACAATTCATCAAGCATGCATATTAGTTTTTGAATGTAAAAACATGCAGGAAGATCCAACTTATAAGTTAGATACAGCATTGAGAATATATTTGACATAAAACGGCTTGTAAGTTTATATCATTGAGAAATAAATACCAATTCCTCATCCCATCTTCAATTTGCTCTATTTATGTCCCATAGATTTGAAGGATCTCTTATTAAGTTGTAGTCCATTCACCAATAAATGCATATCCTTGTTCTGTTTCCATCAATTCCCAGTTCACTCGCCTTTATTTATCATTATTGTCAACTTTGACAGAAATACGAAAATTATTGTCATTTTGCAACAAATCCGAAATTGAACAGTTTATTATCCACTCAGTAGTTCATTTTCTATAAATAATCTGAGCAGTTTAAGTAAAAGCATCAGCAAAGACATCTCACCTTGTCATCAATATCAGTGAAATTGCGAACATAGACAACCTCGTAGCCCAAATATCTCAGATATCTACACAAATCAAAGTTTAACAAATAAATTCAGATGAAATGCACATGTAGGATAACATCAAAGCAACATTATTTGGTAGGACCAAGAATTCACATAGTAGCAATACATATATGACAACCATGCAATGCAAGTCGAAGAAGAAAAATATTTTTCCACTTCTAGGATCCCCTTCAGACAAATTACAGCTATGAGTTGCCTCTTAACATAGATGGCCACACCTCAAAACAATAAGACCAGCCTCAGTATGTTTGATCTTCATAAATGGGTAATATAATTAAAATTAAAATAAACAATGCAAAAGCAAGCTGTCCAGTCTTTATCAGCCTGGAAAATGACTGAATTTTAGCACAGAAACTATTCAACTCCAAGAGTACTCACAAGTTCAAAATGCAAAAGCATCATTGTACTAAGCCTGGCAATTTAGGTTTGGCATGCATTTATCAGTTAATGGAAAATGAGAAATTTTAGACAAATTGTGGGCTGTAATTGTATTACCATTACCAAGCAATAACCAGAAACAAACACGGCTCATTTCCAATTTAAAACACACACACAAGAAAAGAACTCAATTTTGTAGATACATCTTCCAAATAACTGATCAAGTTCAAATTTATGCACATAATGACCACATACACAACAAAACCATTTACCCAAAAGAATACGTATAGTTAACCAAATAACTCTGAATAGAAATGTCAAATATGGAAACCTGTAGAGAACATCGAACGCAATGTAGGCACGCGCATGGCCAATATGACTGAGGTCGTAAGAGGTAACGCCGCAAACATACATTCCGACTTTGCCCTCAACTATGGGCTTAAAGATCTCTTTTTGCTTCGTCATACTGTTGTACACTTGAAATTCCGGCCTCTTGTTCGCCATTTCTTCTGGAACAAGCTAACAAAAAATTGAGAGAAGAATTATGTTTCAGATGGATCGGGGTGTCTGGAATCAGATATGACGATTGGAAGGATGACTATTCCAGCGCAATTTGGAAGGTGAGACTGGAAGAGTAGGCTAACATCTCATTTCAAGTGTTAATCTAACATCTCTGAAGGAGTTTTAGCTCAAACAAGAATCTTCTGTGCATATAATGTGAACAGTCATCGGAATTCACACAATCACAACAAGCCTACCTTAGAAATGCAGCTCGCTCCTGTTTTGTAATCTTAGCCTCATTGACATTCCACTAATTGAATAAAATAGAACATAACTACTATAATCCATTTCCGCAAGTTGAACAAATAACTTGCTGAAAACCTCAGTGTCCTTCATGGTAGAACTTTTCCCATCATTATCAAAAGATGTTAAGAGTAAGACATCTAGATCCAGTATGCCATTTATGGACGATAGAAACTGAAAAAAGTTGATTTCAATATATTATGTTGTACTAATTTAACTTCTATGTTCTTTTACTTACATTACCAATAAAGAAATATCATATGATTGATGAAATCATGGTAATGAAAATTCATATTTATAAATTCTTGCCACTTTAGATAAATTTAATCACCAAAGGAACCATGACAAAAGCATCATGACAACCAGAACACAAACAAAATATAGAGAATAGAAGTACATAGAAAACTAGATTTTTAACAGTTAATTTGGAGAACAATGTGATCACAATTTAAAGTGTGCAATTGGTATTATCAGAAACAAAGTAAGAAACAACAATTTTGAAGATTAAAGTTTAAAAAGTGCAAGATTTTCTCTAATTTTTTTAAACTATTTCTTCTTTTCTTTGTGCATAATGTATCAGCAGGTGGAAATTTAAGGTAAAGAAGCTTCCTATAAGGTCCGCCATATTATACTATGTTAAAAGAAATGAAGTTCCAGAAGTGACATTACCTAGTTGCGTGTGGATAAGCAAGAAAAATTTGGAAGAACAATCTAATAACATTATTAGAACTTGTAGCATATGTAAGTTTAAGTGTAACGATTAACTAAATCAATTAGCATTGACTGATTTGTTAGCCAATTTTACTTCCATATAACATGTCTCACATTTAAAGAAAAAAAGGAGTCATTTTACTTGCACAGGAAAGTAATAGAACAAGTGTCCTACTATTGTTTTGTCCATTCAAAAGGACAAGTAAAGAGTTTGTAAGGATAAAAAAAGGTAATCATATTCGTGGTAAGTGAAAGAATCACAAAGAAACTGATGCCATAAATCAACTAATCAAGATGCTCCAGAATATAGAGGCAATATACTATCACTCATAAGAGGCAACAGAAGTTAGCATATCAAAAAACTTAGATACATGAACACAGTCAAACACTCAATGAAATTGCCTTCAAATAGATACAAACGTACTCTGCTTGGCGAGAATACTTACTACAAAAACAATCTTTTCTTCAGAAATCTCTTCCCTTGACAATGTCTACAATCTTATATCTTAGAATACCGACCTGTAGCAATATGTAAAAAAAATTGTTGAAACACCATAATAAAGTATAAACTTCTAGCTTTCATGCAAATAGTTCTTGAACCTTAATGCTTATTTTGGCTGCAAGAACTCCTGCGAAACATCAAAGTAAAATAGATAACGGAAAGCCTAAAAAACTCATCAATTTCTTCCACTGCATTTCACACAGACTGATCAAATCAACACAATATTTCACCCTCACACACGCCACTTCCTCAATGAAAACCCAAAGTACACAAGAGAAATGTAAATAAGTCAACCCCAATAACACATAATTTAATAGGATACAAGCACCCCACTCAACAATCAAAAAAGCTGGAAATTTGCAACCAAACATGAATACCCAGTACACACTGCACACACACTAACACTTCAGTTGTTTCATATATTGGCCTCAGAAAAAATTATATGGTTTTCTTATATATCTACACTTGCTTCTGGATGATTATGTTAACATTGATTAGCATCATGTCACAGATTATCACCTTTCCAAAAAAGATACAGCAGAACCTTCCTTCTAGCCTTAAGTATGATAAGAAATAACTGTAGGATGCATCTTGCCCATTCAAACATGCAAATACAGAGAACCTCTAAGGGAAATACAGATCCATTTCATCTCAAAGACAACAGAATTTAGTACCATAATTTATCTCTTTAGCATTGGCAAGGAGCCATACGCAATTGCATACACCACTAATTGCTTTTTCAACTGAACACTCAAATTGTCAAAGCATCTTCAAACAGTTAGATTGCCACAGCATCTTCAAACAGTTAGATTGCCACAGCATCTTCAAACAGTTTGATTGCCTCCTCAAACTCACCATTCCTCATGTACCCATTTAAAATCACAAAGGGGAAAAGGGAAACAGGAAAACAAGTCGCAACTCGCAACCCACCTCTCAGTACTTCGCGTCTGGCCGGAAATGGTCGTGGATATCACCGGACGCCACTGTCGCCGTGGCCGAGTGCGCCGGTGAATGGCTTCGGGTTTGATTTTGCGGGTAAGGTTTTGGGGTTAGAGTATTACTAATGAGATTTGAGGAGCGAGGAATTGTTTATGTTTCCAAATACGTCTCTTTAATTTTGTATAGGTATTTATGTAGGTATTAATGTGAAAATAATAATATATATGAATTAATTAATAAAATTATATTTTCTATTAAATTGTGACATTAAATGAATTAAGTGTTAACGAAAGCACGTGAAAACCAATATATTTTTATTTTAATTACTGTTTTAAAAATTAAAAATTTTAACATATACAAATAGGGGTTGTTATAAGAACTAAGAGAGAAAGACAACTTAGGAGGTGACTTTTAATTTTAATATCTTATTTGTTATAAAATTTATTATTATAAATATATAATATTTAATATCAATTTAAAAAGTGTTAAAAACATATACTATAATAATTTAATATAATATTATGAATATATGAGTATGACTTCATAATATCTTTATAATATATCTAATATTAATTTGATATTGACATAATTAGTAAAAGTATAGCAAATATACATCAAATTATCTAAAACTTACACAACTTGTAATGATGTGAGCAAAATTTACTTAGTCAGGAAGATGACCTTGGGTCGGAGGATCCCAATACAAATACTGAACTATGTAGAAAAGAGGACCTGCAAAAAAAGGCGTTAGCACTCCGACGCTCAAGTCAGTAACTTGTTGAAAAAAGAAGATAAATTGAAAGTACGATGAGAATGAGGAATATGATCGCGTTAGGTGTAACATGAAGCGAGTGTGCAGTGTGTAGGTCTGAGAATACGTGACCCATTTAGAGTAAGGACCTTCTATTTATAAGAGAAAGAGCCTTCTTAGGATGAGAAGTCTGTCGTGGTGAGGACTTTAAGGAGGCAAGCAGGTGGTGATTTCCTGGACTGTTAGGATAATCCCCTCAACTTACGCGGGTAGTTGTAGATAAGGGCGCCCAACTCCTCCTCGCGCATTTCTCAGAGCCGTGAATCAATCCACGCCGGATGATTGTGTGGCAGCCACAAACCTTGTTGGTTGCCTCCGTGGTTGCCAATCCTCTTGTGTTTTGGATCTTGGGCTGGCGAGATTATGGGTCTGATGACCCTAGGCCGTCCACCTCTCACTAGGGCCGAGCCTATTAGGCCTGTGCTGGGCCCGTCTGGTTTTTATCCATATCACTCAGTCCCCCCACTCTGATAAGGAGAGGATCTTGACCATCCTTCTGAAATAGAGGTGTTCTCAGGGAAGTCTTCGCAGCTAAGCAAAGGGGGCCGTCCTTTGAGGTTGCTCACTACTATCAGAGATTTGACGGCTATGACGCGAGACGCCTCGGTCTCTAAGCGCATGGCTGCCTCCTCCGTAAAGGAAGGAATGGTTACTTGCTAAACCGCTCCTTGGGTGTTGGTAACCGCCCAATCCCTAGCATGCGAGCACGTGATCTTAGCGAGCCACCTCTTCACCTGCCTTTTAACTCCTCCAAACTTAATCCTTTCCTACTCTCCCCCACGATTCTAGAAAGAGAAAACCCCAACTTGATTTTCTTGCTCTCTGTTCTTCTTCGTCGTCATCCTTAAGCTTTTTCATTCATTTTCTAGTTTTTGTGCGCTCTTCTATTTTTCTCAAAAAAAGGTTTTTTTCAAAATAAAAAATGGCGTCTTTTGACGAGTCCGTACGATTAGTTGGGGAGAGGCAGGCGAACGATGATGCAGGCGGGGGGCCACCTCTGGGAGGCAAGTTCTAGCCCCTATGTAAGTGGAGGGGCCCGTCGGTGGAGTATTAGGAAGGCAGTGGAAGGGTCCCGTTGCCTATTAGACGAGCCTTCTACTGAGGGCAAGGGTTCGAGTGATGAGGAGGAGGAGGTGGCGGATTCCTCCCCGGTGAAGAGGCGGAGCCTCCTATTATCGGCCGGGTTGGAGGGGGGGGGGGGAGGGCAAGCAGCCCCATTCTTCTGGAGGGTGCCTCCTCCACCCTTCGTCTTTCTGACCGGGAGGCCCTCATGGCCGAATACCACATTCCTCCCCACTACGTCTTTTTTGTTCCTTTCCCTGATAGCCAACCCGATCTTCCCCCTCCCAACTGCCTATACTTCTTCTCAACCCAACTAAAAGCGGGCCTTCGCTTCCCCACACAGTCCTTTTATGAGGACGTTGCCCATACTTTTGGGGTCCCCTTGAATCAGTTAGCCCCAAACTCCTTCCGTCTTTTGGGTGGTTGCGCCATGATTTTCAAGTATCATGGCCTCTACAACACTGGTGATGACTTCTTGTCTTGCTTTCAGTTGAAAAAATTAGAGCCTGAGGTTTTTCACTTCTCCCCTGCCGAGGGGTGTAGTTCTTGCCTGCTCCAAATGTGCCCAAGCTGTAGCGGGATAGTCTCTTCTTTGTTCTCTCTCATTCCCTTGGTCCTTTCCTCACGACTGGTTGTATAACCTTCCTCCGCTAGTTTCCTTCTCCATCCGTGGCAGGGCGCCTACCTTGACTGCCCTTATTGAAGAGCTCAAGTCTCGACCATATGATTGCCGAAGTTTGGTAGAAAAGAGGCTCATGTCTCACTTCAAGCTCAACCCTAAAGTGGTCCCTTGGAGGAGCTACTGGGTATTTACTGCTTTATTGCATGCTTTTTTTTTTTTTTTTGTGTCTTCTTGTTTATGCCTTAGATTTTATGGTTGATTTGCTATCCTTGTTCTCCATCAAGCGTGATGTCCATCACGTACCTGCGAAGTGGTTTGCAGAGCAAGGCAACGCCCCCTAGCCAGCCGCCGCTTCTGCCCCTCAGAGCTTTTCTAAGCTGGCCACGGGGGCCTTTTCTTCGGTGGTCCCTCCACAAGTGTCCACTCGCTCGGGGGCGATCACTCCCCCAGTCCCGCCACCTCCGTCTTGGGACACCAGCAGTTCCTCCCCTTGCCACCAACGGTCTGCCCTTGAGTGGGGTCTGTGCCCTCATTACTATCTTGTGAAGGAGCCTAAAAGGGAGAATTCCTTAGCGGTGGATTTCTTAAAGGTGGCCCTGCCCCCAGGGGATAGAAGGCTTTATCCTCCACCCCTCTAGAGAACCAGCTGAGGCTCCTCACAGGCTATCATACCAGGGTAACCTCTTATCCCTTTCCTTTTCCAGTCTTCATTTTCTAACATGCTTACTGAGGTTAATTTTTTTCTGAAGCGAACGCGATTTTGGAGGAGGTCATCTCCCATCCTCAGGTCCTTCCTCCTCCCCCCTCGGACGGCCAGCGAAAGCGGCTGTAAAAGAAGGTGGACGTCTGACGACGGAGGTGACCAAGGCTAAGGAGGGCAAGAAGGCTGCTCAAAAGCGGGCTTAGACTATGGAAGAGAAGGCCCAAGCAGCTGAAGACAAGGTGGAGCAACTACATTAGCAACTGTTGGCTATAACGGAGAGCTAATCGACCACTTTGGCTAAGGCCAGGGAGCAAGCTTCCATGGACTTCCCTCACTCGACGGGGAGGTGCCAATATTTGGAGGCCTACTAGGAGAGCCGCCTTATCGAGTTCAAGTGGTCGGAGGACTTCAAGTCGAAAGTATGACGAATAACTAGCCCTATTATGGAGTATAGCTTCAAGGCCTGCCAGAGACAGTTCGCCGCCCAGGGATACCCCTAATAGGATTCCAAGGTAGTCCTGGAGGGAGCCCCTGATCCTTTTGCCACTCTAGCCCCCAACGTCGAATCCCTCCCAACGATCTTAGGTACCAAGCTAACTAGACTGTTTGTTGTTCTTACTCTCATCCTTAGATTTTTAAATGACATGTTAGGTCACTTCCTCTCAGAGGAGGAGTTGGACCTGATAATGGATACTGTCATGGAGGAGGTGAGGAACCCCCCAGCTTCTTCTGAGGGAATTTCAGTGAAGGAGCCAGCCGAGGAAATGCCGCCACCCCCGAGCCTACTCCGGCCGCCCCTATTCCTAAGGAGCAACCCTCTAAAGCTGCCTCCCCTGCTGCTAAGGAGCATGTGACACCCCCTCCCTAATCACATTCCATCTCATAACTAATTCACATTTAACCCAATTTAGATAAATCTTCTTATAATTTCATTCTATATATGCCTCAATCGATTAAAAACTTCAACAGAATTCTTTATATAACATAATTCACTATAGCATATGAAAACGACAAAAGTGAATTTTCTAGCAATTACAAAACTTAAGATACTAATCCAGTCCGAGTTTAATATTATCGTTAATATGCAGCTAGAGCTCCCGACTCATGATGACACTTCAGTGCTGACCCACCTAATAAGGCTGACAACTGGCTACAAGCTAGTTAGATGAGTCACTGCAATCTATCTGCTGAAAAAGTACATGGTAAAAAGTGAGTTGCCAACTCAGTAAGTATAGCTAATTAGCTATATATACACATACATATGAGCACATACAAAGAAGACAAATTTCATGTGATACCATTAATCAATCATGCTGATTATGCAATTTCCACAAATATCTCCAAGTAATTAGTATGAACAATCATGTGAAAACCAACGCCAATATCACCATCAACACATCATGCAGTAATCACCATATCACGAAGTAATCAGTGACAACCATTACTCGGAAATCAATATCACTACCATGCATCAGCCACAACATAGTACATACAAATATTGTTTTATCCTCTTAGGGCCCTGCTTAACCTAGCTGGAGTATATTCAATGGTTTGCCTGCTATCATCATCATTTCATCAAATCATCATCATTTTTCTTTTTCTTCCGATATCACATAGCACACAGCTTGTATGATATCTCATCATCCACCATATCACACAACACACAGCTCGTATGATATTACATCCCCCATCATATCACACAACACACAGCTCGTATGATATTACATCATCCATCATATCACACAGCACACAGCTCGTATAATATGACCTCATCTCCCGTCAATTGATGACAGCACACAGCTCGTCACCAATCCCATCATCATAAACCATTGAATATGCCCCAGGTTAGTTAAGCCACCTCTTCATCTTGATTCACCATCTATCAATTAACAACTTCACAACTCAACTCCAATCAATAATCAAATAGAAGCATGTCACAATCATTCACGACCACACCACCATTCAGCATCATTCATTAATATAATCGAAGTATATCACAAGTATTTACTATGTACGTCACATCAAAATATAGACATAACACATAACAACATTTCACAAGACAACCACATAATCCAGTTCAACATATAACAGTTTACGAACAAGATTACATAACCATGCATATTTATATATATATATATATACACATCCAATTAACTATACTTACCTCAATTCCACAATGATTTACTTAGTAAAATAAGGTTTTTACTCTTGTACGCCGTTCTCGTGTCCTATAAATAGTCGTAAGATGTATAGTCAACATATCAGAAATATTGAAATTCCTTAATAGTACATTAGACAATATTCGAACACTCCTCACTAATCTGTTAATATCTTATTCTACATAATTCAGATCCTTAATCCATTTTCTACTACATAAAATAGACTCAATTATCTTTCCATAAGTATATATCTTGCTACATTTAAGTCAGCGTTTATATTTTTAAGAATTTTCTTTGCCACCCCTTAACCTGTGAATCCTGCCCGCCTGAACACTGATCACTAATTAAATCATAACTTTAATTATAATAATCCAAATTAAAAACTGTTTTAGTATGAAAAAATAGACATACTAGGATTTCTAATGGTATAAAATATGTATATTAAATCATAGGAAAAATTTGTTAATAATCTATCTTATTCCTGTTCATGGTTTTTCTTTGACAGAATCTGTATACCAACTTATTAATTCTCCCCAGACCAAATTACAACTTGTAAATTCAAAATTTTTACTCCATATACTCTCCTACGTCCTTAGATTCATATTAAACAAGAATCATACGAATTGGATCAGTATATAATGAGTTATTCAGGTTTTATCACAACCTGTCCTTTATAGTCGCAGATCCATAGAGCTCTACTTCAAAATCCTCCCAAAATTCGTGTACTCGTTCAAAAATTATGGTATTTTCATAATATTATATATTATTCCTTTATTTTTGTTTTAAGAAAGAATCATATAAATTGAACCATTATAACTCAAGTTACAAGGGTATTAATATGCTCAGTCTGGGTTACCGCAGAAACAGGACAACAGAATATATCCTACGATTTAGCTATTAAAACGAAGGATTTAGCTTCTGCTCAAAACTATAAAGTTGTATCAGATCTCCTAAAGTTTTCAAAGACATAAAAATCACTAAATTTGGACCAGTAAAACGTGAGCTTTTCCTGAAAAACCGAGACTGTTTGGATAGAGTTTTTCCTGTTATCATGTATCTAGCTTCACTCATCCATTTCTTCCATATTCTTCATGAATCTAAGCTTAAACTCGAAATTAAAGATATTTCTTACCAATATCTGCGTAGAATACTCTAGGCTTGAGTTCTTTAAGAAGGAATAAATAATATAATGAACAAATCAAGTCCTATATATATATATATATATTGCCAATGTCTCACTCCACCGTCTCATCCCTCTTGTCTTTATTTTTTTTTATATATATATATTAGCTTCTACCACATTCTCTAAGTTTCTATGGTGATTCAAGTGGTTTTTAGCATATATATATATATAGGATAAGTTAGTAGGTGTGAACATATAGGTGTCAATATATATATGAATATTATATTGCAATGAGTTAATTTGTTGTGTAGTGTAGATATATATATATATATAATTTATTTTTATTGAGATATTATATCTCCCCCTTGCATCTTCACAAATTTCTATTTTGACCCCACACTTGTATTGTTTCAAATCCTGAAGTACTTCCAAATATAAATCTTATCACATAATTTATAATTAAGCACCAAATATTATATAAATCATCACATAATATCTATTTCATTATGATAATAAATTATAAATCATGAATTTACTTTCGAGGATGTTACAGAGCATGTGCTGGAGGGAGAGGAGAAGACCCCGTCTGTGGGGCACAACAATTAAGATGTGCTCCCCCCTTTATGGAATACTCTTTTTTCTTGCTTTCCATTCCCCCCACCACAGATGGGGATGAAACAATTTTATTTTGTTTTTGACTGATTTTGGCGCTCAACCGGTTTGGCTGGGGGTCCATTCTTCTACAATTTAATTGCTTTTCTTGTTACTTGCTCCGTCTGGGGCTTGTTTCCCTTAGTTGCTTTAGCCTTGTGCTTTCTATTGTATGCTTGAGTTTTCTTATGCTGATGTGTTTTTTGCTTTGTGGGGGTGTCCTTGACTATACTTTGTTTATTTTTTTGTTAATATACCCAGAAATAATTGCTCTGTACACATAAAAATGACCATTTAGCTGGGTTAGAGAAAAGAGAAAAGATTGCCTTTATAGCTTCAGTATGATCATGTTTCGCTTGGCTAGCTGCTGGCGCTTAGGACAGGGCTTTAGTTTGTGCTCCAAATGCCTGCACTTAGGATAGGGCTTTAGTTTATGCTCCAAATTCATGCTCGGTGTTAGGGTTTATACTGTGAGGAGTGAGCGAGGGGTGCCTGCTCCCAGAGGTAGGGCTTCTCTCCGATCCGTATGGATTTAAAAGGTAAAAGAATGAGGTTTTCTAAGATTCAGAGTCGTACCTGAATAGGAGTGAACTCATAACAAGGTAGAGATCCTACCCCTGAATCATAATCTCTATTTCAGGGGAGACTATAGAATAAGTAATTAGAAGTTTAACTTTGTAACGTAGTTTAGGAATACCTGATGAGAAGGATTTATGCGCCAAGGCTTTCTCATTTACCGGATCCCGACCCTAGGTGGGTTACGGCTGAGAGAGCTCCGCTGAGGGAACTTATTTATGAGAGGGCTCCGCTGAAGGAGTTTGTTTCTGAGAGGGCTCCGCTGAGGGAGCTTATTTCTGAGAGGGGTCCGCTGAAGAAGCTTATTTCTTAGAGGGCTCCACCGAGGGTTATTTCTGAGAGGGCTCCGCTGAAGGAGCTTGTTTCTGAGAGGGCTCCGCTGAAGGAACTTATTCCTAAAAGGGCTCCACTGAAGAAGTTTATTCCTGAGAGGGCTCCGCAGAGGGAGCTTTCTAGGAAGAATTTCATGAGGTTGTGTATATCCCATGGTCGAGGGAGGGGGAGCCCTTCCCCATCTTCCAACTCATATGCCCCTCGACCCAGAATGCATGTCACTTTATAAGGTCCTTCCCACGCATGGTCTAGCTTCTCCGCTAGTTTAGATGCTTCCACTTTTCGGAGTACTAAGTTGCCGACTTGAAAATTCCAAGGTCTGAGCAGGCGATTATGAGCCTTGATCATTAAGCTTTTGTACCTCTGCATTCGAAGGAATGCTATTTCTCGTAGCTCCTCTATGGGATCCAAACTCTCTTCGAGCATGTTGTGGTTGCCCTCCTCATAGTAGCACAGGATCCTATGTGAGGGCATGCCTAGTTCGCTAGGATTACTGCATCCGTCCCATATAGTAAAGAAAACGGGTTTCTCCTGTGGGGTTTCTTGGGGTGGTCCGATAAACCCATAGGACACTGGATAACTCCTTGACCGAATTGCCCCCGACCTTATCTAATCTTTTCTTAATTCCTTGTACTAAAGTCCTGTTGGTGACTTCCACTTGCCCATTGGCTTGACGGTGTGCTACGGACGTGAATCTTTGTTTGATTCGCAACCCTCGACACCAGTCTTGAATCTTTTGCCCCTAAAACTGTCTTCCATTGTCGAAGATGATCTCCCTAGGAATCCTGAAGCGACAAATTATGTTTCTCCAAATGAACTTCATAACTTATCCTTCGGTAATGCTGGTGAGTGGCTCTGCTTCTACTATTTGGAAAAATAATCTATGGCCACCAACAGGAACTTCCTCTACCCTGGGGTCAAGGGAAAGGTCCCACCAAATCCATTCCCTATTGTGCGAAGGGGCAAGGAGCTAGAAACGTAGTTATGGGCTCGACGGGCTGATGGATAAGAGAGGCGTGCCTTTGGAACTTATCACACCTTCTAACTAAGGATTTAGCATCTTGCCTTAGGATAGGCCAAAAGTACCCACCCTCAGAGTCTTGTTAGCTAGGGCTAGTGCTCCTATGTGGGATCCCCAACACCCTCCATGAAATTTCTTGAGGACATGCATTCCCTCCTCCTGGGAGAGTCATCTCAGCAAAGGATGTGTGAAGGATTTTTTGTATAACACGTCACCATGTAGCAGGAAGCGAGTGGCCCTCCTTTTTAGTCGAGCTGCTTCCCAGAAATGACCATGCTACAACCAAGCCTGTATGGCCTGCCTCCAATCTCCCTTTTGCTGCACCATTTGAATTTCTGTGAGGGAGCCTGCCTGCGAGAGGTATTGGACAGTTATTTGTCGCATTCTGCAATCCTCCAATGCACTTGCCAATTTAGACAGGTATTCGGCTTTGTTGTTTTCCTCCCGTGGGTTTGGGATAAGTTTGAAGTCATCAAACTTTACTTTCCACCTCCGAAGGTACTGTTTCATGGTATCTTCCTTAGCCTCATAGCTTCCCTTTATCTGGTTACAATGAGCTGGGAATTGGAGTATGCCATCAGCTGGCATGCCCCTGCTTCTCAGGCCATCTTCATCCCCAGGGCTAAGGCCTCACATTCGGCCTCATTGTTGGAGGCTTTGAAGTCACATTTGATAGCGTATTCCAAATCTACTTCCTCGGGTGAGGTGATGACCAAGCCTGCTTTGCTGCCCTGAGCCGTGGAAGATCCATCCACGTGTAATAGCCAACGCCTCTCGTTGGGGGGCGAAAATGATGTCTCAGAAAAGGAGATATATTATGTCATGCTCATTTAGATCTATGGCCCATTTAATCAAGCGTTCTGACGTATCAGGCTTCCCCAAGATTTGTTTGAAAGGGTGATTGGTGCACACACCTATGGGGTATGGCAGAAAGTACGGCCCCAACTTTCGGGCCATGATGACCAGTGCAAAAGCCACTTTTTTGATATCAGTGTATCGTCCCTCAGCTCCATTGAGGACCTTACTCACATAGTATAAGGGCATCTGCTTACCATCCTCATCCCTCAGCAAGATGGAACTCACTGCCTGAGCTGAGGCAAAGGGATAGACATATAAGGTGTCCCTCAGTGAAGGTTTGACCAAGAGGGGAAGCCCGACCAGGTACTTCTTGAGTTCTTTGAAAGCTCTTTCACACTTGCCCTTCACTCAAAGTGCATGGCCTTCCGTAGTATATTAAAGAATGAGAGACTTTTCTCTGCGAATTTGGCTATAAATCGGCTGAGGGTCGTTATCCTCCCAGTGAGCCGCTGCACTTTGTTGACATTAGTAGGGTCTTTCATATCCAATACCGCTTTAATTTTGATAGGGTTGGCTTCGACCCCCCTCTCCGTCACCAAGAATCCTCGAATACGCCCCCCATTACACCAAAAGTCATTTGGCCGGATTTAATTTCAACCGGTATCTTTTGAGGATGCTGAAGGTTTCCTCTAGGTCCATGATGTGGTCTTGTGCTTTCTTACTTTTCACAAGCATGTCTTCCACATATACTCAATATTTCGGCTTATCTGTGCCCAGAATATCTTATCCACCAAGCGTTGATATGTGGCCCCAGCATTCTTGAGACCAAAAGGCATGACTACGTAGCAAAATGTGCCTGCTGAAGTGATGATGTTAACTCACTTTTGGTCTCAGGGGCGAGCATGATATGATGATCTCCTTGATACACATCCATCATGCTCAATAATTCGCAAATGGATGTAGATACAACCAGTTGACCATTGTGTGACAAAGGGTATAAATCCTTTGGGCAAGCCTTGTTGAGATCCCTAAAATCCACGCACAATCTCCACTTTCGTCCAAGTTTGGGAACGAACACCACATTCAAAAGCTACTTTGGGAACTGTATTTCCCATTTGTGACATGCCTTAGCTTTTCTACCTCTGTCTGAATAATTTGATCTTTCTCCGGGCCAAAATGCCTTTTTTTTTCTTTAACTGGTTTTCTCAGGGGATCGATATTGAGATTGTGGGTGATAACCATAAGGTTAATGCCTTCCAGATCTTGTGGGGACCAAGAGAAGACAACAAGGTTCTTCCGTAGGCATTGCATCAAATCCTTCTGAAGGTCCTTTGACAGTTGAGAACCTAACCGCCTAGTCTTCCCCAGAATGTCGGGATCAAACTCTATGACTAATAGCTCTTCGGCCGGGAGAACCTTAGCGTGTTTCCGTTCCTATGCTAGATCTTCATCGCAGGGGGGTCCTTGTCGTTCGGGCCCCTTGACGGGGTCATATGGGGTGCTTTTCGCAATGTGGGGAAGGGCAACGTGTGGGTAGTAGTCCACAACAAATGATTACTTCCGCCAACCGACAACAACAACAACTGAATAACCACCGACGCCTCGCATAGGCCGTCGACAAGAACAACTACAGATTTTCAGCGACCGAAAGTAGAGTGCAATGAAAGCAGTAAGTTGAGCACAAGATTTGCAATTTTGTATTAATAGCAGAATGCAATGAAGATTACAACAATGCTAGCCATGGAGATCGTCGTGAGGGTAATACTAGCAATGCACTACGCCAAGCTTTGAGTGGTCATTCCCCCTATAATAGGCTTAAAAAGAAATTTCCTATTTACAACGCTAGATACGGCGAAAGCTGAAAATTATAACTCATGAGGCACACATCGCCCAATGAGCGAAAATAGATATTACATCAAAGACTTGTGCCTAAAACTCTAAGACTTGCGGAAGCCCAACGTCTGTCGGCAAAAGTTGGTTGTCGGTCGGATAGGACATGTTGTGGCCAAAATTAAGTCAAGGGTGCCGAGAGTGCGGATGACCCTTGATATTATTCCCCACTTGAGATGGTGATGTACCCGACGCCAAGGAAGCATGATATGCTTCAATCAGAGGTAGGAGCGTCTTGAGGTTCGTCACCCGTTCCTAAGTATTCTCCTCGCTACCGCATCTCATCCATTTCACCAAGTACTCGGTGACATATCGCTTTGCTATACTTGTGACTCGGTGATTCAGAATAGCTTCATCCACCCTCTTCTGGTCTTCTTCAGTTTCAAGTTGTGGGAGCCTCGGCTGATTGCGGGTTGTTGTCCTCCTTGTGTGTTACATACTTCTTCAAACTGGCTCACATGGAGGACATTGTGGATCTTCTACCAGGAAGGCAACTCTACCCTATAGGCTACCGTCCGAATGCGCTTGATGACTGGTAAAGGACCGATGTGCTTCTGCATCAGGCAAGGGTCTCTCCCCCTTGCCGACTTTGATAATCTCGGATCTCGTCCTTTACCATCACAAGGCTCTCCACGGTGAACTTGACAAAGCGGCGATTTTGATTGCGTACTTCGTCATCCACTTATGTGCTTTCTTTAGGCAACTTCAGGCTATGGCAACGTTCGCTTCATTTCCTCAGTGAAGCTTTTGAGCGATAGGGATCTCACACCCTATGGGGAGTCGATAGTGTGAGGAGAAACGGTTGCTACCCAGTGACAATTTCAAAAGCGCTCTTGTTGGTTGAAGAACTCTTTTAGGCATTGAAACACAACTGAGTGGCATCCAAAAGCTTCACTAATCCTTCTGAGTACACGCACAAAGTGTCGAAGATATTCCTCCAACATGGAATTG